>JASDQU010102363.1:77607-134689 GCA_032191745.1 Picea mariana
TGTTGTATATAATTTTGTTTTGATAAATCAATTGTTCATTGGATTTGGTTTTGATTCGAGTGATCGCGAGATAGATTTGATTTGTTTTAATTTGGTTTCAATCGAATGCTCTGTTGATAATCAAAGTTATTAATATTTTCTAAACACAGGTTGTTTTTGGTATTCCATTTTTAAACACAGTCATATCTCATTTCGAATTGGTTGTATGCTATGCGATATGGTTGGCAATTACGGTTAACTGTTGTGATTGTATATTCTATGTCTTCTGACCAATTCGAATACCATTCTGTTATTGCATGAACGAAGTGAGAATAGATATGAATCGTAGCTGTTATACCCAACCTAATCAATTCGGATTGTTTTGTTTGATCATGTTATCAGATTGCAACAAATATATTGTTTGAATTTGATTTGAGGAATGAAATTAACTGAATCCAGTCTCACGATTTGTTTCTATAATTAAACTAAATCACATTCGTTTTTATTATTCACCCAGTTTATATTATGAATTATGTTGGTTTAATCACGCTCCTGTCTGTTGACTGAGTGATAATCGATAACGAGATTCGTTGGTCATTAAGTATAATTTCATTTTACAACTGAAACAGTTACCTATTTTTACACATGATTGAATGATATCAATCTATTCCTATGACTATAACGAGTCAATGACGGTTGTGATTTCTATCTGATCCTATCGGTTAACTGTATGACACTCAACGACCAAAGACTTTGGCAAAATTTGTGGATGCTGTTATGCATGTTTCATTTTGACCATAGTCGTATCAGTTTGGTATTGGATTAACCCAATGTGAATTTCATGCACAGCTGTAACCAATCGATTGTGATTGTGTTCGATTATAACCATATCGATTTTAAATACGATGCGATTTAATTGTGATTGCATTTGGATATGAAACAATGTGGTTATTAGTTGACCCGATTTAATGGCAATTTAAAAACAGAGCATTGTTATCCTGTTTCGATTGCATCCTTTTCGATTTGGTTTGATTTGAATGATAAATTTGCTTGAAGCATTAGTAATTTGATTTCAATGTTTGTTTAAAAAACAAATTAAATTGGATTGTTTTAAAAAATATTTCGTTTGATTATTATCTGATTCTATATGCTATTTTAGACTAGCTATAGAATCAGATGATTCTGTAGCTAAGTCTGTAAGATCATTTTTTTAGTGTTTTGTTACTGAAATATCTTTCTAATTGGATATTTGTCTTCTATTGCAGGTAAATTCGAATTGTAGTTGAGTTTATGAGCAGTTAGGGGACATCTCAAAGATTTTAATGGCATTTTGATTTCCTAGTTTAGTCAATTTTGGGATTTTCCCCTGATTATGTAAAACTGTTTGATGTTATCCACAGGGATGTTTTACCCTGTGGATAAACTTATATATACTTATGATTTTTGTAATAATGTTCATCCTCATTCATGGGAGAACAAGGATATGAAGTTCTAATGCAAACTGAAGCAGAATTTGGTGTTTTGTCACAGCTTTAGCTTCTCAATATATCAATGTTTTTGTTTCATGTTGTGTATATCATTTTTTATATGATTTATATAATTTTAATCACTGTACTTCATATCTGGTTTCTTTCAATTGTGTAAAATACATAACAATTGTTAATTCAGTTTGTGAATGACAGGTTTATCTTCTTCATTGATTGAATTATCAAATATAAGTTTCTTGCATAACAGGTTTCCCTTATTGTGAAAATTTATAATCATAAGATTGTTATGATCTTTTATGTATTTTTTGTCCTGTTAACAACTTAAAGAGCAACGCAACAGATCATTTACGAGAAGCTTTTGGGATTAACCGGTGCGAATTTCTTCCTCCGACCAGCTTCAAAGTTATCATACGCAGGATAAACTAGGAGCACTTCCAGGTCAGCTAGTCTTTTCTTTGCTGTTTTCATTAAGTAGTTTAATTAGATTTATATTAGGTTGTTTAATTTTAGTAAATATATTAGGTTGTTTAATTTTAGTAGTTTTATTTCTTTTGCATAAAATATAAAAATAAAAAACATATCTTGTTGTCTTAGGGAAGAAAACACATGAGTTTTGCAGGTTTTAATTAAATCTGTAGATTGTTTATAGTGTACATTTGTGAATAAGTAATATTGCAGTTGGTAATTAGATAGTTGATTTGAGTTTTTATAATAGTAATTAGTAGTTTGTATATAATACTTAGAATAGTTATATTTAGTTTTAGTTTATTTTAGTAATTTGTTTTAATTAGATTAGTGTAATAGTTAGTTTGTTTGTTTTTAGTTAGTTAGTTTATTTCCTTTTTAGTTTTAGTTAGATTGTTTTAGTTAGTTTTAGTTTTAGTTAGTTTAGATTAGTTTCTCTTTGGTTTTATTAAAAGACCTTAGAGTGGCCAACGGAGCCGTTAAACCCGTTAGGGTGGTTCATTCCAAATGGCTTGGGTTATTTAGACAACCCCAGACCGGTTCCATTCTCTCAATTGATAGACGGACTATTTCGCCCGTCAATAGATCCTCACAATATATGAGATGAGAATAGGATAAGAAAAAACAGAAAAAAGATAAACAACCTTAATGGAATAGAAATCAAGGAAGAAGTAGGAGTAGGTACCTAATGAAAATTTATCGGAGATATCTGATGAATAAGTATCTAAATTTATGAAGAAACTCAAGAAAGGGACTGGTAAATACAAGGGGAATTCTCCTCTAATATACTTCAAATGTGGAAAATTTGGATACTTTGCTAAAAAAATTCTATGTCCCAAGAAGGAGGATAGTGATGATGAATAAATTCATAATCATAAAGAACATAAGAAGGGTAAGACAAAGAACAAAAACAAATACTGCAAACAAAAGAAGAATCTGTACACCAAATAGGACAACAACTCTTCTGAAGAAAGTGAAGATAAGGATTCAAAACTTCTATTTATGGGAATGAAAACTCAAAATAATGATGTATATGATGAAGAAAACTCTGAAATTGAAGGGGAAGTAGACGTAGAAGCAAAAATGATTAGTTCTCTCGAGGAACTAATAAAGTATAAAAATAAGAACAAACTATTGAGGGAACAAATTCAATACTTTGAAGAATCACATCAATGAAGAGAAATATATGCATCAAGAACCATCAAAGAATCGGAACAAATCATTATTGATTTGAAGTCCCAACTCCTAGAAGATAAAATAATTGAATAATTCATTCTAAAACAACTCGATGATAGAGAATAAGTATGTGAGAAGATAGAATATGATATTTAGTTGTTAAGAGGTGAACGTGAGAAAGAAAATAAGGGATCAAAATTTGAAAAAAATTCAAAGATATTCGATGAAATTCTTAGTAGTTAGACGCCACAAAAAAACAAGACTGCTTTGGAATACACCCAATACTTAATTTTTACATCACAAGGATCTATCAAAATACCAATAAATTATGCAGATTCTCTTAAAATATCGTTAATAAGAAAAAATAATAAGGAAAGGATGATTCCATTGGAGACCGTCCCAAATAAACAAAAATCAACACCCCCCACTAAAGAAAAAGATTACAAGAAGAATACAATAACCATAAGAAATCCCTCTAACAAATATTATTATATCTTCCTTGAATATTGTTATTCCTGCAATAGTTTTGGACACAGAGCAATACATTGTAAATCCTATAGAAGGCACAATCCAAAAAATGTTCAAAGAAGTCATAAATTCAATACAGATAAAATAAACTATAATTTTTTCTCTCCATTACAAGATTGCAATATGGAATTCCTCAAATGTAATAACTATTTACATGAAGCAAGTGAATGCAAATTTTCAAAGTATGTCAAACAAATAAATATTCACAACAATAAAAAAGTATGGAAGAAAAGGCAAGTAAACAAAACATAATGTAAAGTAGCCCTGTATGCCAAAAACAAGGGATGTCATTTTTATATTGATAATGGATGTTCTAAACACATGACATGAGATGAAAGAAAATTTCTCAAGTTTATGAAGAAAGAAAAAGGAAAAGTCACCTTTGGAGATAATGTGTCAGCCAAGATACTTGGAAAAGACACTGTTAGCCTAGGGAATAACAAGACCAAAGTAGAAAATGTACATTTAGTGGAAAGTGTTAAGCCTAATATCCTAAGTGTAAGTCAAACATGTGATCAAGGTCACATACTTACCTTTGATTCTTAGAAATGTGAGATAATAAGAGAAGATACTACGAAGCTAGTGGCAATTGCACCAAGAACATCCAACAATATGTACATCCTTGACATGGAAGGAGAACAAAAATTTTGTTTAGGTTAAGAAGATGAAATTTGCCTACGGCATAGAAGGTTGGGACATATAATGTTTGAAAACTTGATCAAATCCAAGAAGAAGGAGGAAGCAAGGTATCTTCCAAAGATTATAAATCCTTCAAATCATATTTGTAAACATTTTCAAATAAGGAAGTAGATAAAAGTCAGGTTCAAGACAAAAGAGTATTCTTCATCAAGGACATTGGATCTTATTCACACTCACCTATGTGGTCCTACTAGAACTAAAAGTATACATGGATAAAATTATCTTATGTTGGTCATTGATGACTACAAAAGAATCACATGGGTATACTTTCTAAAGAATAAATCAGAAGCCTTTGAAAAATTTAAGGTATACAAAGGCTTTGTAGAAAATGAAATAGATATCAAAATTAAATGTCTAAGATCATACAATGGAGGAGAATTTACCTCTAAAGAGTTCATTAAGATTTATGAATATCATGGAATCAAAATACAATTTGCATCTCCCAGGACTTCTCAACAGAATGGAGTGGTTGAAAGGAAGAATAGAACTGTCCAAGAAGCTGAAAGAACCATGTTGAATGAAGATAAAATTCAAGATATGTTTTGGAGATATGCAATATACCCATCAGTTCACATACTCAATCGAGAAAAATTGAGATCTAACCATGAAAAAACACCTTATGAACTATCGTTTGGTAGGCCAACATTAGTGAAACACTTTAGATTCTTTCGAATTAAGTGTTACGTAAAAGAGGATGCAGATAATCTAGGGAAATTTGATCGAGTATTAGATGAAGAAATATTTATCGGATATTCACCTAAAAAAAGGCTTATATATGATATAATCTAAGACTACATAGAATGGTGGAAAGTGCCAATGTAAATATATATGATCTAAAGTTAAAATAAGTGATACCCTAGAACGTATTGGCAGATGATGATAAAAGTAATGGAGAATATCAGAATGAAGAAATTGATGAAGAACCTAAAGAAAATGAACCCCACATTGATGATGAAGATGGCCACGAAACACCCTTGCCAAATGATCCATCAAAAAGGGTTGAAAAGAATCATCCTGAAAGTCAGATTATTAGAGATAAAAATGCAGTAGTGGAAACAAGAAGGAAACTCACATTTGACTTTGAAAAAGAAAGGTTATCCCTGATAAAACCTAATTCATGTAAATATGTAATGATCCCTATGTTACGACAACGAACTTGAAGTACAAAAGGTAAATATATTTTTTTTAAAGCATTAAGAAATTAACGTCAAAACATAATTCATAGAGGTGCCTAATCAATGACATCATAATTAAAATCATTACAAGCGACTCATTTTCGTAACCCATAATGATGCAACCAACGCATCAATCATAATTAGTAACGACACATAATTAACACATCATCACATTGTATAACGACACACAATCAACAAGTATCATAAATGGCGATGCAAGATAAACTAATCATATAAAGATAACAGATAGAAACTACCCGCCCATCCTACCCTGCAAGTTTAGGACCTCCAATACACATAAGCAATGCTCAAACCCGTGATTCATCCGATTCATTTTGACCATTTAAGGTCTCAAGGATTGCGACTATTCTGAGGAAGAAGAAGGTGTCTACGTCTCACTAACACAATCAAGTCGAAAACAAACTAGCTAAATAAACAACATCAACGATAATCAATGGCGTAATAGTGTTCTAATAACCAATCACACATCACATAAATTCCAAGGCACGAGATAATTTAATTACTAAATCAATCATACAACGACATAAGTTAAGGCACAATGTAATCAACTTTATTTTATTTTCAAGGCACAAAATCAGACATCTACTTTACTTCAAGGTGTGTGATTAATCAATTACTGGATTCAACCATAAATCAACATTATTTCCAAGGTCCGCACATGATCTAAATACTGAATTAAACATAAATCAACATCATTACAATGCATGCAATTAATCTAAGAACTTAGGAAATCATACATCAACATTGTTTCAATGCACATGATTAAGCTAAAGTGTAATCATTTAGGCATCATAATTAGTCCATAGAACAAAGAATTATAATTACTTAATCATCACCATTATCCATGGCGCAAGGGAAATCAAACATTGAATCATTTATACATTAACATTTTTAGTGGCGCAATAAGTAAACTATACAGATGACCATTCATACATCGCTTTTATATCATGGTTCAAAATAATTATCAATTAAATTCAAGGCACAAAAGAAGTCTAATCTATTAAATTCAGGGTGCAAAATAATAATTACAAAGGAATCACACATTAATTTTATTTAAGGCATGCCAGTAAATTTAATTACTAATTTAATCATGCATCACCATAATTTCAAGGTGCCCATAGATCCACCAATTTATTTTCATAAAAATTGCAACCCATAAGTAAATAAATTGTCTATATTAAAGGTGATATAACTAGGTTAACATTATGACGGTTCCAGTGACCAAACTAACATCATTAAAAAGTTCCAATGAGTTGACTTACCAAGAAATAAATTAATGCTACATTTATGAAATACTATCAAGTAAGGTCACATTAATGTGATGTTGAATCATGAAATGATTAGGTGGATACAGTGAGTTCCATATTTTGAATAAGAACTTAAACATAGTAAATAATAGGAGTTACCATGATGGTGACACCCACAACCTCACAACCCGTAGGTTGGAAGGTCGGCGTGCTCACAAGATCTTCTCTTTACCACTGGCTCGAAGAACTATTAACAACTCTCTTAATTCCCTATCGGGAAAATCTGCACCCACAACAATCCTCACACGTTCCCATTTTTCCACTCGGGAGATCGGACTTCGCGAATTCACGAGGTTAGTGGTCAAGCGTTGGACTCTCGAATCCCCGAAACCTGACAATAGTCAATGCTAACCCTTCCTTTCCCCTGTCGGAATTTCCTCTATCATGATTTCAGCACTCGCAATGTCGAGTCACTTGTTTTACTGAACCCTGAATCTCGATACACCAAAACTCTAATGCACTCGCGAGGTTGACTTTTCAACACCCATCACCTCCGTTGGGATTTCAGATTTCACGGTATCGTGAATCCTGAAGAAAAGAGTTCGGGACTTCTCGCCACGAATCCCCGAAATGGTGTTCCACCTGTCCACCTCTATGACCCTTGTGGCCCCACACTATTCTCCTAGCTGTCGAGATATCGCATTTCATGATTTCGTGATTCCTGTTGCAATGTTCACGGGATTTCCACCCATGAAACTCCGATATGGGATTCCACATGTAGATCCTATGATCCTTAAGGCTTGGATCAATGGTCCTATCTCTCCTGAGATTTGAACCTACAATGAATACTTCCACTGTAACTCCCCTGCTCCTCTGTAAGATCTAACGGTCCATGGAATGTTGTGAATCCTCCTTGGAGAATACCGATCATCCATCCTTCCTTGATGATTCCTGCGAATGACCAAGCATTCCTCCACGGAACTTGTCTATCTGCACGCAAACTTGCGATGCTTTCTTACAAGCTTTCGAGGTACAACTCCTGTACAACCCCTTGACAGTTTCGAAGGCCTTATCCTTCCTGAACTTTTCCATGACTCTGCACCCTTTAGAAAATACTTGCACGCACTCCTTTTGGCAGGTTTCCAAACACTTCAAGTGTTTGAATTCCTTCGATCCTGTGCACACCTGCAGCAGCAGTCCTTAAATACTTCACTCAGGTTCGCAACCATGAGACCTCTCTTGGCCTGTGCACTCCATGCACGGCTCCTGTGCCTATCTGCACTTATGAGAAATGAGAACAAAAGTAAAACTATCTGAGCTTCAGAGATGCAACCCTAAATTATTGTCGACGCACCCCTTGCAGACACTTCAACTGCACTCCTTGCAGGAATTCTTACTCAGATAGAGAAACAATTGAAACTCATTCCTTCTCCCTTTCAGACTTCAAATTCTCAACATGAAATCATATACACAGCATGTAAAGCAAATGTATAACAGGAAGCAAACATTCATTAGCATATCATTCAACATAAATACATAGAGAACAACACAAAACCATGAATTTGAATCAACCTCTTTCTATTCATCAAAATATCTGTACATGGGTGTTCTTACACAGCTCTCTTCTTCTCTTGCTCTTCTTCCTCTATGCTCAATAATCTTCCATCTAAATGTTACAATACACAATGAGGGTGTCTATATCTCGTTTCCCTCTTGCACTATAAAAATGTCTAGTCTAGAATTTAATTCTATCTACTTTACATTAACTTTCATAAATGCCTCCTATCTATTAAGGATGAGAGAAATCCGCTTCAAGGTCCATTACATTATACAAGTGCGCCTTCATTTAATTATCACATTTATGTTCGGCGCATCAACTTCAAGGGAAAATTCAAAATTCGCGCTGGCACTTGTCCAGCTGTCCATTGTCTTCCGCGCTGGCTCGCTTGATGTTGGTGATGCTCCTGCATCATACTCCCTCGCTTGAAAATTTTCATGGGCTCCTATCCATGAGCTCCCGCATGGTCTGTCCATGCTTCTAGATCTCCGCTTCATTCTCCCAGCTGGCATCTTCAACTAGATGGTCCTTCCACTTGACCAAATACTCAAAGTATTCTTTCCTCCTGGTCTTCTTACCAATTCTTTTGTCCAGTATGGGCTCCATCTGCGGCTTATCTCCAATTGGCATCTGTTTTTTCCACTGGATCATTGGCTGCTCATCTCCAGTCCCTGTTTCCTCATCTTTATATGGGGACAAATCTGAGACATTGAATATTGGAGAAATTCCGATCCCATCGGGTAATTCAATCTCATAAGCATTCACCCCAAATTTATTCAAGACCCTACATGGCTTGATTTTCTTCATCTTTAGCTTATTGTATGTTCCTCTCGGGAACCTTTCCTTTCTCAAATGTGCCAAAATCAAGTCACCAACCTCAAACTGAAGTTGTCTTCTATGCTGATCTGCTCTACGCTTATACTCCTGACTTGCATTCTATAGTCACTCCTTCACCTTGCTGTGAATTTCTTTCATCTTTTCTATGAAATCTTCTGCACTAGCGCTCCTAGTCACAGTCTGTTTTAAATCCCTTAACTCAGAAATTCCTCTTGGTTGCATGCCATAGACAACCTGGAATGGACTCTGCCCTGTGCTCCTGTTCACTGAGTCATTATAAGAAAAATCTGTCTGTGGTAATATGTTGTCCCACTGTCTATGGTGCTCTGTCACCAAGCTTCTCAGCAAGTCTCCTAGACTTCTGTTCACCACTTCCGTCTGTCCATCCGTCTGAGGATGATATGCTGAACTGGACAACAAGTTAGTTCTCAGCTTCTTCCATAAGGTCCTCCAAAAATTCCCTATGAACTTCGTGTCTCTGTCTGAAACTATACTTCTTGGCAACCCATGAAGTCGAATGATCTCCTTGAAAAACAGGTTCGCAATGTGAGTTGCATCACTGGTTTTCTAACATGGAATGAAGTGTGCCATTTTGGAAAATCTATCCACCACCACAAAGATTGAATCAAAACCTCTTCGTGTTCTTAGCAACCCCACTACAAAATCCATGCTAATCACATCCCACGGCCTTTTTGGTATGGGAAATGGTTGATATAACCCCACATTCTGTCTTCTTCCCTTCGAATGCTGGCAAATTCTGCATCTGTCTAAGAATCTCTTGACGTCTTCTCACATTCCCGGCCAAAAATATGACTCATTCAACTTTGCAAATGTCTTGTCATGACCAAAATGTACTTCCAATCCTCCACTATGTTTCTCCTTCAACAGATTCTCCCTCATGGAGCATTTCGGAATACACAGCTGATTACCTCTAAACAACAATCCGTCCTGGATCATATAGTCTGTCCAAGGGATTCTATCTCTGAGAATTGGATTCTCAGTTGCTTCATACGCTTCCTTGAAATCCTGATCATCTGCATACATGTCCCTAAGATCATCAAAACCCAACGTTTTGACTTTAAACTCCTGCAACAACAAACACTTCCTGCTCAAAGCGTTAGCAAATTTGTTAGCAATACCAGAAATATGTTTAATCACAAAAGTGAAATTTTGCATATACTCAACCCATTTTACATGTCATTGATTCAACTTCTCCTATTGAGTCACAAACTGCAATGCATGATTGTCACTGTATAAGACAAACTCCTTGGGAATTAAGTAATGCCTCCATTTCTTCAATTTCTGTATGATAGCATAAAACTCCTTGTCATAAGTGGAGTATTTCAATTTCACTTCATTCATCTTCTCGCTGAAGTATGCTATCGGCCTGTCTTCCTGACTCAAGATTGCCCCTATTGTGAATCCACTTGCATCACATTTCACTTGAAATGTCTTTCGGAAATTCGGCAACACCAAAACTGGTTGTTCTGTAATCTTCCTCTTCAACAAATTAAAACTCTTCTCAGCCTCTTCAGTCCAATGAAAAGACTTATGCCTTTTCTTCACTGTGTCCATCATCACTGCACTGATTCCACTGAAATTCCTAATGAATTTTCGGTAGAAACTAGCCAATCCGTGAAAACTTCTCACCTCAAAGATATTCTTCGGTGATGGCCAATTATTGATTACCTCCACCTTATCTGGATCCATCCTCAACTCATCTGTAGAAATAAAAAATCCCAAGTAAATGAGCTCTGTGTTCATGAATGAGGATTTCTTCATGTTTATCAACATCTTCTCCTGCTATAATCTCTACATCACTGTATCCAAATGCTTTAGATGCTCTGCCACTGTTTTGTTGTAAATCAATATGTCATCCAAATACACAATGACAAATTTCCTAATGAACGACTTCAGGAATTTGTTCATCAACTTCATGAAGGTACTTGGTGCATTTATTAATCCAAATAGCATAAAAATCCATTCATACAAACCTTCGTTTGTTTTGAATGCTGTATTCCACTCATCACCTTCTCTCATGCGAATTTGATGATAACCGCTTTTCAAATCAATCTTTGAAAAATACTTTTCTCCACTCAAGAAATCCATCAGATCATCCATCCTCGGCAATGGAAATCTGTACCTGATGGTTATCTTATTGATCACCCTTGAGTTAGTACACATCCTCCAACCTGTGTCTTTCTTCGGACTAAGTACTGTTGGAACAACACATGGACTCAAGCTTTCCCTGACTAATCCTTTGTCCAACAAATCGTGGACTTGCCTTTTAACCTCTTCATTCTCTTGCAGCATCAATCTGTACGTGGATTTATTTGGAAAACTGGATCCTGGTATGAGATCGATGTGATGACTCACACTTCTGATCGATGGCAATGAACGAGGCAATTCGTCCACTACTATATCAACGAACTCTGCCAATAGTTCCTGAATTTCTTCTAGTAAATCATCCACTCTTGTGCTAGTCAAAACAATCCTTGGTTTCCTGACTACAAAGAACTATGGATCCTCCTTCTTCTTCACCTCTGTAATAAGTTCCTTCCCACTCATGATAAGTACTATGTTGCTTACTTCCAGTTTCACCTCCTTATCCTTGATCAGAAGAAACATGTGTGTCCTTCCATTCTTCTCTAGGGTGTATGTGCTCATTCTTCGATCATGAATCACATTCATGTCATATTGCCATGGTCTACCTAGCAATAGATGACAAACATCTATGGGAATAACATCACATAATATATTATCATTATACCCTCCTATCTTAAATTCAACTAAACATTGTTTAGTGACAGTTACCTGATGTCCTTTCTGTAGCCACGAAATCCTATATGGAATTGGATGATCAGTTATCTCCAGCTCCAGCTTCTCTACAATCTCTGTAGAAACGAGATTATCCATGCTACCACTATCCACAATGACCTTGCATACCCTGTCCTTGGTCTTGCAAGCAGCCTGGAATAGCTTGGTCCTTTGGACTGAATTCTCCACCTCCTTCTTTGGTGTCAAAAGAGATTTTTGCATCATGAGTGATCTTCTGCCTTCAGCGTCTTCTGCCTCAACATCCCACCTCTGTGCCTTGGTGATGTGAGCTTCTCCAGTTTCCTTCTTTTTATCTGGACACTCGTGAGACTTGTGCCCATTCTTTCCACATGTGAAGCATGTGATTACTCCACCTCTTCCTCTTCCTCTACCTCTAGTACGAGGAAAGGTATTGTTGTTAGCATAATCTTCTCTCTGCTCAGTATGTTGTCCTCTTTGTTCATCATATGGCCCTTGCTATGAACTTCCACCTCTCTCTGTTCGAGTTTGAGGTTTGTTCCATTCTTCCTTGGGCTTCTGATATTTTTCCTGGGCAACTGATTTGCCTCTTGGCTGACTTCTGCCTCGGCCCCTCTGACTCTATTTTCGGCTCAGCTTCTCTTCTTCTTTTAGAGCCATCTGATAAGCATCTTCCACCATTCAGATGGTTACCATGCTCATCTCATCCTGGATATCATATCTCAGGCCATTCATGTATCTGGCGACTTTCTCATCATCGCTCTCCCGATGTTCTGCCCTGATGTTCAGTTTGTAGAATTCCTCAGTGTATTCTTTCACTGTCATCAACTTCTGTCTCAGGTTCTGCATCCTCCTGAATAGAGTAATTTGATAATCCCTCAGGATGAATTTTGCCTTCAGCTTTGCGATCATCCTGTCCCAGCTATTGATCTTCTGCTTTCTCTTGCAGCGTCTGTCAGCTTGTAGTTCATCCCACCACAATGCTACATGTCCCTTCAATCTTGTGACAGCATGCTTAACTTTCTTGTCCTCTTTGACATCTTCAAAGTCGAAGTATGTGTCCAGAGCTTTAATCCAGTCTAGAAGCTCTTCTGCATCCAAGTTTCCCTCGTAAACTGGAATGTCCATCTTCTCTCTTGCACCCATCCTGGAAATAGCTCTGATCAAACGTTCGTTTGATGCATCTTCGACTGCAAATTCTTCTTCATGTTCAGCCTCAACTTCACTCTTGAAATCACTGAGATCCCCCGCACTGACTGTGCATCTTTGCGCTGTCTCCATGTCTTCGAGTCTAGATCATAGATCATGCATTTGTCTCTCCATGACTGGATCTGTCATATGCCTGCCTCTTCTTCTTGGCATCTCCCTATCCTCTGGTGGATCAGGTGTCTGCATGTCCCTTCTCCTTGGCGGCATGGTGAATTCTCTTTTCTTCTCTGCTACAGAAAGAAAAGAACCTTTCTATGCTCTGATACCAAACTGATGGCGACGCCCGCAACCTCACAACCCGTAGGTCGGAAGGTTGGCATGCTCACAGGATATTCTCTTTACCACTGGCCCGAAGAACTATTAATAGCTCTCCTAATTCCCTATCGGGAAAATCCACACCCACAACAATCCTCACGCGATCCCCTTTTTCCACTCGGGAGATCAGACTTCACGACTTCGCGAGATCAGTGGTCGAGCATTGGACTCTCGAATCCCCAAAACCCGACAATAGTCAACACTAACCCTTCCTTTCCCCTATCGAAATTTCCTGTATCACGATTTCGGCACTCGCGATGTCGAGTCACTTGTTTTACCGAACCCTGAATCCCGATACACTGAAACTTCGATGCGCTCGCGAGGTTGACTTTTCAACACCCGTCACCTCCATCGAGATTTTGGATTTTGTGGTATCGTGAATCCTAAAGGAAAGAGTTCAGGACTTATCGCCATGAATCCCCTAAATTGTGTGCCACGTGTCCACCTCTCTGACCCTTCTGGGCCCCACACTATTCTCCTAGCCGTCAGGATATCGCGTTTCATGATTTCACGATTCTTGTTGCAATGTTCACAGGATTTCCACCCACGAAACTCTGATATGGGATTCCACATGTAGATCCTATGATCCTTAAGGCTCAGATCAATGGTCCTATCTCGCCTGAGCTTTGAACCTATAAAGAATACTTCCACCATAACTCCCCTTCTCCTCTGTAAGATCTAATGGTCCACGAAATGTTGTGAATCCTGCTCGGAGAATACCAATCGTCTGTCCTTCCTTGATGATTCCTGTCAATGACCAAGCATTCCTCCATGGAACTTGTCTATCTGCACGCAAACTTGCGACGCTTTCTTACAAGATTTCGAGGTACAACTCCTGTACAACCCCTTGACAGTTTCAAAGGCCTTATCCTTCCTGAAATTTTCCACGACTCTATGCCCTGTATAAAATACTTGCACGCACTCCTTGCGGCAGGTTTCCAAACACTTCAAGTGTTTGAATTCCTTCGACCCTGCGCACACCTGCAACAGCAGTCCATAAATACTTCACTCAGGTTCGCAACCATGAGACTTCTCTTGGTCTACACACTCCGTGCATGGCTCATGTGCCTGTCTGCACTTCTGGGAAATGATAACAAAAGTAAAACTATCTGAGCTTTAGAGACGCAACCCTGAATTATTGTCGACGCACCCCTTGCAGACACTTCAACTGCACTCCTTGCAGGAATTCTTACTCAAATAGAGAAACAATTGAAACTCATTCCTTCTCCCTTTCAGACTTCAAATTCTAAACATGAAATCATATACACAGCATGTAAATAAAATGTATAGCAGGAAGAAAACATTCATGAGCATCTCATTCAACATCAATACATAGAGAACAACACAAAACCATGAATTTGAATCAACCTCTTTCTATTAATCCAAATATCTATACATGGGTGTTCTTACACAGCTCTCTGCTTCTCTTGCTCTTCTTCCTCTATGCTGAATAATCTTCCATCTAAATGTTACAATACACAATGAGGGTGTCTATATCCTGTTTCCCTCTTGCGCTCTAAAACTGTCTAATCTAGAATTTAATTCTATCTACTTTACATTAACTTTCATAAATGCCTCCTATCTACTAAGGATGAGATCAATCCGCTTCAAGGTCCATTACATTATACAAGTGCGCCTTCATTTAATTATCACATTTATGTTCAGCGCATCAACTTCAAGGGAAAATTCAAAATTCATGCTGGCGCTTGTCCAACTGTCCATTGTCTTCCACACTAGCTTTCTTGATGTTGGTGATTCTCCTACATCATATCACCATAAAATTGTCATGGTAGAATCCAAACTTTGTTTTTAAACTAAAAAGAAAAGGTCAATACACTAGCAAATTTGGGTCATTTTTTGATGACTATTTCGACGCTCTTACGACGTTATGTCTTGGATATTGCGATGAATCTTGAGTCTTTGAAACGTAATTTTATGGCACGTGGAAATTTCGACAAACTTGAATTAATGTCGCAAGAGAAAAGACCCTAGGGAACTTCTCACAATTGTGACAAAAAATGAAATATCATCGTCAATATGAAAATATAGGAAAACTAAGTGAAACCAACATTTCATCGCAATTGAAACGATAATTTTTGTTGTCTATATAGCTAATTCATTGCAGGATTTTATGTTGTCATCGCAATTGTGACAACAACTTTTCTTTGTTTATATATCAAACGTGTCGCAACAATTTTGTTGTTGTCGCACTTGCAACGACAACTTTTTTTTGTTTATATAGCAAATGCGTCGCAAGAATGACAACATTTCTTTGTTTATATAACAAATGCATCCCAACAATTTTGTTTTCATCGCACTTGCGAAGAATTTTTTTTTTTATTTATATACCGAATGCATCGCAGGAATGACAACATTTCTTTGTTTATATAGCAAATGCGTTGCAACAATTTTTGTTGTTGTTGCACTTGCGACGATAAATTTCTTTTGTTTATATAGTGAATGCATTACAACAAAGACAACATTTCTTTGTTTATATATCAAATGTGTCGCAACAATTTTATTTTCGTCACACTTGCGACGGCAACGTTTTTTTTTTTTTTTATAGCACATTCATCGCAGGTATATTATTGTCGTCGAAATTGCGCCGAAAAATATTTATTTAAAAAAAAAATTAAAAAAATATTTTAGGTGGCAATTTTAATGTTAATATTACCATATTAATAACTATCAATAGAAAAATTGACATTATTTATTATTTATATTAATAACTTCTTTTTCATGGAGACTTGGTGTTTTTTTCAACAACCAAGCAAAATCTTATGCACTTTGGAAAGGATTGAAAATTTCTAAAGGTTCATGTGCTCAATCGTTGGTTGTAGTGAGAGATTCAAATACAATCATTAACCATATGGAATTCATTGTGTGGGAAAATAGTCTCATTCAAGGTTACAAAGTTACATATAAAATAAATAATGCAATATAGAAGATGAATTACTCAAAGAAAATGTGTCTAAACTAAAATATGTGCTCGGGTGGTACAACAACTATTTGATAATACTTATTTCAATAGGTCAATGACAATGTATGGCTTTGATGTAAGAGTTTCACATGGTGTATTTTACAAATAGAAAACACAATCCTAAGACTCTAACACAACACTAATGACCTTCACTCAAATAGTTAAATAGTAATTAGGCCTTCCAAGTTCTTCAATGTATGGTGATGAAACCCATCATAGAAACCACATGAAGGCATGAAAGGCACTATGATTCCACTATATGGGAAGATGAAAGGGGACCTATGGGAAAATAAATCCTTTATCTCCAAGGTCATTCTCAGAACTCATATTTTTCTACAATGTTCCTTAAATGAAGCCATATACCTTCTTTGACTTGTCAACCAATCCTTGAATCTATGTAAGAGGTTGGTGGGGAATGTATTTTCACATAATAATGGGAGCATGGGTTGAGTACAATATTCATGCCATGGGAAGTATAAGAGTTCTACATTCCTCTAGTTATAGGTAATTTCATCGATCATTTACACCAATGATATCATTGTCATTGACTCTAGAATTGTGGGAAGCACTCTAACATTAATTCTCTACATATTTCAAGTTTTATTCTCCATTTCCAACCCATATCAATTTGTAAATTAACCAAAATCAACATCAAGAAGAGGAAAATTGTAGACTTTGGATGAAATATATTTGTTGTAGGTGAGCATATAGGATAGGGAAGATAACAATTCATTATTCACTATCCATTATATACTCTTTAAATCTTTGAGATACAAATATAGTTCTTTTAGGAAATTCTTAGAAAGAATACAATAGATAAATCTCTTTCTATCCACACTAAAGTGAACTAGAGAGAATAATATATCAAGGGACCATGAAGTACATAAAGTGAATATATTCCTTATGTTGAATGTTGTAGTGGAAGAGAGTTTATTATCTATTGCAGGATGAATCAGATTCTTGTAATTATTTCTATTGAGAAGGTTAGGTAAGAATGTGAATAGAAAGGCTGGGATGAGAAATATAGAATCTTATTGCTTGGTTTTTTCACCATGGTGGCCTCATAGCCTAGGTTGGTGCTGGTATCTACACTAGATGGTTGTGGTTCAATGGAAATTTTCTCTTACATGACTAATCTCTTGGACCAATTTTTGTTAAAAGATAAGTCTCATTTTTTTGTTTATGAATATGTAAAATTACTATTACTCCTAGTCATAAAACAATTATGTGCTATGCATGCTATGGGTCATTTTTTTTCCGATCTTGAATTTAATTATACAAGGAAATGAAGGAAAATTTCATGAAGCAAGAGAAGAAAATGATTTATACCTTTTCGGAAATGTGTTTTGGATCATGGAGGTGACCACCCTTCAAACTTGCATTTTTCAAAGGCATTAAAAGGTTAAATGACTGAATAATAGCTAAACATCTATGAGGAAATAACCATGTACAAGTGCAAAGGAAGGCTACTAGGTGGGATTGAAACAAGAGAACTCTTAGCTCACACATACACAATACATAAGATAAGACGCCATATAAAATTCAAGTGCACCACTATCTAAGGGAGTTTTAGCCTTTGGAATACGTTGTGAAAGAAGATTATATATGAAGTATACATAATAAAATATCATCCCATGCTTGAGCACCCCACGCATAATCAAAATCCATCTTAACCATATGTATCAAGTGCATCGTCTACCATACAAGAGCTTCAAGAGAATTGCTAAGGCTTGAAGTTCTCATAAGAATGGAGGGAGGCCATGAAGCCTAAGTAAATGGATGGATGATATGGAGTTCACTTTAGTTTAAAATTTCTTAAATATTTCTAACCTACAAGGTTACATATAAAATAAATAATGCAATATAGAAGATGAAATACTCAAAGAAAATGTGTCTAAACTGGAATATGTGCTCGGGTGGTACAACAACTATTTGGTAATACTTATTTCAATAGGTCAATGACAATGTATGGCTTTGATGTAAGAGTTTTACATGGTGTATTTTACAAATACAAAACACAATCCTAAGACTCTAACACAACTCAATTGACCTTCACTCAAATAGTTAAATAGTAATTAGGCCTTCCAAGTTCTTCAATATATGGTGATGCAACCCACCATAGAAAACACATGAAGGCATGAGAGGCACTATGATTCCAATATAGGGGAAGATGAAAGGAGACCTATGGGAAAATAAATCCTCTATCTCCAAGGTCATTCTCAGAACTCATATTCTTCTACAATGTCCCTTAAATGAAGCCATATACCTACTTTGACTTATCAACCAATCCTTGAATCTATGTAAGCGGTTGGTGGGGAAAGTATTTTCAAATAATAATGGGAGCATGGGTTGAGTACAATATTCATGCCATGTGAAGTTTAAGAGTCGTACATTCCGCTAGTTATAGGTAATTTCATCCCTCATTTCCACCAATGATATCATTGTCATTGACTCTAACATTGTGGGAAGCACTCTAACATTAATTCTCTACATATTTCATGTTTTATTCTCCATTTCCAACACATACCAATTTGGAAATTAACCAAAATCAACATCAATAAGAGGAACATTGTAGACCTTGGATGAAATATAGTGGTTGTAGGTGAGAATATAGGATAGGGAAGATAATAGTTCATCATTCACTATACATTATATACTCTTTATATCCTTGAGAAACAAATATAGTTCTTTTAGGAAATTCTTAGAAAGAATACAATATATCAAGCTCTTTCTATCGACACTAAAGATAACTATTGAGAATAATATATCTAAGGGACCATGAAGTACATAAACTTAATATATTCCTTATGTTGCATGCTGTAGTGGAAGAGAGTTCCTTATCTATCGCAAGATGAATCAGATTCTTGTAATGCTTTGTGTTGAGAAGGTTAGGTAAGAATGTGAGTAGAAAGGATGGGATGAGAAATATAGAATCGTCTTGCTTGTTTTTTTCACCATGGTGGCCTCATAGCCTAGGTTGGTGGTGGTATCTACACTATATGGTTGTGGTTCAATGAAAATTTTCTCTTACATGACCAATCTCTTGGACCAATTTTTGTTAAAAGATAAGTCTCATTTTTTTGTTTTTGAATATGAAAAATTACTATTACTCCCAGTCATAAACAAATTGTGTCTTATGCATGCTATGTGTCCTTTTGTTTTTCCGATTTTGAATTTAAGTGTACAAGGAAATGAAGGAAAATTTCATGACAGAAGAGAAAAAATGATTTATACATTTTTAGAATTGTGTTTTGGATCGTGGAGGTGACCACCCTTCAAACCTACATTTTTCAAAGACATTAAAAGGTTAAATGACTGAATAATAGCTAAACATCTATGACCACCCATATTGCTTGATTATGTAATCGCTCTATGATTTCAATGTTCAACTTGTTACATCCACATTCTCAATCAAGGTATTTAGCATTTTTATGCATGGAAACAATTCCTCTTTGTATCCGACCTTGTGGAATCACAAGACCTTAACATTGAAATCCTTGGGTTCCTATCCTTGGCTTATTTTTCTGCTCACATTGATTTTTTAAAGGTTCAACATCATTCTACATATCATAGAGGAATGAATAAGTAGGATTTGAGGAAATGTTGAGTAACAACACCATGTCCATGACACAATGAAAAGACACAATGAAAAGAATGGTAAGTCTCTTTGTCATGTGAGACACAATGAAACATGTCACAAGACTTTCAAAGTTGCATATATCATGTCACGAGATTTTGGAAGTTGCATCATTAAGAAAAGCTGGAATTATCATTAAGTTTATAACAAAATTACATTCACAAATATATACAAACCATAGAAATATCCTTGTGTATATTATCAACTATATAATGTACATCTAACTGTCTTATAAAATTATTACATGACGTCATGAATTTATTTTAGTCTTCTTTTGTGCTTTCCAGTTCTTAAACAAATCATCCATGTCCATGCCTTTGTTCACTGGGTGCTCTTCAACAGTTGATGTTTTTTCAGTCAGTTCGCGTTGCATACGTCTGGTCTCGTACCCATGACATGGATGCTACTATGAGGGGCCATCACCTAAAAAAATAAAAAATATTAAATTTATATGGCCAATTTTTAAATATCATTCAAGTAGTTCATTAATATTAAAAAAAAAATGTTGCAATGTAATTATTTACCTGGTCCTCTAGTCGGCACCATTGGAATGGCTGCTGGCTTGTTCACCTGATCTTCAGGTCGAGGAGGATTATCTATGACATTCTCTGTCATTGAAACATCAAAATTTATAAGTACAAAATTATCAAGTATATGATTAATATATAGACATTTTACCGTCCTGGGCCTCAGTCACAGGAACATCTTGGGGTTGCACCTCACTTGGATGGGGCTATTGGGGAGCACCATGATCTTCTGGATGTGTTTCACTATCAACTCTCTATTTTTCAATACTAATGGTTTCGTTGATAGTGTTTCTCCCCTGATTAAAACAAAGTAAGACATTAAATTATAGATGATATCAAACATTTACATATTTTATAAGTAACGAAAGGTTAATGTGGACTGATTTTTATTTACCTTATCCCCCAAATTGGATCTTGGGGTCTACCCCATGATTTTCCTACGATCAACCATCGCTTTATAATCATAATTGTAACCAATTTAGAGGTCTTCCTACGTGGTTTCAGTTCCGAAGTCATCTCCTTGCATTGCATAAGGGTATGGTTTTTTAATGTTTTTGGCTATAATTACCTTAAAGTTGTAAGGTGATGCAAATAATATTCTTAATATGTTTGGGTACTTACAATTTGTGATTGTAACCTCTAGTAGCCGCCCTGGCCTAGCTTGTGTTGGCCATGTTTGGCAATCCTTGCTTTGGTTTCCTTTGAAGTGTCAGGCAACCTATCATCAAAATTTTCAAGTATGTTATATATAACCACACTTTTATTTAGATCTAAATAAAAATAAAGCTAGTATTGAATTCAAAAAGTTGTAATTTACCTTGGTGTACTAGTTATTTGTTCTCCTAATTTTTTCAAAATCTTCTCTTTTTCATCATCAATGATCGCCTTCCACTCCCTCTCTGGAATTGAGGGAGGATTCTCATACCTAGGATTTCTTTCCAAGCTTCGTCTATAAACATCCCGCATATATTTTAAATATTCACCCACTGTAGATGTGATCGTTTTTGTATTAAACATGTCTACACCAAAGAGACCTTCAAGATAATCCATAAGTTCTTTTTTGAGGTCGGACTTCTGGCAATTCCACCTCATGCATAAGGTTTCCGCAAAAATAGACAAGGCCTTGCTCTCTATGTGCCAATAAAAAAAGTCATTTCCTACAGACAAAAAGATATGATCATTAATTTAAAATTAATAATCTAGATGATTTTTATATGAGGAAAACATTAAACGATTAAAATATGAATTAAAACTACTTGGGAGTCTTGATTGTTTTAATGGAATTCCATTACCGTCGACCAAAAATGTGCACGGAAGGGTCCCCGTGCTTGTCACACATCTAGCTCCAGGAAATGCAACCATCTCAACCACATCACTATGATCCTCATCTCTACCACAATCTCTAGACTCTGATCGAGGTGTGGATGCCTTTCGGTGTGTGTCATGGCTCCTATCTAAATGAGGTGTGGAAGATGGAGAAGTAAATAGGCTCTAGCAGCTGTATGACTGCCCGTATCAGGACTCTGTAGCATCTTTGTAGCGCCACTACTACCAACATCGAGCTGAACAGGATCCAAATATTCCTTTATAAAAAGAGAAAATATTTTTTTGTGAGATAATGTAAAAGTTAAAGAACAAAGTATTATAATTGAACATATGAGTGCATTAAAAAAATTAAATTAAATTATAGTTATTACCTTATATGTGTTAAGTTGTGACATAAGGAGCTTGATCTTTTTTTTGACGTTGGGAGTTTGTTCTGGATGATCTAACAATCTAACATGTTCCTTGTTAGATTTAATGATCTTTTTTTTTAATAAGAGCATCGGATAAGTGCAAGAATAAAACCCCTCCTCATCAGCAGAATCATGATCCACATGGCCTGCTAACTACATATAATTTCAGCAAAAACAATGTTATTTAAATAAAATTATATAAGCAAATAATAAAAGCAACGTAAAATGAAAGTGGAAATTGATAATCATTTACATGTTCTGAGGGTAGCCCTTTTCCATGATCTTCCTGCCACATTATAATATAATTAGAACCCCCAAATATTTAAAAAATTATTAATGATAACAAAAAAAAAATGTTAAAGATAATATTTACAACAATGTTAAAGATAATAAAATAAGTAGAGGTTTCTTAAAGAGGTGTTGCATAAGAACCTACACATTATTAGTGTAACATCCCGCTCTTGCGTGCACTGAGTAAACTTATTCTTTAAGGAGACTTGCTTGCAAGTGATCCACATTATTATACTATTGGGCATGTTATTATGATATTGAGGCGTTAGGAATTGATGACATGTTATTTTTATGTATTGACATAGACAGGTGCTATTGACTCGGTTTTCCAGAGTGTTCATGATTTTAGACCTCGAGGATGCAGAGGCATCGATGAAACCCCTTGGAATCTAAATCGAGTCGGGGAGTGGAATATTGGGGTTTGATTTTGTATATATGACATTTGTTCATATGATTAGATGTAATGATGATGGGTATTATTCTAACATGATTAATTGATGATGTAGGCTGACAATAGCTTGTCGACCATACTCACATATAGAGTAGAGGGGTCACACACGACTACCAGAGACGTTGAGAGAGAGGTGTGGACAACAGCCCTAACACATCCTACTAGCACTCCCATCATGGTTCGAACTGTAGGTTAACGACTACCTAGTTCGATAAGACTCATGATGTCATGAGGGCCGACTGTGACAGTTGCTCACAATGATTCTAAGGGGTGTGCAATAAGGCATGGGCCTTATTCCTTAGAGGCCATTAGTCTCCCACACGATCACCTGGCAGAGTATTGACTTCAGGGGTTTTTGACGTCTATGAAGTCAGTGAAGAGGCGAGCGACACCCTTGGAGCATGTGGTGTGTCTTGAAGGGCACGTCATGCAAGAAAAATGGAAAGAGGAGAGTGGCACCCTTGGAGCAAGTAGTGCATCCTGAAGGGAACGTCATGCAAGAGAAACAGAAAGAGGCGAGTTGCACCCTTGGAGCACCTAGTGCGTCCTGAAGGGCACATCGCATTGTTACTTAATAATTGGATAAAACTAGATGGCTTTAGGATGAGTAATGTGTTAAGGAAGATTAAAACTTTTCCCCTAACAAAATGATTCCCAGCCTAGGAAAATAAAGTCTAGGTCTAAATTATACTTGTGATAAATTTATATATATATATATAATAAGTAATAATTCTAATCTTCATTAATCTGGTGACAAAGAAGGGGTAAGCAATTAAATTGATTTATAAAAATCTTTTGTGATAAAATTTAGAAAGGGGAAATAATTGATTTACTATATAATGCTAATTAAAAATTGATTCATTAAAAAGAAAAAGGGAAAAAGGGTAAGTTTCTACACCTTCCATTTGATTTTTAAATGAAAAGGGAAAGAGGGAAATTTAAAAGATTTAGGAAACTAGGAAAACGTGGGGAGCACAAAAAAGAAAGGGGAAACAAGGATAAAGCAAAAGGACTAACTTAGTAAGGTATCTAGCATTTAAGAAATTTCTAAAATCAAACTTAACTAATAAGTTAGTAAGGGGGTAAGTCGTTAATTTGTGTAAGGGAATTTTGGGATACCTAAGAGCGGTTCTATGAATGCTTTTAGGTGGGTGAGGAAAATAAGAGTAATTAATTAATTAATGAAATTAATTTATGGAGGAATGAAGGGGATGGGTGACACTTGTACGGGGAGGATTATTATGAATTAAATTAATCAACAGTGAATTAAAAGCGATTTTGGGAAAGTTTTTGACTTCGAAACTCTATATAATGGAGGGAGAAGGATGATGGATCTCTTCTGTCATGCATAATGTTACGTTGCAGAAATTTATACTTGACTGACTTAGCTTGTGAGAGTTGGGATACCTAGCTCGGTGAGGAGTGGTAGCTCGGCCTTGTGAGGCGAGCTTGGAGCTAGTTGATTCTTTGGTTAGTGTGCGTGACCCATTTGGGGCTTGGGGGGCTAAGGGGGAAGAAGAGTACCCCTAGCATTGGCTGGGAGGTACCGGTGAAGTCGCATTGGTTAGAAAGTGGGAGTTTCATGGAGCACATGGGACATCAACTCAGAACAGGCGACTTGGGCTATAGTACGCTTCCTTTATTTCTGCATGGTAGATTGTTAGTATTATTTATGCTTTTAATTATGTATGTTTAATTGGGTGAATAAAATTATTGTCTTATCATTTTGATTGATGACTAATTTTCCCATAGCCTTAAGCTCATTATTGATTGATTCCCTTGGCTTTTGATCCCTACATGTCTTGATCGTCCTATGGTTTATTGATTTGTGATGATTGTGGTTTATTTTTCCTTCATCTCTAGCTCATCAGTCCATGCCTGAGCAGTCGGCCAGGATCCTGATCTACGGTCATCGCTTCAACGTTAATACACCTATGGATATAAATGCCCTGATTTTCTATGCGTGGATGACGAGCAAAGGATGTTTCTACTAGTCATCTACCCATGGATTTTTCTTGTTGACTATGGTCATTATGCTTCTGGAAAATGATTTCCCTATGCTTGGCTCATCTTTGTTCCCTACATTTTACTTCTACACTTTAATTTATTTGAGAATTATTTTAGCCTGCATTTGTCCTCTTGTGACAACCCTTACCTTTGTGGGGACTATGATTTGTCCCTATGCATTTAATTTATTTGAAGGTGAGTTGGCCATGCGCTTCTCTTACTTATGGCTTGCATTCTCCCTCTGCAATATTTAATACCTTGACAACAATTTACCCTTGTGAAGTCAATGATTATTTTTGGTTGTTGTGCTGGATAGATTTAAGGTTGATAGAGAATTTGGGCCATGAATGGCACCAAAATTCTTCTTGATTGTTGGATTTATTTATCTATGATTTTTATACATTGAATGCATAACCATTGTTGATTATTTTCCCTGGGATTTTATTTTGATTGTGTCTTCACCTGGATAGATGGCTTTGGTGATTTTTCTATTTTTAAGACAATAATCGTGGACTGTTTACCTAGAGATTTGCCCCTCTGGTTGGACTTCATTTCATTAACCTCTCAGATTTATAAAGGCGTTTGTCTTCAACTTATGCAATCTAATTCATCCCAGCTGGTAAATTTTCCTTCATCACTATGGAAATGATGTTTACATTTCCCCACGAATCTGTGTCTCCACGTCCTTTTTAACCTGGTGATTTTGCCATTAATCCTTGCGATCCACCTATGCCACTCATATTTATTATCTCTACGTCTTCAAAGTGACTTTGGTCTGGAGGTGGCAACAAATTGCCTCTGCGTCTTCACGTTTGTTTGCCAGCCTTGTCCTCCTTTTGTCTGTACTTGATTGTGGTTTGAATTCCATGGAAACATTTTGGGTGCTTAGCTGGATTCAACGATTTATTTATCTTGTATTGTATAGCTCGATTTTGGTTGGGTTAAGAAATTGGTGTTATGATGCAGGAGCATCACTCACTCATCAAGCGAGCCAACACACTGAGAGGAAACAGCTGGACAACACCAGCACATATTTTGAAATACTTGGGAATTGTTGCGCTACTCTTTAATAAAGTCAATCATAAAGAAGTGCACTTGTATTGTAAAGGGGACCTTGAGCCTTTAAGCTCTTGTCCTTAAGTAGATAGGAAAGCATTTAATAGATTTAATGCAAGTAGATAGAATAGTTAAGTCTAGATTAGACAGTTTTCGTTTTCGATAAGGAAAACGGATATAGACACCCTCCTTTGTATCATTGTAACATTAGCAGCATTAGCATTATTCAGAAGCATTCAGAAGAGAAGAGAAAGAAGATAAATTGTGGAGAACACCCCTGTACAGATGTTATTGAATTAATAGAAGGCAGTCTGATTCAATTTCATGGTTGGTGTTATTTCTCTGTGTATGTTGTCATGTGCTTATGAATGTTTGTTCTTTTTGTCATACATTTGCTTTGATATGTTGTGTATGTGATTTCATAGTTGAATGGAAATCTGTGAGAGTAAGAAATTAGTTTCAATTGTTTATCTATTCTGAGCCAAGAGATTCCTGCAAGGAGTGCAGTGGAATTTGTCTGCAAGGAGTGCGTGACTGCAGGGTTCAGGTAGAGAGAACTTTTTTCCTAAGTTTCCAGAAGTGCAAGGTGGGCACCAGAGCCATTCAAGGAGTGCGCAAGCTAGATAAGGAGTGAAAGGGTATTAGGACGGCTGCTGCTGGTGAGCGCGCAGAGTCAGGGAAGCTTCAACACTTAGTCGTGTTCGAAGAAGTGCCACAAGGAGTGCATGCATCAAGTCCTCATAAAGACTTGTGAATTGAAGACAAGCTCAGGAGGAATAGGCCTACAGGTTCAGTGAGGGAGAATTGCAGGGTTGTTGTGGAAGGCCCGAGAGAAGCTCCACAGGTTGGAGGGTGGTTGAACAAGTCTTCAAGGAGGAGGCGTTTGATACATCTCGCAGGAAATATCAAAGGAAGGATGGATGGTTGAAATCTCCTAGAGAGATTCCATGAAAATCCGAGGGCCGTTGGATCTTGCAAAGGTGCACGGAGATTACAGTGTGAGCATTCAAAAGTTCGGAGCTCGGGAGGAAGTAGTGTCGTCGATCTGGGTTCATAGGAACCATCTGATTTTCACGTGCCATCGCATATTGGTATATCGCGAGTTGAAGCACCAAGCCGTTGGAACGAGAGTGGTGATATCGCGATTTGCGATATCCCAAGAGGATCCAACCATTGATCGTGGGGATGCATGTCAAGGAATCCCATCAAATTGGGGTTCGAAGAATCGAGGTTCTTGATGAGAGAGAACACTTGCCTGCTATATTTGTGATCCGCAATATCTTGAAGGTGACGTGGAAGTGTGGGACCCCGGGATCTAGCGGAGTACAGGTGGCATTATATCAGAGGGTCAGCACATCGGGGCTCGAAGTTTGGAAATTTAAATTGGTAGACGTCGCGAGTTGCGATTTCCCGACAAAGGAAAGTACTGATAGCGGAGGGGAGTCAACGTTGACTCGCATCGGACTTCGGGGAATCATGAGGTGAGAAACACTCGAGCATAGAATTCACTATATCATGAATTCTAATTTTCCGATTGTCAAGGGAGATCATTGGAGAGTGTTGTGGGTGAAGAATTTCCGATGGGGAATTAGAGGAGCATTAACGCTCTTCGGACCAAAGATTAGAGAAGGTCCTGGTGAGAGCGATTGTTCTCCGGGGAGTGGGGAAGGTTGCGTCAGTTGTGGTAACAGAGCAGGAATAGTTCTTTGCCTTTTTGTAGCAGAGAAGGAGGAGAGAATTCATCATGCCGCCAGGAAGGGAAAGACAGTCACCCGACCTAGAAGACAGGGAGGTGAGACGAAGAGGTAGACTGGCAGGAAATCCAGAAATGGAGCACTAGATGAGAGATCTCCGAGCAAGGCTTGAGGAGATGGAGACAACACAGAGATGTGGAGTAGGCGCAGGGGATCTTAGCGATTCTGAAGTGGAAGAGGAAGCTGGACATGCCGAAGAAGTCATAGTAGAGGATGCATCGACTGAGCAGTTGATCAAAGCCATTTCCAGGATGAGTTCCAAGACCAAAATGGACATCCCAGTCTATGAAGGAAGCCTGGATGCAGAAGAGTTGTTGGACTGGATCAGAGCTCTCGAAACCTACTTCGATTATGAAGATATCGAAGAGGATAAAAAAATAAGGCATGCTGTCACAAAATTGAAAGGACATGCAGCATTATGGTGGGACGAGCTACAGGCAGATAGACGTTCCAAAGGTAAACCAAGGATCAAAAGCTGGGACAAAATGATCGCGAAGATGAAAGCGAAATTCATCCTGAGAGATTATCAAATCACATTGTTCAGGCGAATGCAGAACCTGAGACAGAAGTTGATGACAGTGAAGGAATACACCGAAGAGTTTTATAAGCTCAACATCCGAGCAGGTCATCGGGAGAGCGATGATGAGAAAGTAGCCAGGTATCTTAATGGCCTGAGGTATGAAATTCAAGATGAATTAAGCATGGTAACCATCAGAACTGTTGAGGATGCTTACCAGACGGCTCTGAAAACCGAGGAGAAGCTGAGCCATAAGCAAGGACAGTGAGGGTGAGGAAGAAGTCAGCCAAGAGGCAAAGTAGTTGCCCAGGAAAGAACTCAGAAGCCCAAGGAGGAATGGAAGCAACCTCAGGGTAAGGTTGAAAGAGGTGGAAACTCATAGCAGAGGCAGCCATATGCTGAATAGAGAAGACAACAAAATGATCAGTGAGGAGATTATGCTGATGCAAATGCTCTTCCTCGTACTAGAGGCCGAGGTAGAGGAAGAGGTGGAGTTATCACATGTTTTACATGTGGAAAAAATGGGCACAAGTCATTCGAATTTCCAGAGAAGAAGAAAGATGTAGAAGAAGATCACATCACTGAAGCACAGAGGTGTGATGTTGAGAATGATGATGATACAGGAAGTGGAAGGTCACTGACGGTGCACAAAGTTCTCTTAACACCCGAGAAGGAGGTGGAGGATGCAGCTCAGAGGACCAGACTTTTCAGAATCACAAGCAAGACCAAGGGCTGGAAATGCAAGGTCATTGTGGACAGCGGAAGCATCGAAAATCTCATTTCGAACGAGATGGTGGAGAAGCTAGAGTTGGAGATGATTGATGACCTGAGTCCATATAAAGTCTCGTGGCTATAGAAGGGACATCAGGTGAGTGTCACTAAACAATGTTTAGTTGAATTTAAAATGGGTGAATACAAGGATAAGGTCCTATGTGATGTCATTCCCATGGACGTCTGTCATGTATTGCTAGGGATACCATGGCAGTATGACTGGAATGTGGTTCATGACGGGAGGATGAACACATACACTTTGGAAAAGGATGGGAGGACACACAGATTGCTTCCGATAAAGGATAAGGAAGTGAAATCGGAAGTAAGTAGCACCATACTTCTCATGAGTGGGAAGGATCTTCTCACAGAGATGGAGAAGAAGGAAGATCCACAATTCTTTGTGATCAGGAAACCAAGAATTGTCCTGACTAGCACAAGAGTGGATGACCTACCGGATGAGATTTAGGAACTGCTAGGAGAGTTCGCTGATATCATCGTGGACGAACTACCTCATTCGTTGCCACTGATGAGGAGTGTGAGTCACCACATTGACCTCATACCAGGAGCAAGCTTTCCAAACAAGGCTGCGTACAGGTTGACGCCACGGGAGAATGAGGAGGTCAAAAACCAGGTCCAGGAATTATTGGATAAAGGACTAGTCAGGGAGAGTCTGAGTCTGTGTGCTATTCTGACAGTGCTAAGTTCAAAGAAGGATGGAGGCTGGAGGATGTGTATAGACTCCAGGGCGATAAATAAGATAATCATCAGGTATAGATTTCCACTGTCGAGAATGGATGATCTCATGGATTGCCTGAGTGGGGCAAATTATTTTTCAAAGATAGATCTGAAGAGCGGATATCACCAGATTCACATGAGGGAAGGTGATGAATGGAAGACAACATTCAAGATGAACAAAGGTTTGTATGAATGGCTGGTCATGCCGTTTGGTTTGACAAACGCATCGAGCACCTTCATGAGGCTGATGAATGAAGTCCTGAGGGAATTCATTGGAAAGTTTGTAGTCGTATATTAGGATGATATATTGATCTACAGTAAGACGAAGGATGAAAATTTGAAACATTTGGCCATTGTGATGAGGAAGCTACAACAAGAGAAGCTGTTGGTCAACATGAAGAAGTGCTCCTTCATGAAGACAGAGCTCATTTATTTGGGTTTTTTCATATCAACAAATGAGTTGAAGATGGATCTTGAGAAGGTGAAAGTGATCAAGAATTGGCCATCACCCATAAATGTCTTCGAGGTGAGGAGTTTCCATGGTTTAGCTAGTTTATACAGAAAGTTCATCAGGAATTTCAGTGGAGTTAGCGCAGCAATGATGGACACAGTGAAGAAGTGACATAAAAAAATTTATTGGACAGTAGAGGCTGAGAAAAGCTTGAACCTGTTGAAGTGAAAGATCATAGAGCAACCAGTGTTGGTGCTGCCAAATTTTCAGAAGATGTTTCAGGTGAAATGTGATGCTAGCGGATATGCTATAGGAGTGGTCTTAAGTCAGGAGGACAGGCCAGTTGCATATTTCAGTGAGAAGATGGATGACGCAAAGCTGAAATACTCCACATACGATAAAGAATTTTATACCATCATACAGGCATTAAAGAAGTGGAGGCATTACTTGATCCCAAGGGAATTCATTCTATATAGCGATAACCATGCATTGCAGTTTGTAAGTCAACAGGATAACTTGAACCAGAAGCATGCCAAATCGGTAGAGTATATGCATAATTTTACATTTGTAATTAAACACATTTCAGGAACTGCTAACAAAGTGGCTGATGCTTTGAGCAGGAAATGTTTGTTGTTGCAGGAGTTCCGGATCAAAACCTTGGGTTTTGAAAACCTCAAGGACATGTATGCAGGTGATGCAGATTTTGCAGAGGCATATGAGGCAACTGAGAATCCAATTCTCATAGATAGAAGCCCGTGGATGGATTACATAGTCTAGAATGGATTGTTGTTCAGAAGCAATCAACTGTGCATTCCAAATTTCTCCATGAGGGAGAATTTACTGAAAGAAAAACACAGTGGAGGCTTAGCAGGGCATTTCGGTCACAATAAAACATTTGCGAAGCTGAGTGAATCATATTTTTGGCCAAAGATGTGAACAGATGTTAAAAGATTTGTTGACAGGTGTCGAATTTGTCAACATTCGAAAGGCAGAAAGTAGAACGCGGGTTTTTATCAGCCATTGCCTATACCCGAAAGGCCATGGGAAGCAATAAGCATGGATTTTGTATTAGGATTACTGAGGACGCAGAGAGGGGTTGATTCCATCTTTGTGGTGGTGGACAGGTTTTCAAAGATGGCACATTTTATTCCGTGTCAGAAGACCAGCGATGCGACCCACATCGCAAACTTTTTTTTCAAAGAGATTGTTAGACTTCATGGATTGCCGAGAAGTATAGTCTCGGACAGGGACACCAAATTCATAGGTCATTTTTGGAGGATGCTATGGAAGAAGCTAGGGACTAAGTTGTAATTTAGTTCAGCTTACCATCCTCAGACGGATGGGCAGATCGAGGTGGTCAATAGAAGTCTTGGAGACTTGCTGAGAAGCCTGGTGACCGAACACCATGGTAGCTGGGACAACATATTGCCATAGGCAGAATTTGCATACAATGATTTAGTGAATCGGAGTAAAGGAAAAATTCCATTTCATATTGTGTATGGGACACAACCGATGGGAGTTTTTGAGCTCATGGAGTCAGAGCAGACTGCGATTAGCAGTGCAAGTGCAGAAGAGTTCGCTGAAGCGATGAGAGAACTTCACAGCAAGGTGAAGCAACGATTGCAAAACTCAAATCGGGAGTATAAGCATAGAGTCGATCAGCAGAAGAGACAGCTTCAGTTCAAAGTTGGTGATTTGGTTCTAGCACACTTAAGGAAGGAAAGGTTACCAAAGGGAACATACGACAAGCTGAAGATGAAGAAAATCGGGCCATGTAGAGTCCTGAAGAAGTTCAGAGAGAATGCGTATGAGATTGAGTTGTCGGATGGCATCAGGATATCTCCGATATTTAATGTTTCGGATTTATACCCATACAGGGCTGGAGAAACAGAAACTGGAACTGAGGAACCAGTAATCCAGTGGTAGAAGCAATTACCAGTTGCAAAGAAGCCGCAGATGGAGTGCATACTAGACAAGTGAGTGGGAAAGAAGACCAGGCGAAAGCAGTATTTCGAGTACCTAGTGAAGTGGAAGAATCACCCAGTCGAAGATGCTAGCTAGGAAAATGAAGCAGTGATACAAAAGCATGGAAAAACCATGCACGAGCTCATGGACAGGGTCCCATGAATTTTTTTCAAGCCGAGGAGTATGATGCAGGAGCATCGCTCACTCATCAAGCGAGCCAGCACACTGAGAGGAAACAGCTGGACAGTGCCAGCACATATTTTGAAATACTTGGGAATTGTTGCGCCACTCTTTAATAAAGTCAATCATAAAGAAGTGCACTCGTATTATAAAGGAGACCTTGAGCCTTTAAGCTCTCATCCTTAAGTAGATAGGAAAGAATTTAATAGATTTAATGCAGGTAGATAGAATAGTTAAGTCTAGATTAGACAGTTTCAGTTTTCGAGAGGGAAAACGAATATAGACACCCTCCTTTGTATCATTGTAACATTAGCAGCATTAGCATTATTTAGAAGCATTCAGAAGAGAAGAGAAAGCAGAGAAATTGTGGAGAACACCCATGTACAGATGTTATTGAATTAATAGAAGGCAGTCTGATTCAATTTCATGGTTGGTGTTATTTCTCTGTGTACGTTGTCATGTGCTTATGAATGTTTGTTATTTTTGTCATACATTTTCTTTGATGTGTTGTGTATGTGATTTCATAGTTGAATGGAAATCTGTGAGAGTAAGAAATTAGTTTCAATTGTTTCTCTATTCTGAACCAAGAGATTCCTGCAAGGAGTGCAGTGGAATTTGTCTGCAAGGAGTGTGTGACTACAGGGTTCAGGTAGAGATAACTTTTGTCCTAAGTTTCCATAAGTGCAAGGTGGGCACCAGAGTTGTGCAAGGAGTGCGCAGGATGGATAAGGACTCAGAGTTGTGGTTCTGAGTGAAAGTGTATTAGGACAGCTGCTGCCGGTGAGCACGCAGAGTCAGGGAAGCTTCAACACTTAGTCGTGTTCGAAGAGTTTCCACAAGGAGTGCATGCATCAAGTCCTCATAAATACTTGTGAAGCGAAGACAAGCTCAGGAGGAATAGGCCTGTAGGTTCACTGAGGGAGAATTGCAGGGTTGCTGTGGAAGGCCCGAGAGAAGCTCCACAGGTTGGCGGGTGGTTGAACAAGTCTTCACGAAGGAGGCGTTTGATACATCTTGCAGGAAATATCAAAGGAAGGATGGATGGTTGAAATCTCCTAGAGAGATTGCACGAAAATCCGAGGACCGTTGGATCTTGCAAATGTGCACGGAGATTACAGTGCGAGCATTCAGAAGTTCAGAGCTCAGGAGGAAGTAGTGTCGTCGATATGGGTTCATAAGAAACATCCGATTTGCACGTGCCATCGCATATCGGTATATCGCGAGTTGAAGCACCAAGCTGTTGGAATGAGAGTGGTGATATTGTGATCCGCGATATCCCGAGAGGATCACAACCATTGATCGTGGGGACACGTGTCAAGGAATCCCATCAAATTGGGGTTAGGAGAATCAGGGTTCTCGATGAGAGAGAACACTTGCCTTCTAGATTCGCAATCTGTGATATCCCGAAGGTGACGTGGCAGTGTGGGACCCCAGAATCTAGCAGAGTACATGTGGCATTATATTGGATGGTCAGGACATCGGGGCCCAAAGTTTAGAAATTTAAATTGGTCGACGTCACAAGTCGCGATTTCCCGACAGGGGAAAGTACTGATAGTGGAGGGGAGTCAACGTTGACTCGCATCAAACTTTGGGGAATCGTAAGGTGAGAAACACTCGAGCATAGAATTCACGATATCACGAATTCCGATTTTCCGATTGTCAAGGGAGATCATTGGAGAGTGTTGTGGGTGAAGAATTCTCGACGGGGAATTAGAGGAGCATTAACGTTCTTCGGACCAAAGATTAGAGAAGGTCCTGGTGACAGCGATTGTTCTCCGGGGAGTGGGGAAGGTTGCATCATGTAAGGGATAATTCTATATACATCTATCTTGTGTTTTTGGCAGCCATTTATTTCATGACTGAAATTTATGTTAGGCACAACCCTTTATGATTACAGACAACATGGATTTAGCATTACCTTGAAGGTGATTGATTTCATGTCTCACAAGGTCCTCACCTTGTTGTCAGCAATTAATGCATTAATTTTAAGGCAGGGGTGTTTTTAAGGAAAAGTTAATTTTGTTTACTGTCAACTTGTTTATTTTTACCCGACAGCCTAATGTGTGATTGACAACTGGTAAAACCTTAATACTATTCTAGACAACGTGTTGGAAGTTAACTCATTGTTAGCATTTTAATCATAAGCCTTGTAATTGATATCGTGAATGCTATTTATATAATGGTGTTGTTAATTTAGATTGTGTTAATGTTAGTTGATTTGTAATTAATGTCTAAATTGTATTTCTAGACTTGCGAATTAGATTGGTATTAGGGTTAATTTAGAATAGCAAATTATTAACTAGTAGTAGTTTAGACTTGCTAAAATTGGATATGTGATAAATGTTAAGTGATATATAGTTATTGTCTAAACTTCTAAATTAGACTCACTAAATTAGAGTTGTATATCATGTTAATTTGGGTTGGTAAATCACTGACTTTTGTAATTTAGACTGGTTAAATTAGATCGGTATTTAACCCTAAATTAGATTGTAATTTTGACCAAATTAGTCTTGATAAATGGTTGGGTGGTTGTCGAAGTCATGTACTGTCTTGTGTTCTTCCCTTGTTGTCATCTTCTTGCATCCCGTGGACCTATTGCGTGGGGTATGGGTGTATCCTTCTGGTCAGTAGTCAGTCATAGCATGTCAGAGTTATCCAAAGTCCTTGGTCCAGATACAATGTGTCGCACCAAGGTTATAGTCGTGTCTATCCTCTAGGGACGACATGATTCTCGATGAGTGGATCATTGTGTGCCCTAAGGTATAGAGGCGAAGGATAACTTGGCTAAGGTTTGTGCCTTCCGTGTGGGTGTTGTTGGCCGATGTGAGTTCTTGTTAGAGCTTAGGTTCTTATGCCTTCATACCTTTGGTTCATGCACCTTGAGGATCTATCCTTTGGTCGTCAAGGTCATTGCATCAGGTTGGGGATGTTGTCCCTTAGCTTGTAGGCATGGTCTTGTTGTTTCGGGCGGGTAGTCGTTTCTATATTTTGATCTATGCTTGTTTCTCCATACTACTCGTTGTGCTAGTGCTTTGAGTCATCATTGTTTATTGCCTAATCTGTTTGATTTGTGTCGTCATTAGGTTGCACCATTAACTATTGTTCATTGTTGCTTTCTTGTAGTGCTTGAAAAAAAATCATGTTTGCATGCATCGCATGTAGTCGTAGCGACGGGGTTTTTACAATTAGTCAATGTTTATATTCGATTCAAATGGTAATCCACTAATAACTCTTCCCCGAGAACTATCTTTTTTATTGCACACAGGACTACCCGATTCTCTTCACGTCTCTCATATATGAAATTCAGTTGTTTGTTTCTTGTCTCAGGTTGTGTGTTGTTTATAAACCCTGCGATATTAACGAAAGATTTAGGCCTTCAATCAATATAGATAGTCACTCCCTTATTTTTATCCTTGTTTATTAGTTGTATATAATTTGCGGTGAGTGCATATCTCTGCATACTTCGCATGTACCGGACTAGCCACATCCAATAGTTATAATTGTAACACGGTCTGACATAGTCCATCAATTCAGTTACTATATTGTATTTTACAATTATTCCATCCATGGAAAATATCCCCAAGCCATGCAGGGAGGATGGTGCAATGCGATATGTCCTATTGCTGATAACGAAGTCAACATCTATAGGAGGTAGTTCCTTAGGTACTCATTGTTTCACCAGATACTTATACCTGAGTGGAACATCTATGTCTCCTATGTTGTCATCATCATAAGAGCATGATCCTCCTTCGGAAATAAAAAATTTCATGCGTCTACAAAATTTTATTCTGACTTTTTCACCTCTAGTCCTTATTTTCTTAACATATCTACTAGATGCAGTCACATTTCTAGCCTCTATTTGTCCTAATATTTCCTCACTTGACGAATAAATATTTGGCATGTACTTGTTTGGTTGTACCTTCAGTTGCATGTGCACGTGTTGTTAGTTAGTAGTCCATCATCATATTCATAGTTCTAAATAAAAATTTTGTATCTTTAGTTTTGGATGCACAGTTAGACTAGGGTGCAATTACCAATATTAGTGTTCAACCACCTAATTTAATGTGATATCCCTCTTGATTTTGGACATATTAAAAATGTGAAAACACTAAGGACATGATAAATTTATCATATGAATCTAAGAAAAAAATATTATTAAGGTTGTTGTTTGTTGGATTTGTGCAAAATGAACCTAAACAAAAAATTATCACTTGAACTTGAGAAATTCCATAACTTCTATAAACGGTATATAAAAATATAAATACTATACTAGGATAACCCAACTAGGAACCCTCTACTCAAGGAAGAGGAACCACACAACACATAACACCTCTAATTTTTGCAAACCCCCATGTGTTGCATTGTCAACTCCCACAAGGCCATTCTAAACCCCAATACTATAGGGAAAAACTAATAGTTTTGTAGGAATCAAAGAAACCTAGGGTTGAACATGGGACATAGCAACATGAAACCCATATCACATACAAAAATAAAACACACAAGGATAGATCCAAACCAAAAAACATGTTAATAAGGAAAACACATACTTTTCTATGTGCTAAAGACCAACTCAAAAATAAAACACATATGGACAAATCCAATTTGAAGAACATTTTCACAAAGAAAACGCATCCCTTTCTATGTGCCAAATACAAACAATTCCAACCAATATACCAATGTATGCAAGAGGTAGCAATGAAACTACCCACAATCCTATGGAAAAACAACCCTCCTCCATGAAATTTTTTACCACAAATCGATAACCACTACAAAACACCATAATCGAGACCAAACCCAAGAGAGGAATGAAAAACATGGAACAACAACGAAATTCCAAAGTGCACCATGATCACCAAGACAACCACAACAAAAAACCATAATCGAGACCATAACCATGAAACCCATGGGAAATGTAGAGCACCCACAAAATTTTAGGCTATGCCACAATGAGCACAATTCATGGCCCAATAAATTCAACAGTACACCACAATATCTAAGAAAACCAAGACCAATCAGCATATTAGAGACCAGATATAGGAAACTCCATATTGCACCACAAAAACCAATATAACCACAACCATATATCATATTTGATAATACATCTAAAAAACCCATGACAAGAACACACCACCCACCAAATTCTAGGCTACACCATGACAAGCACAGACCACCAAATCCCGACAACAACAAAAACACATGCTAAACCATATTTCATGATAAACCTATGGAATTAAATAAGGACTTAAGAGTGGCAAGGGAAGTGGTGGTAAGATAGGGTATCTACCTAATCCACGTTGCATGATAAGTGACACATATTCTATGTGCATTTGGTTGGATGGGCATCATTCATGAAGATGTTGTGATTCAATTTTTTTTTGCATTTAGTATAAAAAATAAGGTGAAACACATTCCCTTAAACCCTACCTCCCCATCATATTAATAACTGAACCCACCATTACATACTTATCACCTTAGGACCTCCATCTCAGATACTGACAATACAAATGGAGGTCACAACTAGGGATTTTATGGAAGACCTAAATGTTATTCATAAGGACATTATGATGAAATTGTTCGTTTGTATGTTGAGAGGAATTGCAACACATTAATGGTTTTGTAAAGATTGTCCAAGGGTTTTGTATTCAATTCAAGTTTCATCAAATCCTTTTGCAAGATTTTGTGATTGTGAATAGGCTCTTGAAGAATTCTATGACGATAATTTTTTTCTTCAACATTGCATGGAAAGAAGGAAGAAACTTGATGACACTTTGCAAGCCTATCAAATGATCCCATGGATATGCTTTTCAATAATTTGGTTGAAAGGTATAAGTGTAAGAACCATAAATTAATTAAGCCTAAAAAAATTCATAAATTTAAACAATAAGATTATTCAGCAAGMAATAAGCAATTTCATTCAGCATATAAGAAGTATAAATTTGAATTTATGAACAACAATCTATAAATTACATAACAGTCACAACAAATTCATAAATAAAAATACCTCTGCCTGATGCTAAATTCCCGCTTATCTGGTTGTCCTCCCTGCTGCTTTGTCCACTCTCTGCCTGATGCTCTGACCAAACCCTGCCCAAAACCGACTAACCACCCAGCCAACTAGGAGCAGCCTATCTAGCTCCCTAGCTCCAGGATTCTGTGAGGATTCCTGGCCCCTGAGCCCAAAACTCCCAGCAACCTAGTGCCCCCTGCAATAGTTCACCCAATCTCAAAAACCAAACTCCCCAAAACCAAAAAATATCCCAAACCAGGAAATACAGTCCTCCCCCCAAAATAATGCTTCCTCCCCAAATTTTCATAATCCTCTCCCGTAAGCCTCTGCCCATTCATATCCCCCTCATTCACCACCTCCTCCTTCATTTATTTCCACCCACCTTATCCCTCCATTCAACACCCTATCCCCTGTCATATGTAAAGTTTCATAATGATTAAATTAAAGTTATTAAGCCCTTTAATTCTTTACCCAAATCATTGAATGTGTTAAGTAATCAATTAATTAATTAATCGACATTTATTAAACAACAAATAAATAAATAATATTATTAATAGTTAATCATTACTTAACTAATACACATTAAGATAGTTAATTATTTAATTAACTATACTTAATAAACCCTATGTAACTATTTAACTAGGGTTGTTACAATAAGGCAATAAATTATTCGTTGATGTTGTAGAAAATAAACACCTTCAGAGTGATGATCAACCCATCGTCTTATCTAAAGAGTTGTCAGAGTATCATGTAGTAGGGGAACAACCCCTAGTAACCTCCATCCCTACAACAAGCCCCACTTCTACCAAAGTATTTGGGCCCCTGTCATATGAAGATGCCATTGATACACTAGAAGAACAATTGCATGACAAGTATGAAGAAGAGGGTGGCCATGTTATTGGTGATCTAATCAAATCAAAGTTTGAGCACATTCTTGAGATTGAATAACTATGGTTTGATTCCCCTTTGAATTTGATGGTGGTAATATGATCCAAACGAATCCTCATGAGGAAAACCCATTATTTCTATATTGCAACATCAACCTAGACAATGAGTTCTATGAGAATTCCATGGCCATTTTCAACCCAACAACAAACCCTCCCATTGTCAAAATCTAGATTTGTAATGGTGCCTCAAGTTTCATGGACAATTCAAATGAGGAATGTGTTCTCTTGGCATATGAAGATACCATTTCTTCCCTAGAAGAATAACTTTCTATAAGTTTTGGAGCTAATTGGAAGGATGGAATAGACATAGAAATAAGTTTGGTTTATTGTTCTAATTCAGATATACTAGAAGATCAATTAGAACCTCCAGATATCGGTGGAAATGATGGACATGAATACACCTCTGGTGTCTCTGAGAGGCATACTCTTTGGTTTCTATGAGAGGCATACTCTTTGGTGTCTGTGAGAGGCATACTAAGATTACCATTGAAGAGATGGAAGAGGATTGCCCATGTGTTGAAATGTGTACTACAAAACACCAATACACAAATGGAAATAGTGACCATGATCTCTTTGGTGTCCTTAAGATTGAGGACAAGCAGTTTGGACAGTTTCTTGAGGTCAAAAATGTTTATGTTGATCTTCTTGATTCTCTTAGTGAAAACATTGATTTACAACTCAACAATAACGGGTCTTATATTGTATATTTTGAAGGCTCTCCTACTTATGATATATGTATTGGTTGGAATGGTGAATAATGCATGCCTTGTTTGGTTGAAAGCTTGGGTCTCCCAGTCATGCAATCCTCTCCATAAACTTGGTGGCGATGAAACCTTAATGTTTCATTTTGACCAATGAATGACAATTGAGGAGCCCTAGACACAAAAAGAAATGAGGATCATGATATTCCTAACTCCCTGGGGTTGATATCATGGAGCTGGAACACTTTCACGATGTTGAAGATGCTTTTCTTGATTATGCTAGATGATGATCAATGCAATGAAATGGTCATCAATCCTACAGTGCAATGGTCATCAAACCTATGTTATAGAGGATGATAGTGAATGTGATGTTGGTCTTATGACAGTTTCTGGTTCCAATGAATCATAAACAAAAGGATCCTCCACTATGTATATACACCTTGGAGATAGGGTCTATAAGAATCTACGAGAGGTTTTTTGTGCCACCATATATGCTTTGTGTGTTGCCTACCATGGAGTAAATTTTACCAGCAGGCTAGTGAGGTACACGATGGTTTAAATAATCATGTTTCTCCTTGTATAGTAAGTCTGATCCTTTAGGAGAACATTAACAAGGTAACTATGACCTATCACAATATGTCTATCCTTAGGCTAGATCAACTCCATCGCAATAAGGACGTGTGAGGTTGGATCAAACCATTTATCATCGTAGATGAGAATGAAGAAGTGAGGGATCTCAAATTTGAACTTCTAATTCCCTATTCAAATGATGGTCCTCTACATGAAAAATTGGGCTATGAGAAGTCTCGAATGGTAAATATGCATCTCCAACATGGTAGTGAACAATATTGTAGGTATGGCATAATGGCATAATGTTGGAAATCTACAATGTGGATGCACAAGTAGAAATGGTAGGTGATGACATGGTAGTCAGGGTTAAACAAGGAGAAGGCAACATTGCACTCATGTGTCTCAATCTTCAAAGGTTCAAGGCTTTTTACAAGGAGGCACACCATAAAGTTTATACCTTTAAATGCCTTGGTAAGAACTTAACTTGGACACTTCAACCTCATATGGAATCAATTCAATTCATTTATAAGGATTCCTTATCTTTTGTTCATGATGTATTCTAGCAGGTATACCCTATATTCCCATCATTTTTTCAAAGTTTGGAACATAAGACTTGGAGGGTCAACAAAAAAAGAATATGCATCGGTCATACAAGGATATAAATACTCAGGATATGTCTAGGAACAATATACTAAATATTTGAAAATCCTCTCATGGACAACAATTCATGCATGGAGATATCTTAGAGCTATTGTTGAAGGATTGTTTTCCTGGAAAGTTTGATTATGCCACCCTGAACTTAGAAAATGTTCACCATTTTCTAATGCTTTAACATAACACCAAGATATGGTTCGTAGGAACTTTGGTGTCAAATTAATATTAGATGAAGTATTGTCTGGCATTCTTAGGAGACATCATATTGATAAAATGTTTGAAAATGTAGGGTTAGCCTTTGAGGATGAATGGTATGAATGTTTCCTTTATGCTAGAGGAAAAATCACAAGGATTATGGCAAGATTTGAAGTTGAAAATGTGACATTTTCTTACAACCCATGTGACCAAGGAAAGATTACAATTTACATCATTCGTGTGCTAAAGTTTCAACCTTTTACTCTAGGATGAAAGAAAAATTTGAAGCTACATGTATATGAACAACAATATGATGGTAACAAGACATAAATTCTCTGAAGGCAATAGGAAATTATGTGGTATGATAGAGTTTACAAAAAACTTCTTCAAGAGTGGATAGACATATGTTGTAGCATATCATTTCCATTGCTGCATCCACCTGATGGAATCTTCCATTCATAGATACTCAGTTTACTATTCATGCCAACATTGATAGAGATTCCAACATACAAGCATTCATACTTTGATGTTTCCGTGTTTTCTWCAATAACTAAACACATGTGAAAGGGACATTGTACTTTTGAGGATATAAGATGGTTTCATTGGCTCACTACTTGAATTTGGCTGCATGGTTTCATTTGGCTACATGGGCATCATTCATGAAGATGTTATGATGAATTGTTTTTGCATTTAGTATTAAAAATAAGGCGAAACACATTCCCTTAAACCCTACCTCCCCATCATCTTAACAACTGACCCCACCATTACATACTTATTACCTTAGGACCTCCATCTCAAATACTGACAATACAAATGGAGGTCATGACTAGGGAAGAGGGAAACGAGGTGGCTAAGGTGGAGGATGTGATTCCTCGACCCAAGGAGAAGAAACAATAGAAAGGTAAAGGTGGCCTATACATGTCAAAAGGGAGTGAGCAATTGAGAGTAAAGTACATTGTTAAGTAACAAATACAAGAGTTGTTATTGATTCGTAACCCATCAATGGCTACAAAATTGTAAAGGCTAAGGCATGGGTGTGAGTTACTGACAATGGGATGAGTGATGTTGTTGTTGTTTTCCATTACCTTGACTCACTCCATCCAAAATGGACAAATGGGACAAGCCAGTATTCAAAGGCCACAATTACATATTGGTTGGATTAATGGTGAATGAACATTATGGCTAAGTGGACATTGCATGGGATTCATTATGAAATTTGTAATTTTCACATCTCTAAAGGTATCTTCACAACTCCTGAGTTCATTCACAACTCTGCATGCAATCTTACAACTCTCAAGGCATTGGTCAAAATGGCATAGGCAGTTTGGGGATATTCTTCATTGGTCATTTGAGGAGTTCTTGGAGGGGTCTATTGAAGGGGAATTTGCTTTTATTCACCCAAATTTGTCGTAATATATCTATTTTATAGGTAGCATGGAGAGCCATCGCCAACCTGGACACTACCCCTATTGTAAAATAATATAAATCTATCAATTTCTTCATAAATAGGAGGACCTAATTGTTGAGAATCAGGCCTCTATCTTTTCAGCTATTAGTAGAATCCACGTTCAAGAAGATAATCATAATGCAGGGTATTTTTTTATCATGGAGTCTCTATTACAACATAAGAGGAAAATCAATGCTTTAAAGGAAGAGTGCATATGTTTCATTGAGTTCTATAAATATGGGTTTCAATGAGTTCTATAAATATTTCAAGTTTGAAAGGGTTTTGGAAATTAAACCTCATAGCATTACAATATTCTGATTCCCTAAGTGACTCACAACTCTTTTGCATAGAATATAGACAAAGGGATATATATGTCTATGTATACCATCAAATATCCACGATGTAGGGAACCTCCACATCAACAACTTTGGGACCAATTAAAATATTCCACATATACAAAGGAGAAAAAGAAGAGAGTTGGTTTGGATAATAAAGGGAAAATCAAAAAGACATGTGGTAGGCTCAAAAATTGCCATGTCATTATCAAAATAATGAAATGGAAAAAAATCCTCCAACCAACACCTGAACTATCTCAACCCAACACAACTGCTATGTAGAAATACTTCACATCTAGGTTCATGTAGCAATCTCTCTACCTTGTTGTTTTTGTCACCTAACTTGTTAAAAATATGATACTATTAGGATTCTGGTAAAAGAATAGTCCATGTTAGAAAAATTCAATTATGAGTGTAGGGGTGTTCAAAGATTATACTAGATGAGAATAAAGCTATGAGGTATGGCCAATCTAGATACCGATCCTTATTTCCTAAATGAGAAATGTATTAATGAAAAGATTTGTGTGCATTTAAAACTATAAAATTCCCACTCAATTATTTTTGGTCTTTTTCTTGGTTTTACTGTGTTGGACTTTCATCAAACAATTTTCCACTGAAATGTTTATAGAGTTTCTTATGAATTTACTCATTGTTGTAGCAATTTTATATGAATTCTTGAGTGTGGAATTTTGACAAACACTTGGACTGTAGGATATTTCACACTGTTTGGCTGCCCAATTTGAAGTTATGGTATTTTAGATGGATTCTTGAAGTGTTTTAGATGGTTGGCATAGATTTCATGTGCCCTCACTGTTCTCTTTCATCACAGAAAATATAAATGACAACAGACATAATGGGAACCAAACTAACAATCATTGAATAAGGGAAACATAGAAAAAAAATTACACTTGTTTATTAGTAGAAATACTCATATATTTGGGTTTTTTATACAATGGTGATGGATCATCTAGTAATTGACATAGAGTTAGGATAAAAATTTGGAAATCAAGGAGATATAAAAATCCCCACTCTTCCGCAAAACTAGGGACCCTCTTCTAAAACTTGCTTATCAGCAACATCATAGTAAGGTCTATCATACTATAACAACACTACAACGTGCAAACTCAACCTCTAACAAAACTACAACATATTTTATGACCATAATTGCAATATCCCTCTGATAACATTGTGACCAAGAAAACCCTAGGAACAAAAGTTCAAATTCGAATATTCCCTAACTCAAATCTGCAGAATATCTAATTCAAACATGGTGCCCTAGATTGAATATATAAAATGTATCATTCAAACGATGATGCATGTGTGCCCTAGACTTTTCAGAATGAAATTTTGAAAAGGACAGAGTGAGGAAACTTTACCGGAATAGAAGTCATTGTTGGTCTAGTTCGCTTCTTTGTCACTCTTTATCTCTGTGGCTCCTTGGTGGCGTCACCACGTCTCTTGTTACACCTCTATGTCTTTGTGGGAGGCCGCAATCTCTATCTCTCTGTCATTTGGTAGCTAGGTGGCATCTCTGTCCGCCTTTATGGATCATTTGGTAAGGGAAGTAGGGTCGATGGTTTTGTTTGGCAGTGGATGTAAGGGTCGGGTGAATGACCGTGGGGTCGGACGAATGGGGTTGAGTTATTTGTGAATGGGTTTATGGGTCAGGTTCTATTTGAATGGATAATACAAATGAGTTCGAGTTCTATTTGAATGGTGAATGTGAATGGGGTTGGGTATCTTCTTGTACCATATATATAACATATATATGTTACATATGTATGTTATATATTTGTAACATATATATGTTATATATATGTTACATATATAACATATATATGTTATATATGTAACATACATATAACATGTATATGTTTACAATATATAAACAAAAATCATTTTATAAATATTTTTTATGTTATATGTCATATTTTATATAATATGTTATATGTTATATGAATATATTATATAATATATAGTTTTTTTTTCATGATATAAACAAGTGCCCCTGGTGCAGATCTTGGTGGTAGTAGCAAATATTCAAACAAGAACTTTGAAGAGTGAAGTGGGGAAATGTTCCATGTGAACATCACTTGGACATGGGTTAGTTGATCATAAGATATGGGGAATACTTGTATCAAGGGCACACTCTACATGAACATCGAAAGAGAATTGGGTTAATATTCCTGAACCTGGACATGGTGGTGGATGACAATGTTAGGAAATCTAGAGATGTCATCGGGGGCTTGGGAAGACTTATCTTTTCTTTTTAACTAATTTCCCACCCTGAAATCGGTTCAACTAGAGATAGGTTCCAACACCTGGAAGAGAACCACACGTCTTGCGGTGTTTTGTGCCCCCTCGACGACCATTGAAAATATGGATAATCGAGTACCATCCATGCTCGATCGTACTCATATCTGCCTCCTTGGATTTTTCAATGCCCACTAGGTTAGCGATATTGATGAGAGAATATCTACCTTGGGCTACTTGTTTTATCTTGGCTCTGGACCAATTTTTTAGTGTTATAAGAATAAACAAGTTGTTATTCTCTTCTCCATTAAAGATAACTATGGTAGTGAAGTTCATGTCAGGAAGCATCTTCCCTGAATACAAATGATTCTTGATCAACTTGGTCTTCCTCCACAAACTCATTCCACCTTTGTGACAATCAAAGTACCATTGAGCTTATTCATAATCCAATGAATCATCAGAGGACAAAACACATGGATATTTGGATGCACTAAATTTGATAACCTCATACTCAAGGACAACTTGTGCCAATCTTTGTTCCTTTAGTATATCAACAAGTAGATATCTTCACCAAATCTCTTCTAGATCCCACCTTCACCAATCTAATGGCATGCATTAGTATAGCAACATTGCCATTAAAGGGATCTTTAGAGGTGATATTTGGCATCAAAGTGGCATATGGAGTACACCATTATGCGATTTTGTGCACTAAGGATGGGTCTCATGGATTTGACCATGTTCATGGGATAAACATAAGTTCCTTAGTCCTAAATGAATCTTATAGGGTTTGAGGGTCATAAGAAAGTCCTTAAACCACCACAAAGGGCATCTACGAGGAATATTTTCCCTTTGAGTAAGATATTATAGCCATTAATTGCACAACAAGGGTGGGTCTTAAGGCAATGAATGTTCAAGGGAGGAAATTTAAAGATTTAGACCATAAATGAAACTTATTTGTCTCATGGGCCATGAACAAGGCCTAAAACCATGAGACAATGCCTCTAAATGATATATTTGGCCTTCAAGTGGAATATGGGAGTCAAACTATACAAATATTAGTTTTGTTCAATGCATCTATACATATCGTCTGAGCCCCATGTTCATCCAATTGGTAGCTGGGTTAGTTGTAAGTCGCCCTGGTAGTTCATCCCATCATATTGATAGTCCTTTATATGTATCATGAGCTTATCCAATGTGTGAAAAAAACAAGGTGAAACACATTCCATTAAACCCTACCGCCCCATCATCTTAACAATTGACCCCACCATTACATACTTAGCACCTTAGGACCTCCATCTTAGATACTGACATGTGGTTGAAGCATGGGTATGTTATTGAAAGAAAACACATAGTACTATCCCAAAGGCACAATTCCACCATTATTAATTTTGATAGGAGGTGATTTGGTGATTTAGCACCATCAATAACATCTAGGCCCACTCACAGTAGGCCATAGCAAGGACTTTCTCTACATGCATCGTCAATTCACCAGATATCCTATGGGGTGAATGAGTCATTAAAACCCCTAACTTCCATCACCCAAACCCTTAGTCAACTAAAATCCCTAACTTCTAGCACCAATGTTCATCCTCATATTATCCATAAGGGAATGGAAAACCACTAGTCCCTCTAATATCTTTCACACCTAATTCATGTAGCCCAATCACATAATATTTATAACCCTTGAACATTATATCATAACCAATTTAATTGTCAGTCACTATCAGAAAAGTATCCTAACCCTTATCCCCAATAACCCTTAATCCCTCAATTATATAACTGCTAACCCTTGTAATCTCTAACCTCAAACTCTTATAACCCCTTATCCCTAGCACATGTAATTGATATGATCCATAACCATTATAAGTTGTGTCACATGTTTCATCCTTAACCTATATAAAAAATAATCCCTAACCCTTAAATTCCATAACAATTATAAGGATTATCAACTAATAACTATATACACTAATGTATGGAACCCTAAACCCATAACCTTTATAACCCTTAACCCTTTTCATCCCTAATGTTTAACCTAGATCCCTTATAGTCTGTAACCCATGTAACTATAATTTTTAATACTATTACACACAACCTCTATTACCAAGTAACCATCTAATGCCTAAGAACCTATGGCCATTAACCTTTATAATCACTATAATTTATTTCCCCAAACACATTTGACTCATAACCACTACAAATTTTAGAATCCCAAACCCCTAAACCCTTGAAAAGTTAACCCTAATCTTTAACCCTTATAACCCCAAACATGTACATTAACTATTACATCTATCCATTATTAGTACTAGTCTATCACCTATGTTAATCCTAATTGCTAACCTCTATAATTTCTAACTTATAAACCCCAAATAGCTAAATCCTAACTTATTAACCCTAAGAAACTAATACCTATATCTCACAAACATTAATCCTTATAATACTCAATCCATATAACCACTTTACTCCATAACACTATAACCCTTATCATCCCTAACACCTAACCATTAATTCTCGCCATACCTAACCCCTATAAACATTAACCCATAATCCCTATAAGGCACAATTCTAAACCAATGTAACCTTTAACTGACTTGTAACTCCTAATGAGATTAACTACCATAACCCCTAACTCATATATTTATTAACCTTTAACTCTTGTAACATTTATAATGGATAAACCCTATTCTGAAACCCCTATAAACCCTCACTAATATTAATCCATAATGTCCAAGCATAACCCTTATAAACCTAATCTCTAACACATATAATTCTAATTTTGAAAACCCAAATAACCCAAATAACCCAAATAACCTTGATCTGACCTCTAAATCCTAATAATATTAACTACCAAAACCCCTAACCCATATAACCATTAACCTTTAACTCTTATAACCTGTAAAATGGATAAACCCTATTCTCAAACCCCTACAAACCCTCACCCATATTACATTAATTAGTATAACCCTTATAATACATAAATTGAAATAAATGTGACCTCTCGTCCTAAAACTATAATCTATGATAACTCATGAACCCCAATCCCTAACAAAAAACACTGTAGTCAATATAATCATTCTAACCCTTAATTTGTAATGATTATAACCCTTGATCACTATTATTGATATTACCCCCAAAATGGAAATTCTAAAACCCATAACCCATTTAATCTTTCTAACTCTAACCCATATAAACCATATCAATCCTAACCTATAAACGGTGTTACCGTTGATCCCAAGCATTCTCACTACTAACCCTTATAACCAATATAATCCCTAGGAAATACAACCCCTAACCCTTATAATTATTTTAGCCACTAACCACAAAAATCATAATCACACTTAACGTTAAGAAGATTCAAATATGACCTAAGAACCTTAAGTTCTTTCCTTAACCATGGGTGACAAAACACTATCATTCAATAATAAAATTGTTACATTTAATTGTTTTCCATCATGTGTACTGAGGGCTTGAGCCACCATATCCACAAAGGAAACATACCAAGAATATTTGTCTTATGAACAAGATATGGTACTATCCATTTTGAGTTTTGGAATAGAGATTGTTCTTATAGACTACACTACATTGCACCATAATATAAACCCTACACTCCTTGAAAACCATGTAACACCATTCAAATTAAACTCAATATTCTTTCGACGAATTAGCTATACTATTGACAAACTTTTTTTGTTGATAGTATAACAAATTCGTCACAAGATTATTTACATTCATCTCTCTTGCAATGATATCAAATGATTCTTGGATTCATTTCATATTTGGTTTATCAACTTCAAATCTCAATTGGATACTCTGCAAGCTAGCTAGACCTTTAGTCAAATACAAATATGAAACTTGGAATCATTAACATATCTACTAGAACATATGAAAAATAGGGTTTATGGTTTCCATGATGAACTAATGATGGAAGAAAGTGGGTGTGTCAATCAAATTTGAGTCCAGAAAGCCTATCATATCGTTAAGGCAAGCAAATAGTCTATCCAGGTCAAATTTCAATGCATACAAATACATTTTGAAAACATTTCGACGTTGGCCCCATTCACATGTCACTGTTTCCCGACTCTAGTATCTTGATGGTGTTGATTAAGAAATCAACAAAATATATGGATTTTTCATCACAACGATGGCATAGATACATTGTATGTACATTAATGTAGAACCTTAAAGCAAAATGAAGAAAGACCGATGAAAGCCTAAAACTTGCGTCAAGCAAATTGGGTACTTTGAAAGAAAATTAGGGTTTATGGTTTACATGATGAATTGATTATGGAAGAAAGTGGGAGTGTACTCAAATTTGATTCAATAAACCCTCCCATATCGTCAAGGCATGCAAATATTCTATCCATGACAAATTTCAGTGCATACAGAAACTGTTTGAAAAAATTTCAATGTTGGCCCCATTCGGAGGTCCCTGTTGCCAGTGTCTAGTCATCGTGCAATTTTTGTTCCTCTTACATTGTTCCTCGCTCCTCGTTCCTTGACCATGGTGTAGTCCCCAAGATCCATTATTTTTGTACAAAATTACATACTAATGGCATAAAATTTCCCACACAAAGACCAAATTAATATCCGCTACATAAGTCTTTTGTCTTTTTTCAACGACTATGTAATAGATCTCAATTCTAAGAAGATTCAAATAGGACCTAAGAACCGTAAGTTCTTTCCTTAACCATGGGTGACATAAAACTATCATTCAATAGTAAAATTGTTACATTTCATTGTTTGGCATGATGTGTATTGAGGGCTTGAGCCACCATATCCACAAAGGAAACATACCAAGAATATGTGTCTTATGAACAAGATGTGGTACTATCAATTTTGAGGTTTGGAATAAAGATTGTTATTATAGAATACACTACATTGCACCATAATATAAGCCCTACACTCCTTGAAAACCATGTAACACCATTTAAATTAGACATGATATTCTTGCGATGAATGAGCTCTACTATCGACGAACTTTTTTCTTCGATAGTATAGCAAATTCATCGCAAGATTATTTACATTTGTCTCTCTTGAGACAATCTAGAATGATTCTTGGATTCATTTCATATTTGGTTTATCAACTTGAAATCTCAATTTGATACTTTGCAAGCTAGTTGGACCTTCAATCAAAAACAAATATGAAACTTGAAATAATTAACATATCTACTAGAACATATGAAAAATAGGGTTTATGGTTTCCATGATGAATTGATGATGGAGGAAAGTGGGTGTGTTAGTCAAATTTGAGTCCAGAAACCCTCCCATATTGTTAAGGCATGTGAATAATATATCCAAGTAAAATTTCGATGCATGCAGATACAATTTGAAAACATTTCGACGTTGGCCCCATTCACATGTCATTGTTGCCCACCTCTAGTATCTTGATGGTGTTGATTAAGAAATCAACGAAATAGAGGGATTTTTTATCACAACGATGAATCATATACATTGTATATACATTAATTTAGAACCTGAAAGAAAAACGAAGAAAGACCAACGAAAGCCTAAAACTCATGTCAACCAAATTGGGTACTCTGAAAGAAAATTAGGGTTTATGGTTTACATGATGAATTGATGATGGAAGAAATTGGGTGTGTCACTCAAATTTGAGTCCAGAAACCCTCCCATATCATTAAGGCATGCCAATAGTCTATCCATGAAAAATTTCAGTGCATACAGAAACTATTTGAAAAATTTTCAACGTTGGCCCCATTCGCAGGTCCCTGTTGTCGGTGTCTAGTCCTCGTGCAATTCTCATTCCTCGTTCATCATTCCTCGTTCCTTGACCATGGTGTAGTCCTCAAGATCCATTATTTTTGTACAAAATTACATACTAATGGCATAAAATGTCCCACACAAAGACCAAATTAATATCTTCTACATAAGTCTTTTGTCTTTTTTCAACGACTATGTAATGGATCTCAATTATAAGAAGATTCAAATAAAACCTAAGAACATTAATTTATTTACTTAACGATGGGATACATAAAAATATCATTCAATAGTAAAATTCTTACTTTTCATTGTTTGGCATGATTTGTATTGAGGGCTTGAGCCACCATATCCACAAAGGAAACATACCAAGAATATTTGTCTTATGAACAAGATATGGTACTATCCATTTTGAGGTTTGGAATAGAGATTGTTCTTATAGACTACACTACATTGCACCATAATATAATCCCTACACTCCTTGAACACCATGTAACACCATTAAAATTAGACACAATATTCTTGTGACGAATTAGCTATACTATCAACGAACGTTTTTCATCAAAAGTATAGCAAATTCGTCTCAAGATTATTTACATTCATCTCTGTTGCGACGATATCAAATGATTATTGGATTCATTTCATATTTGGTTTATCAACTTGAAATATCAATTTGATACTTTGAAATCTAGTTGGACCTTCATTAATATACAAATATGAAACTTGTAATCATTAACATATCTACTAGAACATATGAAAAATAGGGTTTATGGTTTTCGTGATGAATTGATGATGGAAGAAAGTGGGTGTGCTAGTCAAATTTGAGTCCTAAAACCCTCCCATATCATTAAGGCATGTGAATAGTCTATCCAGGTCAAATTTCAATGCATACAGATACTGTTTGAAAACTTTTCAATGCTAGCCTCATTCACATGTCACTGTTGCCCGCCTCTAGTATCTTGATGGTGTTGATTAACAAATCAATGAAATAGTGGGATGTTTCATCACAATGATGATGCAGATACATTGTATATACATTAATGTAGAACATGGAAGCTATAACATCCTGCTCTGGCACACTGAGTGAACTTATTCTTTGAGGACACTTGCTCACAAGTGATCCGGATTACTATGATATTAAAACTTTCGATTTTTATTAGGAGGCGATATCGGTTGATGACATTGCATTGACATAGACAAGTGCTATTGACTGGGTTTACTGAGTGTGCAGGATTTTGGATCTCAAGGATGCAGAGGCATCGATGGAACCCCTTGGACTCTGAATCGAGTTAGGGAGTGTACCATTGGGGTTTGATTATTTTACTGTGATATTAGTGCATTTGATTAGATGATATGATATGCATATGTTCCGACATGATTTGCTGATGATGCAGGCTGACAATAGCTTGCCGACCAGACTCACATGTGAAGTAAAGGGGTCACACATGACTACTAGAGATGTTGAGGGAGAGGTGTGGACAACAACCTTGCCACAGCCTACTAGCACTCCTTCCGTGGCTCAAACTGTAGGTTAATGTTTACCTAGTTCGAGAGGACCCATGATGTTGTGAGGGAATACTGCGACAATCTCTCATGGTGATTCTAACGAGTGTGCAATAAGGCGGGGGCCTTATTCCTTAGAGGCCCTTAGTCTCCCACAAGTTCACCTGGTAGAGTATTGAATATAGGGGTTATTGATGTCTACCAAGTTAGTCAAGAGGCGAGTAGCACCCTTGGAGCATGTAGTGCATCGTGAAGGGCACGTCGCACAAGGGAAACAGATTAAGGCGAGTGGCACCCTTGGAGCACCTAGTGCGTCCTAAAGGGCACATCACATTGTTGATGATAGAGGAATGAACCTAGATGGTCTTAGGATGAATAATGTGTTAAGAAATTTTTAAAACAAATTCCCTAATTAAATGTCGCCCTATACGAAAATTTAAGGTTTAAGTCTAAACTATGCTAGTGGTAAAATTTTATCTCTCTATAAAAAAAATAACAATAATAATAATAAAAATAAAAACCACATAAACAATAATTATGAGCTTCATTAAATCTTGTAACACGAAGGGAATAAGAAATTTAATTTATTCATTAAAAAAAAAATCCATTGGAATAAAATTTAAAATAAAAAGGGGAATTAATGGTTTTATTATTTTGATAATTTTAAAATACTAATTAAATGAGAAAAGGGAAAAAGGGTTAATTTCCACACCTGCCTTTTTGAGCTCTAATTAAAAAAAAGAGGAAAAATCTAAAAAATTAGGAAACTAGTAAAAGAGGTAAACATAAAAAAGGAAAAAGGGGAACATAAGGGAAAAAACAGAAAGTCAAACTTAGAAAAAGTATCTACCATTTAAGAGCTTTCTAATTTAAACCGAACTAGCAATTTAATAATAGGGAAAGCCATTAAAACCTGTAAGAGAATTTGGGGACACCTAGGAGTGATTCTAAGAGTAACTCTAGGTGGGTGAGGGAAATAAAGATAATTAATTAATTAAAGAAATTAAACTATGGAGAAATGTAGGGGATGGTGGACACTTGTACGGAGAGGAATTTTTAGGAATTTATTTTTAAAACTTTAATGAAATGAGATTTTAGGAAATAAAGGAAGTTCAAAACTTTATATAATGAAGGAAGGAGAAGGATGAAGGATCTTCTTCTATTTGTGTAACGTTACGCTGCAGAAATATCTACTTGACTAACTTAACTTGTGGGAGTTGGGATACCCAGCTCGGTGATGAGTGATAGCTCAGCCTTGCGAGGTGAGTTGGGAGCTAGTTGAAATATCTGGATAGTGAGTGTGTGACCCCTTTGCGGCTCAGGGGGCTAAGGGGGAAGAAGAGTACCCCTAGCATTGGCTGGGAGGTATCGGTGAAGTCTCGACGGTCGGCGAGCAAGAGTTGCATGGAGTGTGCGGGACATCATTCGGAGTGGGGGATCAGGCAATTGTACGCTCTCTTAATTTTTGTATCGTAAAATGTATTAGGACTTATGCTTGGATATGCTTATTTAATGGAAAAGTAAAATGATGTTTTTTTAAAATTGGTGATTGAAACTTTCATTAGCCTAACTCGATGGTTGTTGACTCCCATGGCCTTCATTTTCCCACATGTCTTGACCACCTTGCTGTGTTGATTGTGACCTTCGTGGTTGTTTAGCCTTCATCCCTGGCTCACTAGTCCTCACCTGAGGAGTTGGCCAGGAGATTGATTTATGGTCCTCATCTTAGCGTTAAAAGACCTATGGATCTCAACACCCTTCTTTTCTGTGTGAGGATGATGAGCGAAGGATGAACCTGTTAGTTGGCTACCCTTGATGTTTGTCCCTAGCTGATTGTTGATTCCGCCATCTGGAAACGACCTCTGCATGTGGATTATCTTGTTTCCTAGTTGGTTTTCTCTATGCCTTGACTGATAGAAACTCTGACAATCATTCCATGACCTTTCCTATCAGATCCTTTCATTCTCTTACTGTTGTATGCGCTGTATTGGGGTTATAGCATTGGAAGCATGAATTGATTTCCGGTCTGTTTATTTTTGGGTATTCTGGCAATGAAAAAAAAATGAATTGATTTTAGGTCTGCATTTTAATAATGGTATCCTGGAAATGGAAAAACATTCTTATTTGTTATTCCTTTCTGCATTGTATTGGTACTCTGGCAATGGGAATAACGTTGATTTCCTATCTGCATTTTATATTGGTGTCCGGAAGATGAAAAACGTTTTTGTATTCTTGTCTACATTGCATTGGTACTCTGGAAATGGGAAGAACATTTGATTTCCTATCTACATTTTATATTGGTTTCTGAGAGATGCAAAATGTTTTTGTATTCCTGTCTGCATTGTATTGGTACTCTGGCAATGAGAAGAACGTTTGATTTCATATCTGCATTTAAATTGGTGTCCAGGAGATGAAAAATATTTTTGTATTCCTGTTTGCATTGTATTGGTACTCTGGCAATGGGAATAATGTTTGATTTCCTATCTGCATTTTATATTAGTGTCCGGGGAATGAAAAACGTGTTTTTTTTTTATTCCTGTCTACGTGGTGTTGGTATCCTGGCAATGGAAAATAAATTTATTTCCATGTCTTCATTTTTCCAATGTTTTTCCCTTTTAAATGATATTGGCAACATGGAGTTCCTTCTGGTGCGTTTTGGGCACATCATTCTGCATATTTTAATTATGGATAGCCATGAATGCCCTTCTAGTGTGTCCTTGTACATGTTTTTTCCTTTTAAAATGAGACTGTGATAGATGATTAAATACCCACGATTATTCCATTCAAAACGTGGCTGAGATTGTGGTTAAATGCTCACGAATTGCCATTCAAAACATGACTGAGACCATTGTTTAATGCTCACAATTTTACCATAAAAAACATGTCTAAGATCGTTCTTTAAATGCTCACGTTTTTCCATTCAAAACATGTTTGAGACCGTTGTTTAATGCTCATGATTTTACCATTCAAAACATGTCTGAGACCATTGTTTAATGCTCACGATTTTACCATTCAAAACATGTCTGAGATCGTTGTTTAAATGCTCACGTTTTAACATTCAAAACTTGTCTGAGACCATTGTTTAATGCCCACGATTATTGCGTTTAAAAGTTGACTTTGATTGTTGTTTAAATACCCACAATTTTTCCTTTAGAATGTTTCCGGAGCTTGCTATAATTACCCACTATTTTTCCTTTAGAACGTTGCCAGAGCTTGTTGTAATTACCCATGATTTTTGACTTTAGAATGTTGACTGAGCTTGCTGGAATGACCACGAATTTACCAGAACCATTTCTACAGTTAATTGGCTTCTTAATTGCAATGTTAAATGCTATATTAATTGCCTTACTAAATGCTAGAACAATTGCTACAGCACTGTGAATGGTCAGCAGATTCCTACTTATTGATTAAATGTCATAGCGAGTTAAATAGTTAATAGTTATGTAAATTGCCTTGTTTTTGTGCTATTAATCATTATGTTAACTGTCATATAAATTGCCTCACTACTGTTATACTAATTTTTATGTTAATTAACATGATAATCACCTTGTTAGTGCTATAATACTTGTTATGAAAATGGTCATGCAATCTACCCTATTATTGCTCAATTAATTGATTATGTTAATCATTATGTTAAATGCTTGGTTAACTGCTATAATAAATTGTTATGTAACATATATGTAATTACCTTGTTGATTTTCTACAACAATGTTATTAGTTGGCAGCTTCCTCCTCAATGATAATAAACATCTAGTGTGGTTAGTTCAGTCATTATATCTAGACTAATGTTGAGGTTTAACTGTTCATAAGTGCTATAGGTAGCATTCCACTTTAAGAATGTTAATGTTATTCAAGTTTATGGTTAGTTGGATTTATAGATATCGCCTAATTGGTAACCTAGACTCACTAAATTTGAGTCGTAATTCATGTTAAGTTCGGTGGGTAACTCGTTGTAATAACCTAAATTATTTAATTCCAAATTTCATACAATTAAACATGTGATTCCTTTCAATTTACATAAATAACTCATTCGCCAGCATATAAGCAAAATATTCAACAAAGATTAAAATTTATAGAACCGAACATGAAAATTTCATGTCATTTGGCTCCTTCATGGGGGATAGAGAGTGGTATGAGGGAAGAAGCGGAGTATTTATATCAAATATTTTTGAAAGGAGATTTCAATTCTTTCTCTTTTTTTTTTTTTT
>JASDQU010102364.1:56193-73354 GCA_032191745.1 Picea mariana
TTTATCTTTAATAATTATGTTCATTAGATGTTGAATTCATCTTTTAATTCTTGTTTTGCTTTCATTTCAGTTTGCAAGATTAATTCATAGAATTATGGTTATGAAATATGGTTTTCTTGAGAAAGAGTATAGGAATGGTTGTTGTTTGACATGTTTGCAGATGTGATTGAGATTATAGTGCTTTGGATGTTGATCTTCGTCTTGCTCAGACAACTACCACATTGAATAGAATATATCTTGAGTAAATCTAGGTTTTCTTTGTTTTCTTTTTATTGCTTCATATAATTAAATTGATATCAAGTTAGGGACAGAATGGGTTGGATATTAGATTTGTCGATAAACCAACAATTGCTTATCAAGGGAGCTTTGACACTTGTGTGTGCAAAATATATTGCAATAGAAATGGTGACTACACTAGAAAATAATTCTTCAAATTCTTCCTATGGTTTAATTGGTCCTTTTCCCCACTTTTTGTAGTTTGCTTTTGTAGTTAAATACATTGGTAATCTTAGAAGTTTAGGCATGCTTTATGGTTGGTCAGTAGGAAAATTTTGCTTCTTTGTTTTTCTTAATTTTTTTCATCATAAGCTTTGGTTTTCTTGGAATAGATGTGCATATAGTATAGGTTTCCTAGAGTAACCTATGCCCATGGTGTTGTTATTTGCTATCCAACGCCTATGGTATCCTATGCTAGAAATTCTTTAGTTGCATTTTAAGGATTTTGTCCTTTTGGTCTTTTTACAAAGTTCTTAAAAACCCACTCGACCTTTGGTCATGGAAGTCAGTGTCAACGCTTCTCTTTGAGTCTTTCTTGCCATTCATGCAAGTTTATCAGGAATTCTACCCATAAAATCTCATGCAAGCACTCAAACAAGTAACTTATCTTTAAATCTTGCAACATCTTCTCCTGCATACACACTTTCTCGATGGGGCAACCCATGATTTTTTTCTTCCAACCAATCACATGATCGTAGGGCTAAATTTTGTATTGCATGCTCTGGCCCTCTTAAGGGGGTGTATTTTGGTTGGCAGGTTTATGGATTTGCAGTTGAGGATGCTTCGGGTATAGTGTTGTGGCAATTTTGATGTGTCCTCCAGTGGTTAGGGTGTCATCTCGCCTAGGTTTGTCAAAAAAAAGATTGGCTATGAAAGGCCTCTTTTTTTGGAAGGATCTATAGAACCCTTCAAAAAACATTGGCATAGTTGGTTGGCCATTAATCGAACCCAAAATCTCATAAGTTTGGATAAAGTTATTAGACAACCTCTAATACATTATTCTTACATGGTCGCTTTTCAAAACACCGTTACATGGGTTAACTCTGCATTGGAGAGACTGGAGATGGAGGAATGGAAATCCCTTTTACATCTACGTGACCAAAAATATTCATGATATGGTAAGGCATGCTACTCACATTTTCCCTCACTTGACCAAAAGGAGGGCAATCAAGGATCCCAAACAACACTAGTTGAGGAGATGTTGATCCACTTGAAAATCACAATCTTCTTTTAAGCATAGAGTATGGGTATGGATTTTTCTCCAATTAGAGTTGCTTGTCAATAATAGGTTTCATCAAGTAGAGGAAAATGATGAAATGACAATGCATGTTTTTTTTGGAGATGTTGGGTTGTAAGTGTTTTGGACATGGTTTCATTATGAATTCACTTATTCTTTACTACTTCGTTGTCATGGAAAGGCCCTCTTCTCAATGATACTTGGATGGTTCAGGACAACTACAAATCATTGTGGCATTCAATATGGTTGATTTTCATTGGTATTTTGTGAAAGCATTGTTGTAAAGTTACTTTTCAAAAACACCCATCTTCTTTTAGTCTTGGCAACTTGAGGATATTTAAGCAAGAGTTGACTCTAGTTATGAAGTCAAACTCAATGTCTTTCATGGTATTGTTGAGTCTCTTTCTCTTGGTTTGCAAGCACGTATGCTTGTTTTTTTGGCATTTTAAGGTGATATTTTCCCATTCACTATGTTGTTTGAGTGGTGTAATTTTTTTGTTCACTGACATATTAATTTAACCTTTGAAGTAATATATGCAACCTCTCAAACAAAAAAAAATAGAGAATAATTGTGAAATTCGCTATCAAGAAAGTGATCATCCTAATTATAGACATGGATAAGTTCTAGTACATTAGATAAAACCATAAGTCTAAAAGGGACATAAAGTCACAGAAGACCTAATTTCCACAGTAGTTAAGGATAGATGCAATCACTTGACTAACCATAGGAAGCACCAAGACCAAGTCTCTAATGAACTCTACAATCTAGCATGAAAGGAAAAAGAGTGTAAAATATGGAAGTGGAAGAGAAAGAAGGGACATTTAAGAATAATTGATCCCTATCCATATCTCACTAAAACTCCCCTCTTATAGATGAAAGTGGAGACATACAAACCAATTATCCAAGAATATCATATGATCAAATAGACACAATGCAAAGTCACCTTAAGAACCCTAAAAGCATGCTAAATCGATATAGAAGAGAGTAACCCTAAAAGCATGCTAAAAAGCTAAAAAGATATGGAAGAGAGTGATTTTTATGTACATAAATAATAAGGTGCAAAAAACTAAATAATATAAATAATTAATAAAGTAATTATATATATATATATATATATAACTGTGAAGATGGCTTAATAGGCATAACCCTTTATGAAATGTAAATAAGGTGTCCCTTGGATTATTTATAAGGGCTCACACATTATAAAATGCATCATCATTTGTATTAAACAATTTTATCAATTATATATATATATAATCTCTCAGATTGTATGTATAAAGTCAAAAGTGAGTTGTATAGGCTCTATTGAATCAAAGTTATCATAAAGATATTGTTGTACCATCCATACTCAACATTGTCACCATACATTATCATTGTACAGTCACTATTGTACCACTCGTACTCTAATGGTTGCACATTTGCACCTATTGTACATCAACAATCATCCATATCCACACCTTCTAGTCGTCACAACATCACAACCTTGTATCAATCACCATACCTTTCATGCAACAACAACAACAACAGTTTGTACCAAAAAAATAAATTCATACAATGGGAAATTCAATAGTCGTACAGTTCCTAAATTTTAGTAAAAATTATGAGATACATTAGAGAAATTAAACTCAATCAAAATTGATTAAGAAAACTCTTCTAGACACCAAGAAGATGGCATATGTTGATTCCAAGATGGAGAAACTAGAGAGACAATACAAGGAGGATCACAAGGACCTAAAGGAAAGGATGGATAAAAACCATGAGAAGCTAAGGGAAGATATTAGAAAAAAAAACATCAAGCTAAAACAAGAATTAACACCAAATCTCAAAAAAGAGATTACTATAGACATACACAATGAAATGAGACAAATTATGGATAAGATGAAACAAGAGATAACAGAAGAAATCAAGCAAAGAATAAAATATGAAATATTGATATGAAAATCCTTAGATACCACTTATTCCTTAAAAATATACATATAGAATCTAACTTTATTCAAAATTAATTCTTGATCGTATTGAGGTGATTTGCAGAAAAATGATGATGTGCCCTTTATCCAAAAACTCATAAACTGGTGATTAATTTGCAGATTTATGAGATGACACAACAGAAAGTAAAAGAACTCAAATTACATATATGGATGACATAATGCATTTCATCTTCAAGTCCCTTTAGATAGTATGATTGATCTTCATCATCTCAAAATACCAAATTACATTACAACATGGGCTTACAAAAAGCCAATTTAATGGACTCTCTTTCATTCTACTACTCAAAACAAGAAAATGAGTTCACCATTAGAATCCTTGTGAAATTATGAGAAATTTGAGTATAAAGTCAACCAAATTTTGAACTGGCTCAATTACACCCTCTTTACACACCAAACGATGCACTATGGCACTCATTTATGGCAATCTGGGCCAATATTTTTACAAATGACCTCTGATCATAAAATAGACTTCAAATTCATACTCCTCGTGAAAAATCATGAAAAATGAGTATAAAGTTATCTAGTGTAATACCTATATTTCCCCCAGCTTGTAAATATAATTGTATTTTACTAAAAAGGTAGTGTAAATATTTATGCTACTAATGTAAAAAAAGGAAAGTGTTGGACAGCTACTAAGGGGGATTGCCAAGGTAGATCATGATGCATGAGAGAAACGGTGAGGGGAACCAATAATGGTTGAGATGACCCCTACTAGACTAGTACTCTGCTGGATTTAAATTGTTCAGACCCAGAACAATCATCTGACCCAGAGAAATTAATTACTAGCCAAGCTGGTAGTTGGGAAGTCTTCCTCAAGATTCAATGAGGCAATGGGCAAAGTACCCATCTGAAAACTTCCTGACTTGACCCATGAAATTGGGATTTGGACCCATGAAATCTTACTGAGGAAGACAAGAAAAGGTAGGATATTTGTGGGCAGACAAGGGGAGGCAAGAGGAATGGGTCTCGTAACCATTTCTAAAGAGGGAGAGCATGTGCAGCTCTTTGGTTCTGAAGAGAACTGAAAAACGAATTTGTTTTGGGTATAGGAATTGTTAGGCAGTGTTTTCTAACCAAGTTGGTAAACAAGGTTGAAGAGAAGATGAGTGACTAAGGAAACACTCATTGTAGACTCCCTTGCTTGGTGGAGAGAAAACGGATCTGTCAATTTCCTATGGGAGGAGGAGAGTAACCTCCGTCCGTGGTTGTTTCTGAATAGAAGGAAAAGTCTCTCTGAGAGCATCATGATCTAGCTAGGGGTTGGCCAGTGGTAAATTCGTCCATGAGTTTTTGTGCCTACGGTTGGGTGGAAAAGGGCACCCCTTCCAGTAGTTGCACCACCATCTGGTTCCTAGATAAGTATATTTGGTAAAATCTCTGTAGTGTTTAGATCAGAGAAAATTTTATACTATGTTTTAGAACTGTGTAAGTTTGATTTCTGAAAAAAGTAACTTGAGAAATTTAAGTAAAATAAAGAGAATGTCTTAGTTGAAGTGCATTTTACTTAATTCTTTATCTTTTGACTGTCTGTGTGTTAGAATAAGATTTATGGGAGTGGATGTTGTGCTTGATTGTGTTGTACAGTTTAATGCATGATTGAGAAATGATGACTGAACATTTAAAAATATCTATAAAACATTTGAAAGAAGAGAGAGTGATTTTTTTGCATAATAGTGTTCTACTTTAGTATGTCCTCAAATCCTATGCTAGAAAGCTTAGAGGATATCAGATTTGTGTGGACTTTAGGAAATAATCCCAAATATGGAAAAACATTAAAAGTCCTTATAAATGATTATTGAGGAAAAATAATTAAGAAATGAACATGGAATTTTCCTAATTGAATTAAAATACAAAAGTTTTCAAAATTTTGTTTGGGGCATAAATAAACATTTATGTTAAACTTGTGTTAAATCTCCTAAATTTGGGAAGAATCCTCTCAATCCCCTTAAATTTGGGTGGGCACTAGATCCTAGTAGAAATATTGAATTTACTTTGGATGTAAATCTTTTTTTTTTTGTAAGTAAGAAATATATATATTAAGTGCCTTCCAGAAGCAAAGTTGAGCAGCAAAATACAAAGATGTTCATGCTGAGGGTGCAGGACTGCCCCAACAGAGGGGAAACCAGTCCAACTAACCCGAGAGTCCCCATAATTTAATAGCACTACTATTTACCATCTAAAACATAAAAGTTCACATCTAAGACTTCCCCATATGCTAAAGAAAAAAAGTTAATAGATAAACTGCTGACCATATGAGACTGGAGAACTGACAAGACTAACGAACTAGACACTTGGAGAAAAGTCTGGCCACTTGGCCTGGAGATCCTCTGGCCAAGGCTCCTCCTCCATGTACGTAGGCTGATCTGCCCAGATCTTTCCATATTCCACGTCGCCCGCAGTGTCGTCGGCCTTGCTCTCTCGCGCTACGTCCTTACCTGCACCTGTCGCTGCATCCGGCTCCTCCATTGGAACAGCCTCAGCCGGGCTTGAGGCGAGAGAGTCCTGCAAAGAAGAGAGAGTCCGAAGGAAGAGCTCCACTTTGACGTATGTTTCTTGAAGACGGTAATTGAGGTCCTCCACTCCCTGGCGGATACCAAATACCAGATCGTTAAGGGCAGCCAGACTATCCTGAATCTGCGCAGCGGTGAGGGAGCCATGGGGATGAGGCCCAGCCCCTCGAGATGCATGGTGAGGGTGCTCATCGCCACCCATATAGCCCAGGGGGTCGAGGATGGACGTAGGGACAGAGGGATTCACCGGAGGGCTGAGAAGGTGTCGCTGGGGAGAGCTTGGCGTCCTGGGCACCATTCCCATGCAATTGAATTGCGAAGTCGTCAGGCCATGAGAAGATGCCGAGAAGTGCCCAGACTGGAGACGGGGGGAGGAGCTAATGGAGGGCGAGTTGGAAGGGGAGACTGAGGGTCGTCGAGGCTTCCAAGGCGAGCCCCTCCTCGGTCGTCCCCTTGGACGAGTCATGGTCCAGCCAGTGCGTCGAGTCGAAGCAGTCCAGATCACCCGGTGGGGACAAGAGGTCAGAGAGTAAGCAGGGCCGAGCTCGAGCCAGAATGTTCGCGCAGGGTCACACCATTGCAGCTGTAGAGCGATCTCTGCGGGAAACCAACGATGGCAAATGACCAACATAGCAAGCCACACCATACCAAAATGCCAAACGGGAGGGAAGCCTGCGTTAATGCCTGCGTTAATGCCCCTTCTCATCATATTGAAGTCTAATTAATCATCGGGGAGGGTGGTACGAGCCCTTCACGTGGCCCCGTGTCCTGGTGGCCCCTGCCAGCCCCCTCACTTCGCCACGTCGGACGCACTAACACCCCATCCGGGGACTTTGGATGTAAATCTTTGTCTTAGGACTAATTTCCTTAAATTTTGGTAAGAATGGTAAAACACATTAATAAGGAAAGAAATGAAAGTAAATAAGGGATTAGGAATCCCTAGTAAAAACCATTGTTTTACCCAGGAGAATTCTCCACTCCAAGAAAATATGTATTTATATGTTTTTCTAGGCTAAGTTGAGCAATTGGTAAGTTCTGGTAAACTCTGGTAAAATGCCAAAGTTACCATTTAGATATTCAATTGATTGAATAATAAGGTTGCAAAACATTATATTTATAAAACTATAAATTTCTTAACCTTGTGTGCAATCAAAAAAGTTTTTAACTAGACTAAAATTTCCTAGATATGAAATTCATACTTTACATAGATCGATGATTCTTGGAGAAGCTTCATTAATGGAGTTATACAAATTATCATATTTTTATTCTCAACACATGAGTATGTATAAAATGCATAATTATTAAATTATTAAAGGCTTGGAAAATATATCTATTTTCTTGTATCCTTTTAACGTGAAAATATTTATATAATATTAAATATTAAACTAAGCTTGTTGGTGATTAGTCTTTGGGATCCCACCTTCGGAGTGGAAGGGAGAGTGCATAAAAATTAAGTTTGAAGCCATCGGAGTGATGGCATGGACATTATGAAGTTTAAGTGCATTTTAAATATTACCCCTTCCCTTTCTTGATTGGTTATCAGAGTAACGAAAAGGGTACATACAAATTTACTTTGAAGGCTTCAACTTGTGATGAGAAGTATGTTTTAAAAGTTTCAATATATTATAATAATTAACCTTGCTCCACCATAATTGATTGTTTGATGGTTGAGAGGTGAGTACGTGAAGAAGGTCTGAATTATCGAAGATTAAATTAAAACATGAAACATTATATTATTATTATATATAATCTTTTTTGTTCAGAGCTTACTTTTCAGAGTTACGAATGGAGTGCACAAATACCAAGACCTAAAGTCTATTCAGAGTGGATGTGAGGGAGTGTCATAACAAACCCCGAAGTTGTCGGAGCGATGGCATGGGTGTTATAAAGTTCTAATTGAATATAATAATAGTAAACCCTACTCTCTTGTGATTGAGGTCGAAGTGTTGAGAGGAGTACACATCTTTCAAGTCTGAATTCATTTAAATATCCAATAGTATTATAATGTGATAATATTATATATGTTTAATATTGCACATGAAGGACGTTTAATTACTTAAATTAATTATTATGTTAAATAATCTCCTGGGTTGGTATAACATTTAATATATAATAAATGGGCACAAGTTTCAAGGATTTTCCAGTGCTAAATACTTTCGGAGTTGACTCTTCAGAGTATTTCGAAGGGGCATGTAAATAAATTTCGAACACATCCGAGAGATGGTGAGAGTTTTAATATGTCCCGCGCATAAATAATTTAATAGTATTAAACATTGCCCCTCTGTAATTGGTGGTCGGATTAAAGAGAGGGGGGCAAGTATTTCAATATGGAAGACATTGGAAATGGATTGAATTAATGTAATAATAAATATCAAATTGAATATAGTTAATCATTTCCCCAAGTAAATAAATAAATATGCATATATTTATATATATGTTAAATGACGTGAACTTTGGTTTGGAGTTGTGTGTTGAGAGAGGACAGTGAATTATAAACATTAATTGAGATTAGTCAAGTTAAGTACATATGTTGGCCTAATTAACCTTATCATGTTAAGTAGTGAATTATGTACTTTAATTAATGTTAGAAAAACAGGATCGCGGAGCAATAAAATAAAATAAATGCGAAAATAAAATACAGAAGATACACAATACAATAGAGACACAGATATACGTGGTTCACCCATGTGGGCTACATCCACCAAAGAAATTTTCAGGTCCTTCCTTTATTATTATCCAATAATCGAAGGGATACAACCTACAACAAACCCGTTGTAACTTTCTCTTCTTTCTTCCACAATCTCCTATCTCATAATACAATATTTGCCATAATGCATAGCCGCAATACATTTCCCTCATAATAGAGGGTTTCCTTCTAGGGAAAAAAAACCCTAACATAATTTCTATCATCAGATCTGTGACCTTATAATGAACGGTCTAGATTTATAATGAAATTACAATATACATTTACAAGGCAATTTTTCCTTCGGCGGCTTCACCCCCGAACCCCCGTCGGGGGCCCGCTTGCCCCCAGACCTCGCAGAGGGGGTAACCCACCTCTGCACTCCCCCGCGTGAAAGAGTGTACATTCTTTTGGGGTGTAAAGACTTCATGAGGTATAAACACTACTGGAAACAAAAGACCTCTAAATCAGGAAGATAATCAGGCTCCACAACCAACAATCTCCCACTTGGAGACTGATCTCAACAACTCCACCACTGTTGTATATCCTGGACTCTGAACCTTCTTGGACCTGGAAAATTTATCATCTTCATCTTTATTCTTGAAGACCAACTGAAATTGAGTAGGAACTCAGTTTCTCCCTAGTTACTCCCTTTGTTAACATGTCTATAGGATTCTAGCTAGTGTGTATTTTTTCCAACTTCAAATGTCAATCTTCCAAGGCAGATCATATGAAGTGGTACCTCAACTATATATGCTTAGTCTTTGAATGGAAGGTTGAGTTCTTTGCAAGATGAATGGCACTCTCACTATCACGGTACAACTTGTTATTCTCCTGCTTCTTTCCCAATTCCTCCATAAACCTCTGTAGCCAAATCATTTATTTACTAGCCTATGTAGCAACAACATACTCTGCCTCTGTTGTTGAAAGTGAAACAACATTTTGCAGTTTTGAAATCCAACTTGTTATTGTTCCACCTATAGTAAAAACATACCTTGTGGTACTCCTCCTGCTATATTTATCACCTTCCATATCTGAATCAAAAAATCCCTATAGAATAATGTCTGAACCTCCAAAACATAATGCATGATTAGCAGTACCTCTCAAATATCTGAGAATCCACTTTATTGCCTCCCAATGTTCTTTACTTGGATTGTTCATATACCTGCTCACAACTCCCACTGCATGTGCAATATCTGGTTTTGTGCAAACCATCGCATACATCAAGTTCACAACTGTTGATGAATAAGGGACCCTGGACATGTATTCTCTCTCTTCATGTGTCTTGGGACACATTTATTTAGTTAATTTGAAATGGTTGGCCAAAGGTGTACTAACTAGTTTTACATTCTTTATTCTGAACCTCTCCAACACCTTCTCTATGTACTCACCCTGAGACAATGTCAATTTGTGACTTTTCCTGTCTCTTGTTATTCTCATACCAAGGATTTTCTTTGCAGCCCCCAAATCCTTCATCGCAAATGAATTAGCTATTTTTTTCTTGAGCACATTTATATCATGCATATTAGACCCTACAACAAGCATGTCATCTACATACAATAGCAAGATAATATAGCTTCCATTTTCTAGCTTTTTAAAATAAACACAGTGATCAAAATGACATCTACTATAACCATGTTCTGTCATAAACCTATCAAACTTCAAATACCACTTCCCTGGAGCTTACTTTAGGCCATACAATCTCTTCTTCAACCTGCATACCAAATTCTCCTTCCCTTTGACCTCACACCCCTGTGGCTGCTACATATAAATCTCTTACTCCAAATCCCCATGGAGAAAAGTTGTTTTAACATCTAATTGTTCAAGATGCAAATATTTTACTGCCACAAGACTTAAAATAGTCCTAATTGAAGTCATTTTAACAACGGGAGAAAACATTTCATCAAAATCTATACCTTTCTTTTGTGCAAACCCCTTTACAACAAGTCTAACCGTGTACCGCTTTTCTCCTCCATCTTCTTCCTTCAACTTGTAAACCCATTTATTCTGCAATGCTCTTTTTCCTGCAGGAAACTGAACCAAGTCCCAAGTCTGGTTATTTACCAATGAATCCATTTCCTCCTTCATGCCTTGCTCCCACTTCTTTTTGGTGTTTACTTGCATTGCCTCTTCATAACATTTTGGTTCACCAGAATCAGTCAACAATAAATAATACATTGAAGAAGAGTATCGTTCAGAGGGTATACTTAACCTGGTAGATCTTCTAACTACACTTACAGGAGTTTGAGGTACCTGTTGCTCCTGTTGTTGTACATTTTGATTTTCTGGTTCCTTTGGAATTTCTTTTTCAGTGATCTCATCAAGCATTATGTATTCTTGTTTTTCTTTTTCCTGTTTCTTTCCCTGCAACTGATCTTTGTACATGACCTTCTCATTGAATATGACATCTCTACTCCTAATGATTTTGTTATTTTCATAATCCCATAAGCGATAACCAAAATAATTAACACTGTATCCAATAAAGGTACACTTCTTGGATTTTGTCTCAAGCTTTGTTCTATTTTCTTTATCAATATGGACAAATGCTTCAAAACCGAAAGTTTTCAAAAAGAATAGTTTACCTTTTTTTCCTATCCATTCCTCCTCTGGAATTCTACCATCCAAAAAGATTGAAGGTCCTTTGTTTATTAAGTAAACAACAATATCTACAACATCTGCCCATAACTGTAAGGGCAAACCATCATGCAATATCATACTCCTTGCACGCTCCATGATTGTCTTGTTCATCCTTTATGACACACCATTTTCTTGTGGTGCTCTTGGAACTGTCTTCTCTCTACGAATCCCATGGTATGAGCAGTAATCATCAAACTCCTTGATGCAATATTCACCTCCATTATCTGATCTGAGACACTTCAAACTTTTTCCTGTCTCATTCTCAACCAAAGCTTTCCATTTCTTAAAAGTATCAAAAACATCAGACTTTTGTCGAATGAAATAAACTCAAGCTTTTCTAGTTGCATCATCAATAAAAGTAACATAATAGCGAGAGCCACCAAGAGATGATACATGAGCTAGTCCCCATACATCTATATGCACAAGCTCTAACCTTTCATTCTTCTTTCTTTTTCGACTCTGAGAAATCTGACTCTCTTATGTTTTCCATTAACACAATGCTCACAGAAGTCCAAATCAATTTGTTTAAGATCTGGCAACAAATTTCTTTTGTGAAGTATCTGCATTCCCTTCTCACTCATGTGTCCCATCCTATGATGCCACGGTACTGTATCCACTCATGTAGAAGCTAAAGAGATAGAAGAGTCAATATTACCAATACATAAATACAATGTACCTACCTTCTCTCATTTTGCTATCACCAATGATCCTTTGATTACCTTCCACGTCTTATCTGTAAATATGGATATACAACCTTCACTTGCCAACTGCCCTGTTGAAATTAGTTTTTCCCTTAAATCTGGAACATGTCTTACCTCTTTCAACAACCATTGGTTTCCATTGCGTTGCTTTATTTTTACCTTTCCCATTCCAACAATTTTGTATGGTGCATCATCACCCAAATGAACTTGTCCAAAATCACCTTGAACATAATCTAGGAAATGTTTCCTATGGGGTGTGGCATGAAATGAAGCCCTTGAATCTGCTACCCAAGACTCAAAAATATTATCTACATAAAGAATCAAAGCATCTTGTAACACATCACCTGTTACATTTGCTTCATGATTTCTCTCTTGTTGTCTATCTCTTTGTTTCTTTGGAGATCTGCAGTCTTTCTTCATATGTCCTATCTTCCCACAATTCCATCACTCTATCTTTTCAAGTCTGGATTTGGATCTGCCCTTCCTAGAATTCTCGCGGTTCCCTAGGCCCTTTCCTCTATCCTTTTGTCTTCCCCTGATCTCCATGTTTAACGCATTACCTGATGTCTCACCTGTTCTTTTCCGTTGCATTTCCTCACTAAGGATAACACCAACAACATCATTAAATGTTAAAGTATTTGAACCAGAGATAGAGTTACTTACAACCATGACCAAGCCATTCCAACTTTCTAGTAATGAGCACAAGATTAGAAGAGCCCTGACCTCATCATCAAAGTCCACTTTTACAGATCTTAATTGATTAGTAACCGTATTAAAATCATTTAAATGATCTGCAGCAGACCCACCTTGTGACATATTCATATTAAATAATCTCTTCATTAGAAATACCTTATTGGATGCCGAGGGTTTTTCATACAATTCAGCCAATGCGTCCATCAAACCCTTCGTTGTCTTTTCTTTCGAAATATTGAAAGCCACCGACGTTGCTAGGCTCAGCCGTATCGTTCCTAGAGCCTTTCTGTCAAGAATCTCCCATTCTTCATCCTTCATGGCTGTCGGCTTCTTTGCTACTCCGCCCAATGGTAGGAATAGATCCTTCTGATATAAATAATCTTCCTTTTTCATCTTCCATAACTGGTAGTTTTTGCTGTTAAATTTCTCGACCCTAAAGTTTCCATCTTCTGCCATTGCTCCCACTCGAACTAGGAACCCTCCTTTCCTGCGAGTTACCTTCCGCTCTGATACCAGTTGTTAGAAAAATAGGATCGTGAAGCAATAAAATAAAACAAATGCAGAAATAAAATACAAAAGATGTGCAATACAATAGAGACATAGATATATGTGGTTCACCCAATGTGGGCTACATCCACCAAAGAAATTGTCAGGTCCTTCCTTTATTATTATCTAGCAATCGAAGGGATACAACCTACAACAAACCCATTGTAACTTCCTCTTCTTTCTTCCACTGTCTCCTATCTCAGAATATAATATTCGCCATAATGCATAGCCGCAATACATTTCCCTCATAACAGAGGGTTGCCTTCTAGGGCAAAAAACCCTAACACAATTTCTACCGTTAGATCTGTGACCTTATAATGAACGGTCTAGATTTACAATGAAATTACAATATACATTTAGAAGGCAATTTTCCCTTCATGGGATTCACCCTCAGACCCCCGAGTCTGGGTTATGGACCTCGCAGAGGGGGTAACCCCCCTCTGCACTCCCCTGCGTGGAAGAGTGTACATTCTTCTGGGGTGTAAAGACTTCATGGGGTATAAACACGGCTGAAAACAAAAGACTTCTGAATCAGGAAGATGATCAGGCTCCACAACCAACAATTAAGGTTAACCAATTTAAGTTTGTTATGGCCTAACGAACCTTGACATGTTATAATATAATTACTTATAATTATATTATGAGTAATAATTAAATCGGTACTAAACTACTTCTAAGGGGAAGAGTGAAAAAAGGTAAATACCCATTAATTACCAAGCCAAAATTATTAACTTAATTATTTGGCTAAGAGAAAATTATGTTTACAAGGGTAATTAAATTGGAGAATATTAATTATTCCTAGTAGGGTTTAAGTAATTGGATACCAAAGAGTGGTATTCTAATAAACATCAATGAAGAATTTTAACTGGTTCATAGTAGAGGGAATATTCATTGATACCTTGGGCTCGGGGTAATGAGATTACGCGAATCACTCAAACTCCAAATGGATGGTATCGAGAGGGAATAGTCCTCGATACCATAGTCATCGTAGGGAAGCAAAGATCGAGCCGAAAAGAGGTTCAAGAGACAAATGGTTGTAGGCCTGTGTGGAATGAAATCCCATCGTGGCAGTATAGGCTAGTGCCTCATCGGGACGAGGGTGTCACCATGTTAGTTGGCATGGACACTAAAATGTCACGAGTATGCCACATGGTAGTACGAGAGATGATTCCTATGTAAACCCAAGAATCTTCGGAGGGTCATAAATCTTGTCCCAGAGCTCGGTTCTATGCAAACTTACTGTCATTGAAAAGATGTTAACGAGCAAAAGACGGTGGATTTGTGATAGAGATGATTCAAGATTATTAGAAGAGGAAAAAAATTAATACCCCATCTCCAAAAAGGTACTTAGGGGGTTGGGTGTGAGATAGAGTGGTATCAGAGTAGGAAACAACACTTGGCCTGCTTGGGCTCATGAAAGAGTCAAATAAATTTTATTAGAAAGTTTTAAGGGGGAGGGAGCCCTACCCTACCCTATCTAGTAGAACATGACTCAAACACTAGGTTTGGATGGGTCATAGAATAGTCACAAGACTAGTTTACCAAGGCTACGATGAGCCTCTTGAAAGTGTTTACTATCGCAAGGAGATTATCTGCATAATCTCCTTGAGGATAAGGATTGCAGATTGAAATTTTGTTGGGAATTACTCAACAAAAATTGAATCATGTTGGATTACAACAGAAGAATCGTGTTGTTACCTTGGGGGAATGATAGCCACTCCTACAGGAGTGGGATTATGATGATAGATGCTAATCGAAAGACTTGGATGTGAATGAACTGAATAGGTTACAAGGTTGCCTACAAATGTGGGCTTATGAAGCCTTTGGTAATCACAATTGCTACTTAAATAAGAGATTAGGCCTTGTGATTATATTTCCTCATGTCTAGAAGCCTTATGGAAATATGTGAAGTCAACTTACTTGTATTGTCTTAATTGAAACTTGTTATTGGGATAACCCCTTTAGCAAAGTAAAAAGGAGCCCTGTGGGATGAGAATAACCTTCATGAAATAAGTAAAGTGACATGAGCAAGTTCAGGATCTCATGGATGTGCTAAGGAAGTGTATATCCCTAATAACTTAAGGGTCTGCCTATGCAATAGGTAATGAAGTGGAATATGTTTGCACTGCATGCGTAGGTGAAATGCTTGGTGTGCTAAGATGTGCTAGAATGCATATGGAAAAATATTAAACATGCAAATTAGGCATATTATAATTTATGGTGGGTTGTAAGGTATGGTCTATCGATGGACATTTTAAATGAGAATGACCTTATGTCAACATGAGTTAACAACAAGAATGAAATGTTAGTAATGTTGTGGCCTATTACCTTATTAAGATAGGCATGTAAGGATTAATGAGAGACTGATGTAAGGTTTGATTAAGGAGGTGTCAGAACACCTTTAGATGACTAGTGGATTATATTGACATCCAGAGGTGGATGGTAGCCACATGGATATGGATTGGTATACTCAAATAACAATAAGAGGGAGTTTGAGAAAAGATTCCCTTTTAGAGATATGTTGACCAAGAATGAATTGAAGCATGAAGAAGAGACTAGAAGTGGTTATCTTACTTCCTTGGGTAATACAATAACTACACATTTGAATTCTGATTTATGGAAGGTTTTTACAGTAGAAAGGGGAAAAGTGGCCCTTGCTAGTTGTTTCCATGTAGAGAGGGCAACATCAATATGAATTATGGTTGTGAGAATAGTCATATGATTGATTGTAATCTCTCACTAAAGAACAATAATACTAAAACTAAAATATCAATGTGAATGAATGAGGTAAAAAGGTGCAAGTGATGCACCTACATATATACAAATATATGTATACATGCTTAAAAGTATAATATGACTGCCTGATCAAGTAGGTTGTGAGGCAATATGTGTACTTGTCATATCTGAGCAATGCCATGGATGCATGGTTAACCTTACGTTGGAGGGTCTTATTATATCGACGGAATAATAACTTGAGGAGGATGTATCTCATTTCCTTGGGAAATGCTAGAATAAATTGTTGAAAGAATAAATGAGCAGGGATGCTCTGTTGTCATGATAAAAGGCAACATGATTATGCATCTAAGGATTGCATGTGGTTAAGTGCATTATGAATGTAATTTAACATAACAATGAATATGTGTGGATGAACAATATAGATGCATAATAAAGATKTATGTTTATATCCCTTATGGAATTTTGAGTAAACCTCTGAAATAATGAAGCTAAGGCCACTCCATATAGTGATGGGTGTGCAACGAAAGAGTTGCATGTTGAAGGAGTTCCTTGTGGAGGAACTGTGTAAATACTTTATCAGAAGAACAAAGTCACAACCTTAATGACTGCTGAGAATTAGTCAGTGGGATGTAATCCTATCTATATAAGAATCCTGGATTACATTCTAAAACATAATGCATGAATGAAAGCCTAACAAATGAATATTGAACATTCTAATAACCAAATAGTAATGTGCAGAATTCACACTTTCATAATTCATTATGAACAAAAATATTATTGTTGTAGCCTGTTGAATTATCTAAGATGCTTAAGGTGAGCCTAACCAAGACTACTCAAGGAAAAGAGAAGAAATATCCCATCAGGGAGTAGATTGCAGAAGCAAAGAATTAGAAATGAAGGAATATGTTTCTCACTTTAAACTATGAATTGCTTAACAAAGTTGTAATCCTTGAAAGAATAGTTGTGGGAACAAGTACAACTGGTGAAAGAAAAATGAACAAACAAGTACAAATTTGGTTAAATCCATGAATGTGTAAAGGCAATGAGGCCTTGGGAATAGTTCAGTTAAGCTGGAAATTCTAGACCATGTAGAAGGAGTTGGAAAGAGGGAAGAATCCCTTAAATTATTTTTCTTGTTGTGTATTATGTTTCT
>JASDQU010102364.1:108227-123863 GCA_032191745.1 Picea mariana
CTTTCTTCTCGATACCGACTTTTCTAGATGTTATTATGATCTTAATGTCTATACCAAGAAAGTAGGAAGCCATCTCATAATATTTGTCCTTTATGTTGATGAACTTATCCCCACTTGTAGTGACCCAAAAGTTGTAAACCATGTGAAAACAAGTCTTAAGAAGAAATTTGAAATGGATGAATTAGGATTTTTGCACTATTTCCTTGGCCTCCAAGTTTTCCAAAACAAGGAATTATTTTTTCTTTCTCAGTCTAAGTATGCTTGTGCAATTATTCATCACTTTCATATGGAATATTTTAAACTATCCCCTTCTCCCTTCCAGTCTGGAGTCAAGCTTGGTGCCACCTATGTTTCTCTCGAAGTTGATGCCACTTTGTATTGTCAGTTAGTTGGTAGCCTATTATACTTGACTCATACCCATCCTGATCTTTTCTTTGTTGTTGGTATTGTTGCCCGATATATGCAAACACCCCATGAAAGCCATTGGAAAGTAGCTAAAAGAATATTTTGGTATGTCCGAGGTACAATTTAGTTTGGGATACATTACAGTTAAGGGGGGACTCCTTGATTTGTTGGTTTCATTGATTGAGATTGGGTTGGAAACCATGATCATCAGAAGTCTACTGTGGGTTATGTTTTCATCATTGGTTCAGGACCTGTCACTTGGTCCTGTAAGAAACAATAAACTATTTATCTTTCTTCAACATAAGCAGAGTACTTAGTAGTAGTTAATGCAAGTCAAGAAGCCTTGTGGCTTGGACAAATCCTTTTAGAGTTTGGATTCCAGTGGAAATATTCGACCAGCCTTTGGTACAAAAATCATAGTGCCATCAAGCTCGCCAAAGAACCATTTCAACATCATCGCAACAAACATATAGAGCTACACATGCACTTCATAAAAAATCACATTCATGATTGATTTATTGAAGTGTTATTTTTCCCTACAAAAGATCAAGTTGCAAACATTTTCAAAAAGAATCTTACAAAAGCGAAGTTTTCCAAACTTTGCTGTATGTTAGGAGTTCAAGAAGTTGTCATTAAGGGGGGATAGGCTCTAATGCCTCCTTCCTTCTCCTATTGTGTCATCTTTGTAAATCCTTCAATCCTATCCCAAGTTGTTCTTAAGGGGTGATGTTAGGATATTTATACACTTAGGAGTTAGTTAAGATAAATTTGGTCTAATGTGTCGTTAGGTAAAAGTGTGTTTCTTAGTGTGTTTATTTAGTATGGATTAATATGCATTTGTAGTTAGGAAATTCGACGATCACGATATATTCCTGACATAGAGTGATATGATGGTTCATATTCTCCTCAATCTCAACAACTACATTGATTCATGGCTTAACACCCAATTGGTCCATGATATCTATTTAAGGAGCATGGAGTGTCATTTTTCGATGATCGATTGTGAGAAACTCTCTTGTAAATCTCTCTATAATTTTTTTCTTTTGCATTAATAAATTTCTCCAAGTGGTCATGTTGGTTGGGGCCATGGATATTTCCCGTAGGTGTTTTACTACGTCAAAATACATGTGTGTTGATATTTGATCTGGTTGTGTGAGTGGTTACTGAAGGTGTTCGTCCTCTATAAGAATACTTGTGTTTCCAAACCCACTCAGATAGCTTCAGCACCTAATGGTGACAAATGAGCAAAATCTAAAATAAGAAGATTAACAGACATTGCAACTTTTTTGGGAAAGATGGTCATGATGAGTCCAAATCATTTAAGAAGATGGTAGCTTTAGAAGCAATGATGAAGGAGCACAACATCGATATATATTATACTACTTCTTCTTCTTCTCATGGACATGCACTTTCTGCTTCTAGTTTCTCCTTCAATGCAACTTCTACTTCTTCTTCTTCTTCTCATGGACATGCACTTTTTGCTTCTAGTTTCTCCTTCAATGCAACTTCTACTTCTTCTTCTTATGAGTGGATTATTGATTCTGGAGCATCTTATCATATAGCTAAGGATAAAACCATATTTTATTCTCTAAATAAATGTAACACCAAGAAAATATTTTTTGGTGATGGTAGATCTCTTAGTGTTGTAGGGTCTGGAACAATTCAAATAGATAATGGCTATTTTAATGATGTATTATGTGTTCCAAGTCTTTCCTGCAACCTTTTATTAGTATATCAAATCACTCATTCAAGTGAAGGTAAAACCATAGATTTTTCACCTCACCAGGTTGTAATCAAGGATATAAAATATTCTAAGCATGTTCTTGCAACTGGAATTGTTGATGATATTACTAGGTTGTACAAGTTTGAAAACTTTGGGACATCATCTTTTCCATCAATTTTTGTTTCTCATAACGATGACTTGAGCAAACTTTGGCATGAGTGGTTTGGTCACCTAAACTATTGCTCATTGCAACAAATATGTAATCAACAAATGGTGATTGGTATTCCTCTTATTTCTTGCTGAGATGGTGTTTGTGTCGGTTGTGTTCTTGAAAAAAATCACCAAGATAGGTTTGACAAACGTTCCTCTTGGCATGCCTTGGGCCCTCTGCAACTTGTTCACAGTGACTTGTGTTGTCCACCTTCTTCTCCTTCTTTTTCTAGGTGCAATTATTTCTCAACTTTCATTGATGATTTTTTCAGACACACTTGGGTTTACTTCTTAAAACTTAAGAGCGAGTTTTTTGACAAGTTTTTGGCCTACAAGGCCCTTGTAAAAAATCAATCTAGATATCAAATTCAAAGGTTAAGAACAAATAATGGAGGTGAATATGTGAACAATAATTTTGCAAGTTAGTGCACTACATAGGGCATCCAAATGAAACTCATTGTTCTGTATACACCACAACAAAATAGTGTTGCCGAGAGAAAGAACCACACATTATAATAAATGGCTAATTGTATGATTCAATCTAAGGGATTAATTCTAAAGTATTGGGAGGAAGCCATTAACTGTGAAAATTACATAGTAAATTGCACTCCCACAAAGTCTCTTAAAAATATAACATTGAAAGAAGCATGGACTAAAATTATACCGTATGTATGTCAATTCTATGTATTTGGTAGTGTAGCATGGGCTCACATTCCTGATGAAAAAAGAAAATCATTCTAGCCTAAAAGTGAGAAGTGTGTATTTGTTGGTTATTCTAAAGATGTCAAAGGTTACAGACTTCTTCAACCACATTGTAACAAAATTATTATTAGAAGAGATGTTAAATTTGATGAAAAACTCTTGGTTTGCGAACCTAATTCAACGTTTGTGCCTTCTTCGGCCYGTGATCCATATTCGRCRTTTGTGCCATCTATTGTTCCTATTGTGGTTTCTTCTTCTTCAAATGATGACAATGAGGATGAAARTCCACCTCTRCCTRCTCACCTTCCTCCAGGTRAGTCCATTGAACCTAAACATGCACCAACACCACTGCTTCYTATATGGGTATGTTCAATACGAGAAGCARTTGGYGATCTTGCTATTGATCCTTCAAATCAACATCAGACACGTTCACAGTTYCAGTGAGCCTCTTCTATTTTGGCTYAAGTTTCAGAGACTCATGRTCTAGATACATTTGCAGAGGCTTCAACTCATCCATATTGGGATACAACAATGAATGAAGAGTATCATTCTTTAATGGAAAATGATACTTGGGATGATGTACCTCTTCTGAAAGGAAGAYAACTTGTCAGATGTAAGTGGGTCTATAGAAATAAGTATGCATCAGATGGAAGTGTTGAAAGACACAAGGCTAGGTTAGTTGCCAAAGGATTTTCCCAAGTTGAAGGAATTGACTATAATGAAACCTTTTCCCCTATAGAGAAAATTAATTCCATCTACCTTATTCTTGCCCTTGTTGCCTCACATAACTGGGAGGTCCATCAAATGGATGTTAAATACACCTTCTTGCATGGGTATTTACAAGAATAAATCTATATGGAAAAACCTCCAAGCTATGTCCAGAATGACTCTAGCCTTGTTTGTCACCTTAAGAAATATCTTTATGGTCTTAAGCAAGATCCCCGAGCTTGGTATGCCAAAATGGAAAATTTTCTTATTGATACCGACTTTTCTATCCATTCTAACACTAATGTCTATACCAAGAAAGTAAGCATCCATCTCATAATCCTTTTCCTTTATCTTGATGACCTTATCCTCACTGGTAGTGACCCAAAAATTTTAAACCATGTAAAAGCCAACCTTAAGAAGAAATTTGAAATGAATGAATTAGGCTTTTTGCACTATTTTCTTAGCCTCCAAGTTTTGCAAACCAAGGAAGGAATTTTTATTTCCTAGTCTAAGTATGCTTGTGACCTTACTCGTCGCTTTCACATGGAATATTGTAAAACAACCCCTTCTCCCTTCCAGTCTAGAGTCAAGCTTGCTGCCACCTGTACTTCTCTCGAAGTTGATGCCACTTTGTATCGTCAATTAGTTGGTAGCCTCTTATACTTGACTCATACCCATCCTGATCTTTCCTTTGATTTTGGTCTTGTTTCTCGATATATGCAAACACCCCATGAAATCCATTGGAAATCAGCTAAAAGAATACTTCAATATGTCTAGGGTACAATTTAGTTCGGGATACATTACAGTTCAAGGGGGACTCATTTATTGGTTTCATTGATTCATATTAGGTGGGTGACCTTGATGATCGGAAGTCTATTGCATGTTATGTTTTCAGCCTTGGTTAAGGACATATCACTTGGGCTTGTAAGAAACAATATGCTATTTCTCTTTATTCAACAGAAGCGGAGTACCGAGCAATGATTAATGCAAGTCAGGAAGCCTTGTGTCTTCGATAGATTTTTTCAGAGTCTAGATTCTAGCAACAACATATGACCATCCTTTGGTGCGACAATAAGAGTGCCATCAAGCTCGCCAAAGTCCCAGTTCGACATTAGCACAAAAAACACGTCGAGATACACATGCACTTCATCAGAAAGCTCATTCATGATCGAGTTATTGAAGTGTTATTTTTCCCTATAGAAGATCAAGTTGCAGACATGTTCACAAAGTATCTTACAAAAGCGAATTTTTCCAAACTTTGATCTATGTTAAGTGTTTAGGAAGTTGTCATTAAGGGGGGATAGGCTCTAATGCCTCCTTTCTTCTCTTATTGTGCCATCTTTGTAAATCCTTCAATCCTATCCCAAGTTTTTCTTAATGGGGGATGTTAGGATATTTAGGCACTTTAGAGTTAGTTAAGATCAACTTGGTCTAATGTGTCATTAGATAATAGTATGTTTCCCTCATGTTGCATGGAAGCGTACTTGATTTTCTCATTTTCGAATTGAACATCATGCATTTCAAAGTATTTTTCTTCTTTGTTACCCCAAGCCACACTTTTCTTTCCATCTCCATCAAATTTCGATAACTCTAGTTTTATCCTCATCATGTACCCAAACATTGGTTGAGTTGAATAGGGTGGTGTTTGATTGACATTAACAATTGGTAAGCCACCGGGGAACATGCCTGGTTGTGGATTTGTTTTACTTGGGGAACTTAGTTGTGGGTTAGTTTTCCTTGAAGAACTTGGTTTTGGATTAGTTTTATTTGGAGGATTTGTGTTGGTCAATAATTCATTTTTCTTGAGGATTTTCTCTAATCTCTCCATGCTTGATTATATTTGATCTAGGAGGATCTAGGAACGCTCATAGAGGTATAGGAGGATCCATAAATGCTCAAAATTAAAATATCCAAAATTCTCTCGAAAATGCCATCAATGTGTAGAGCTCGACAATAGCTTTCCAATGGGGAAAAAAACACCTCAAATGAAGTTCATATGCAAAAGATATGCCTGGTCAAAGTTCAAGTCAACTAGGTCAAAAGTCAAAGTCAAAGGGGTCAACGTGATGTCACCACTGCAATGGTGACATGTGGCATGACCTTACAACCGTACAATGATGACATGGCCACACCCCAAGTTTCCACGTGGCATGATCGTACACTGACTGGGCATGTGTGTTGGCATCCATACATCCAGGTGGACTAATCATTCGTTGACACGTGGCACAAGGGAGAAAATGAGAGGTCGCCACATAGAAAATTCCCATTGGTCGTTAATGGTCAAGGTTTATTAAAATTATGGAGTCGATGGGGGTTGAACCCATGACCTCCATAAACCTTACCAAACCTCTGTTACCAATGTGCCATACAAATGTTACTTAACCTCAAAGGGAACCATATTTATTTAAAGTGATGTATTGCAATGAATGGTGCAAAAAATGGTCGAGGGCCTAATCTATCGACCCATATTTCCATTGATATATCATATAACCGTAATCGTAATCCCTCAGAGAGAGTTTAAACCATGTCACATAAACAAACCACCATATATTCCGTGAAAGGTTTAAACTATATGCTCTATATAAATAACAAACCACCATATGTTATAACCAAAAATGATTTTCGCGGAAGATCGAACCCGTGACCTCATCCATGCTAACCAAATTCCTTAATCGTCACGCCAAAGGCACCTTGTGTTAAGGCATGCCCACAACATTATCTTTAATGCCAACCACAAAATCTGGAGACGAGTGAAGGGCCCACAACCTATATAAGGGGTGCGATTTCCCATGTCTGCACACATATTGAGGGTGAAGATCTCAATATGGCACAAATATCGAGGAGGAGGTACTATATGGATGCATAGATTTATGTGCTAAGAAGAGGCCAAGTATGGTGTGTCTCGATATGCGTTCCATGAGTATAATGACTATACCTAGGCAACTTTATACTCATTTTCAATTATTTTTCACGAGGAGTATGAATTTGAGGTATATTTTATGATCACAGGTCATTTGTAAAAGTCTTAGTCCATATTGCCATAAATGAGCACCATAGTGCATTGTTTGACGTGTAAAGAGGGTGTAATTGAGCGAGATTGGAATTTGGTCGAATTTATACTCAAATTTCTCATAATTTTGCAAGGATTCTAATGGTGAACTCATTTTCTTGTTTTGAGTAGTGGAATTAAAGAGAGTCCATTAAATTGGCTTTTTGTAAGCCCATGTTGTAATGTAATTTGGTATTTAGAGATGATGAAGAACAATCATATTATCTAAAAGTATTTGAAGATGAAGTGATTATGTGATCCATATATGTAATTTAAGTTCTTTTATTTTTTATTGTGCCATCTCATAAATCTACAAATTAATCATCAGTTTATGAGTTTTGGATAAAGGGCACATCATCATTTTTCTGCAAATCACCTTAATATGATCAAGAATTAATTATGAATCAAGTTAGATGCTATATGTATATTTTAAAGGAATAAGTGGTATATAAGGATTTTTGGATCAAGTTGCTATCAGAGCTAGTTTTGACGTGTATTTGTAAGTTGTTGATGTGATGATATCCAAGACTCAAGTTGGTGAAGATTTTGAAGACTCTTATCAAGAGGAAAAAATGAGTAAAGTTCTCATGAAGTTGAGGTTGTAGAAGAATATTGATCAACAGATCCAGAAGGAGAATTTTGAGTTAAGGATGCAGTTGCAAACTCTTGAGGAAGAGAAGCAGAAGCTACAATATCGACCGATATGTCATGAGAAATTCCATAAGGGTATTTTTCATGAGTTGGAAAGAAAGATGCAGACCAAGTATCAAATATTGGTACCATCAACATCAATCTAGGAATATTGGCAGGGTGAGAATGTCAATTCTCCAATGCAAAAGGGACTACCTCTTTCAAAAGGCATGAACGAGAAAGAGGAATCCTCATATTATTATTTTTCCCAGCAAGATGGAGAATGATCGAGGATAGCTTAAGAAAGGAGAACTTCAGATGAAGAGGCCCTTCATAAATAGTTAGTCTTACCTTCCATTCCAAAGAAAGGTAACATGTGTAAGACATCTCCAGAGAAATATGTGCATGCTAAAAGGTAAATGAAGATATTTTCCACTGATAAGAATGGTAAATGGTATATGTATCCATGTGCTTCATGTGGAACTAGTAACCATGATATGGAGAAATGTCGAAGAAGAAATTCTATGCAAGTAAATCCCTCCAAGAAGAAGGCTAAAGGTAAAGATCATTTCTCAAAGCAAAGGAAAAGGCGGAATGATAAGAAGGGATCATGGTTTCAATATGGGAACAAGAAACTTTGCTCTTATTGTGGTAAGAGTGGACATCAGATTGAGAAGTGTTGGACACTTTACCCCCACTTATGTCCGAAGCAGAACCAAAAATATGTAAAGGTACTTGCAAGAAGACAAGCAATAGCTCTAGATGAAGTTAATGATCTTGCTAAAATATTTGAGAAAGAATACTTCCTAATGGTTGGTCATGGAAAAGTGATATATGAAGACATCGAGGAATGGTTTGTGGACAGTGGATCATCTCACCACATGACCAAGATGAGATCAATATTTCTGAATTTTTCATAGTTCGACACAAATTGTTATGTGGGATCTCGAACTAACATCAGACAAACAATAAAAGGGTATGGATATGTAAGATTCCAACTCGAGTCGAGAGGATTTTTGGGAATAGAATATATGCTATATGTTCTATATTTGAAAGTAAACCTACTCTCGATTGCAGAAAATTTTGAAGATGAAGGCTATGCAGTCGCATTCCAGAATGACTAGGTATTTTTGTATTCAATGGAAGCTTCTCCATACACAACAATAATGCTTGGGATTTGCAAGTAGAGGTTATATAGGTTACTAGGAAGACCTATAATTTGGTCTAATGGTTTCTTGGATTTAGCATCAAATTCTGCATCAAATTCTATTTCAGATTCAACATCGACATCATAGGCATTGTTAGAGATAGGAAGTTGTGAGACTCCTTCTAGTACTAAGGGGAGGATGAGTCCATGAATAAATCATTCATCAGAGAAGTCATTGTAAATATGTATATTTGTAAATGTAAGCTAATACACATATGTAGATATCTCCTAAAGTCTATTATAAGGCTTGCAAGCTACTCATTGTAAATTATAAGAGTGAGAGGAATTCTATAAAATTTATATATTGCAACCTTATATGTTGATAAGAGTGAGATGAATTTTGTAAGAGAGTTTCTATATTGCCACCTTATATGATGTTAAGAGTGAGAAAAATCTTGTTAAAATGGATTTCTATATAGCCACCTTACATATTTTTGAAGTGAGAGGAATCTCGTTAAGGGATTTCTATATAGTCGCTTCATTCTAAAGTGAGAGGAATCTTGCAAAAACGGTTTCTATATAGCCACTTTGTTTTAGAGTGAGAGGGATATTATATTATAAAGATTTCTAAGCCTTTCGACAACAACATAGAAAATTGTATTGTATTTTCATCATCTAAAGGACTACATATGGATCAAATTGTATAAGTTAACGTTCTTGATTCTGAAGAACCGAAGATGAAAGAATAGAAAGATGAAGGCAGTTGGAACATGTAGATCAGAAGCAGAAAGACCATCGAAGTAATGCAAAACTTTCTAGAGCTGGTAAAGAAGAAATAATCCTCTTTGTAAAGAAATAAGAGGCATATAGATGCATGCTATAAGAATCTTCAAAATTTTATGTCACGTTCATGTGGATGTATACCTTGAACATAAGCAAGTCAAGTACAGATGGTAACAATACATATTGAGTTTTTTTTCAAGGTAGGAGAGTAATGGACATGGAATTCATTCAAGACTCCTACAGATACATCAACAATACAAGAGCAACGAGTCTAAAAGGGAAAGGCATATATCAACATTCAACTTGGTTTCATATTGGACGAGATAGTCTGTCTCCAATAGAATAGGAGATGGGAGTGGATGTTGAATACAAGATTCAGGTATTGCAGAGATTCAATGAACAAGATTTGTTTTCAAAGAATCTATGGGCCAAAACTAGAGCTATATTCTATTAACGACAGTGCCAGAGGCTAGAGTCAGAGCCATATTTTATAATCAAACAAACGTACATTGATCTAATACCAAAAATATAATATCCAAGATGAATAATGAGTTCAAAAATATTCAACAAGATGAAAGAGTGAAGAAGCTTCATCACTAAGTTACTGGATAAGAAAATTTCAGTAAGATGGAAGAGAGAGTTAGATTTATCATCACTAAGTTGTTGGATATCTATACTTTTGGAGGTCCAAAAGTTCTTTAGTGGGAAGATGTAATCCAGGAGGATTCAAGAACGCTCACAGAGGTCCAAAAGGATTTGGAATGCTCATAGAGGTCCAGAAGGATCCATGAATGCTCAAAATTAAAATATCTCAAATTCTCTCTAAAATTCCATCAATGCGTAGAGCTCGAGAATATCTTTCCAACGACACAAAAATCACCTTAAACGAAGTTCATATGCAAAAGATATGGCTAGTCAAAGTTCAAGTCAACTAGGTCAAAAGTCAAAGTCAAAGGGGTCGAGGTGACACATGTTTCCATTGCAAGGGTGACATGACCATACAAAAATATGAATATGATATGGCCACACCCCAAGGTGTCATGTGGAATGATCGTACGCTGACTAGGCAGGTGTGTTGGCATCCATACATCCAAGTGACCTAATTTGAATTCGTTGACACATGGCACAAGGGAGCCAATGAGAAGTTACCACGTGGAAACCTCCCATTGTCCACTAATGGTAAAGGTTTATTAAAATTATTGAGTTGACGTGGGTCGAACCTGCAACCTCCAAAAACCTTACCAAACCTTTGTTACCAATGCGCCATACAAATGTTACTTAACCTCAAAGGGTGCCATATTTATTTAAAGTGATGAATTGTAATGGGTGGTGGAAAAAAGGGTCGAGGACCTAAGTCAACCCATAGTTCCATTGATATATCATTTAACCATGATCACAATCCATGCAGAAGGGTTTAAACTATATATAACAAACCATCATATGTTAAAACCAAAAATGAGGTTCATGAAGGATCGAACCTGCGAGCTCATCCATGCTAACCAAATTTCGTAATCGTCGCACCAAAGGTGCCTTGTGTTAAGGCATGCCCACGACATTATATTTAATGCCAACCACATTAAACAAATAGGATTTAAGGGTCTGTGGCCTATATAATGTGTGTGATTTCCCATGTTTGCACAAAGACCGAGGGTGCAGATCCCAAGATGGAACAAATTCCAAGGAGGAGGTATTGTACTGACACATAGATTTGTGTGCTAAGAAGAGGCCAAGTATGGTGTGTATTGATATGCATGCCATGAGGTATAATGAATGCACCTAGGTGTCACACACCCAACCCCGTAAGTACCTTTTTGGAGATGGGGTGTTAAATTTTCCCCTCTTCTAATAATATTGAATCATCTCTATCACAACTCCACCTTATTTTTCTCGTCAAGAGATTTCTAATGATAGTAAGTTTACACAGAACTAATCTATGGGACAAGAGTTATGACCCTTCGAAGATTCTTGGGTTTATATAGGAATCATCTCTCGTACTTCCATGTGGCATCCTCGTGACATTTTAGTGTCCATGCCAACTAACATGGTGACACCCTCATCCCGACAGGGCACTAGCCTATACCTCCACAATGGAATTTCATTCCACACAAGCCTACAACCATTCATTGCTTGGACCTTTTTTCGACGTGATCTTTGCTTCTCTCCGACGACTATGGTATTGAGGAATATTCCTTCTCGATACCATCCATTAGGAGTTTGAGCGATTTATGTAATCTAATTACCCCGAGCCCAAGGTATCAAGGAATATTCCCTCTACTATGAACCAATTGAAATTCTTCATTGATATTTCTTAGAATACCGCTCTTTGGTATCCAATTACTTAAACCTAATTAGAAATAATTAATATTCCCCAATTTGATTACCCTTGTAAACATGATTTTCTCTTAGCCAAATAATTGACTTAATAATTATGGCCAAGTAATTAATAGGTATTTACCTTTTTTCATTCTTCCCCTTAGAAGTAGTTTAGTATTGATTTAATTATTACTTATAAGATAATTATAAGTAATTATATTATAATAGGAAAAGGTTAGTTAGGTCATAACAAACTTAAAGTGGTTAACCTTAATTAAAGTACATAATTCACTACTTAATATGATAAAGTTAATTAGGCCAACATATGTACTTAAGTTGACTAATCTCAATTAATGTTTATAATTCATTGTCCTCTCTTAGCACGCAACTCCACACCAAATTTCACGTCATTTAACATATATATATATATTTATTTACTGGGGAAAATGATTAACTATATTCAATTTGATATTTATTATTACATCAATTCAATCCATTTCCAATGTCTTCACTATTAAAATATGTGCGCCCCTCTCTTTACTCCGACCACCAATCACACAGAGGCAAGGTTTAATACTATTAAATTATTTATGCATGGGACATATTAAAACTTTCGCCTTCGCATGGGTCTGGAATTTATTTACATGCCCCTTCCAAATACTCCAAAAAGTAAACTCTGAAAGTATTTAGTACTGGAAAAGCCTTGAAACTTGTGCCCATTTATTATATTATAAATGTTATACCAATCCAAGCAATTATTTAACATAATAAATAATTTAAGTAATTAAACTTTTTTCATGTGCAATATTAAACATTTATAATATTATCACATTATAATACTATTTAATATTTAAATGAATTCGGACTTGAAAGATATGTACTTCTCTCAACACGTCGACCCCAATCACAAGAGAGTATGGTTTAATATTAGTATATTCAATTAGAACTTTATAACACCCATACCATCGCTCTGAGAGCTTCGGGGTTCGTTATGACACCCCCTCCCATCCACTCCGAATAGTCAACTTTGAATAGACTTTTTGTCTTGGTATTTGTGCACTCCGTTTGTAACTCCTAAAAGTAGGTTATGAATAAAAAGGATTATATATAATAATAATATAATGTTTCATGTTTTAATTTAATCTCTGGTAATTTAGACCTTCTTCACGTACTCACCTCTCAACCATCCGAAAACCAATTACAGTGGAGCAAGGTTAATTATTATAATATATTAAAACTTTTGGAACATACTTCTCATCACAAGTTGAAGCCTTCAGAGTAAATTTGCACGTACCCTTCTAGTTACTACGATAACCAATCAGGAAAGGGACGTGTTAATATTTAAAATGCACTTAAACTTCATAATGTCCATGCCATCGCTCTGATGGCTTCAGACTTAATCCTCATGCACTCTTCCTTCCACTCTGAAGGTGAGACTCCGAAGACCAATCACCATCAAGCTTAGTTTAATATTTAATATTATATAAATATTTTCACGTTAAAATGATACAGGAAGATACATATATTTTGCAAGACTTTAATAATTTAATAATTATGCATTTTATACATACTCCTACATTGAGAATAAAAATAGGATAATATATATAACTCCATTAATGAAGTTTCTCCAAGAATCATCGATCTATCTGATTAAAGTATGAATTTCATATCTAGGAAATTTCAGTGTAGTTAAAAACTTTTACATAGAAGGAAGAAACTTCCAATCTCCATTACTCGCACACTAGGTTAAGAAATTTATAGTTTTGCAAATATAACGTTTTGCAACCTTATTATTCAATTAGTAGAATATCTAAATGGTAACTTTGGTATTTTATCAGAGTTTACTAGAACTTACTAATTGCTCAACTTTGCCCAGAAAAACATATAAATACATAAATGCATTTACATATATATACCTATATTCAATAAATATTTGTTTAAATTATATTTCTATATTAATATATTTTCTTGGAGTGGAATTCTCCATGGTAAAACAATGGTTTTTACTAGGGATTACTAATCCCCTATTTACCTACATTTATTTCCTTTGTGTTTTATCATTCTTACCAAAATTTAAGGAAATTGGTCCTAAGCCAAAGATTTACCTCCATAGTAACTTTGGTATTTTTACCAGGATTTACTGCCCACCAATTTTAGGGGGATTTTTCCCAAATTTAGGAGATTTAACACAAGTTTAACATAAATATTTATTTATGCCCCAAATAGAATTTTGAGAACTTTTGGGTTTTAATTCAATTAGGAAATTTTCATGTTTATTTCTTAATTATTTTTCCTCAATAATCATTTATAAGGACTTTTAATGTTTTTTCCATATTTGGGATTATTTCCTAAAGTCCACACAGATCTGATATCCTCTAAGCTTTCTAGTATAGGATTTGAGGACATACTAAAATAGAACACTATTATGTAGAAAAAACACTCTCTCTTCTTTCAGATGTTTTATAGATATTTTTAATTGTTCAGTCATCATTTCTCAAGCATGCATTAAACTGTACAACGCAATCAAGCACAACATCCACTCCCAGAAATCTTATTCTAACACACATATAGTCAAGAGATAAGGAATTAAATAAAATGCGCTTCAACTAAGACATTCTCTTTATTTTACTTAAGTTTCTCAAGTTACTTTTGTTAGAAATCAAACTTACACAGTTCTAAGACATAGTATCAAATTTTCTCTGATCTAAACACTACAAAGATTTAACCAAATATACTTATCTAGGAACCAGATGGTGATGTAACTGTTGGAAGGGGTTCCCTTTTCCACCCAACTATAGGCACAACAACTTCTAGATGGATTTACCACTAGCCACCCCCTAGCTAGATCATGATGCTCTCAGAGAGACTCTTCCTTCTGTTCAACAACAACCAGGGACAAAGGTTACTCTCCTCCTCCCATAGGAACTTGGCAGATCAATTTTCTCTCCACCAAGAAAGGGGGTCTGGAATGAGTGCTTCCTCAGTCACTCATCTTCTCTGCAACCCCATTTATCAGCTTGGTTAGAAAACGATGCCCAACAATTCTTGTACCCAGAACAAATTCATTTTCCAGTTCTCTTCAGAACCAGAGAGATGCACATGCTCTTCCTCTTTATAAATGGTCACCGGACCCATTCCTCTTGCCTCTCCCTCTCTGCCCACAAATCTCCTACATTTTCTTTCCTTCCTTAGCAATATTTTGTGGGTCCAAATCTCAATTTTGCGGGTCAAGTTAGGAATTTTTCAAATGGGTACTCTTCCCATTGCCTCATTGAATCTTGAGGAAGACTTCCCAACTACCAGCTTGGCTGGTAATTAAATTCTCTAGGTCAGAGGACTGTTTTGGATCTGAACAATTTAAATCCAACAAAGTACTGGTCTGGTCAGGGTCATCTCAACCATTACTGTTTCCCCTCACCACCTCTCTCATGCATCATGATCTACCTTGGAAATCCCCCTCAGCAGTTGTCCAACACTTTTCTATTTTTACATTAGTAACATAAATATTTACACTACCTTTTTCGTAAAATACAATTATATTTACAAGCTGGGGGAAACAGAGGTATTACAACCCCCCCCTTTAAAGGAACTTCGTCCTCAATGTTCTTTGCATCTCTGCAATACTAATCATGCCTCATGCTTTAGTCGCTTTAGCGACATTTGCCTTTTATCCGCTTGGTCCTTTCCGAGACTTTTGGCCTCTGTCACATTCCTACAATGATTTCAAACAACAAGCATATTAATCACAATTTCATGCAAACACATTTTACTGTTGTTCAAAACTCAAGGGGAAATATTTATATCAACACAATACTTATCTGTGCAATTTTATGGATCCACATCCAGTTGGATGTCTTACTAACTTGTCCCACTATTTCCTTGACATACCCATTGTGTGCATGATCCCAACCAATAGTTTACAAGAATTATTGAAGTCTCCTCTTCCTTGTGATCACTCACCCTACA
>JASDQU010102364.1:132962-146169 GCA_032191745.1 Picea mariana
GAGTGCAGAACGACCTGTGTAGAGCATAATTTTTTTTTAAAACTGGGAAAATTGAAACACTTTAATCCTTCATGTAGAAGAGGGGGGAACGTCAAGCTTCCCATTTCTCACACATAGGAAACAAATCACAATTTTTAATATATGTCTTTCTCAACTCGTTATTCCAATTATTAAAACATTTAACTGGTAACTTTGGAACTTACGAGGGTTTACCAATATTTACTATTCATTCAAATTTGTCCATAAAAAATATCAATATATAAATTCATGAAATTTATTTATTTTTTAAATTCCTTTCCAAAATATTGCATTTCTTGGAGGTAATCTTCTCCATGGTAAAACTATGGTTTTACCAGAAATTATTATTCTCCTATTTTCATACATTTCTTTGCTACTTTCAGGGAATAGTTACTATTTCCAAATCTTTCCCCTTTGGACATAAATCTACTGGGTAATTCTCGGTAAAAAAATCATTCTTACCAAATCCTAATGAAACTTAATTAATCACAATGCATCAAATTCTAAATTTCATTTTTATGTCCAGTTAAGGACTTGGATTTTCATTTCTCATTCTTTTTTTATTATTTATTTTAAAATACTTGCATCTCTTCAACTTTTGGCTAGCTTACCAGTATTCAAGTTTATATAAGAAGTTGCATTCCCTATTACCAAGTTGTTCTGTGAGTGATTTAGTGGCTCGGTCTTTTACTAATAACTTAGGGATTTGTTCACATAAATTACTATCAGTGACTAGCCAGCACTCTACTCATACTTTGAGTGACAAACAATTACTAACAACCTCCCTTTCAAAACAAAGATAGGTAGAAGACCAACAACATAATATGTTTTCCCGTATCTTACTTCAAATTTCACAACCAACCAAATAATTAGAGTGACAATTCCACTATTTGAATAAGATGACAACCTCTTCAAATAACTAGCACATGAATTCTGTAATATTTAATAAACGAGTCATGGCATTACAAGGCACAGAAAACACTTATCTGGAATTTAGAAATTGTTGGTAATTGTTGAAGGGTGTGCCACTTTCCACCCAACAATAGGCACAAGTGCACCAATTATCTCTACAACTGACCACCCCCTATCTAGAGTATGATGTCATGAGAGGAAATTATTTCTACTTGGCAAAAGAGAAAGGATGGAGGCCACTCTCCTCCACCTATAGGAACATAGCAAGCCAAGTCTTCAATTCACCAAGAAAGGAGGTTGTTCTTGCCACAAAGAGCTTCAATTGTTGTCATATACAGCATAAGTGAGGCCTTTCACTTCCCAACAGCCCCTTAGCGCCATCCCCTCTTAATTCCTTCATGATTGTTCACTCGATCACTAAAATTTTGTAGCCTCATTTATCAGCCTGATTTGAAGTCAGTTGCTAATGGTTCCAACACCCAAAAAACATATTTCTTCACTTCCCTCCACTTTCTAAGAAAAAATAGTGTTTCTCACCCTCCTCTCCACTTAGATTTTGGTCTCCATACCCCATCTTGTGTGTCCCCCCTCCTCTACCTGTGATTTTACTCTTTTTCTTTCCTTCTACGATAATATTTTGTGGCTCAAATACCCCAATTCACGGGTCAAATCAGAAACTTCCAAATGGGTACTATGCCCATACTCTCATTGAATTCTGAGGAGGACCAACCGACCACCAGCTTGACCGGTAATTAAATTTTTTTGGGGCGGAGGACAATTTTGGGTTTGAACATTTCTAATTTTGCAGAGTTTTGTCTGGTAGGAGTCATCTCAACCAGTCATGGTTCCTCTCACCATTCCCCCCTCATGGAATCATAACCTGTATAGGAAATACCCTTCAACAGTTATTCAACATTTTTTTATATATATTAATAATAGAAACATTCACATTACATCATTTAGCAAAGGTTCAACATTTCCCAAAATCCACACATAACAGATCTGTCCATAGTCTTCTAGCAGTAATATAACTATATTTATAGGTTGGGGGGGAAACAGGGGTATTACAATCCCCTCCCCCCTTAAAGGAACACCGTCCTTGGTGTTCTTTGCATCTCAGCAACACCACTCATGCCCTCATCTTTCAGTTCCTTTAACAATGTTTTCCTTTTCTAGGTTTGGCCCTTTTCCAGACTCTTGGCCTTTGTCACATGCCTACAATAATTTCAAACAACAAGCATATTAATCACAATTTCATGCAAAAATATTTTATTGTTGTTCAAAAATTAAGAGGAAATATTCATATCAGCAAAATACTTATCTGTGCAATTTCATGGATCCACATCTAGTTGGTTGTCTTACTAACTTGGCCCATGATTTCCTTGACATACCCATTTTGTGCATGATCCCAACCAACAATTTACAAGAATTATCAAAGTGTCCTCTTCCTTGCGGCCACTCACCTTCTAGGCCCAGGCTCAGGCATCCCCTTCTCTGCTATACAGTCTATCAGGTGATCCATCTTGCCTTCCCAAGGCTTTCTCGCACAAGAAGAGTTTCCAATACTTCACTGAGTCTTACATTCAAGGCATCCCTCTGAATTTCTCTGTCGATGCATCCCTCTAGCCTATGTTACCACAACACAACATCTTCTATGGTGATCATGGCTTATCACAGGGTTCTCATGCCACAACATTAGCTTTTTTCCATGCTTTCCATCTTGACAAACATCATCTGTCCCTCCATGACAAATCTTTCATATCATCTATATCATATGCATACAGTAACCATGAGATATTATTCGATTTATCAAAATTTTCAAATCTGTTACCCACGGATTTCTAATTCCACATTTTCATATTCATATTTGTTCCACACATAACCAGATTCACAAGTATGAGATCTTCCTTCTCATAACAATTTGGCTCTTTTACATCCAACGGGTTTTGGTCTTCCTTATGGGCTTATAGAACTGCCATGTCCAAGACCCTTTCTTCTCAATTGATTATTCACACAACCAAACAAATTGTTAGTTTTCATACACATTACAATTTTATTGAACACTTGCAACGAATTTCAAACAATTTCAAAATTTGTGCATACTAAAAATTGCATCACATTCCCATGATATAAAATAAAAAAGAAATATTGTTCCTTTCACAGACATCACTTTAGCATACAAATCCTTTCAATATGCAATCATTTCATCATATGAACTTAACCAATGTGCCAATGTCCATGGCCATATTTACACACAATGCAACATTGCATTGATTTTAAATTATTATTTTTCATGTTAGACACTCTTGTCATGGTGTGTTGGAACTCAACCAACCTCTCACTACAAGAATCATCTATCCACATTCATTATTACAACATGATTGTTCCTCCCACCTTGAGTTGATCATAACCTCAAATCAACACACCATGATATGAAATTAAAATTTCATATGAATGCCTTCCATCATTATTTCTTCACTAATAACCAAGGTGCCAACATCTATGGCCACCCAATTCTTCTCTTTACCATTCTACAACTCCGATAGAGTATTGGAAGGTCCTCCTTCCATAATGGGAAATCCATTGCCTTCCCTCTCATGCAAACATACATTTCCTCAATACATTCAATTCAATGTGCTGCTTAAGAGAACTTTTGTTCCCAATTACTCCTAATCGGTCAATGTACCCAAGACACTATTGGTTCATGAATTTTCTTGCAAGGATTTTAATCATCCTCGACTGGCAAAGATTTACTCTCTCTATTATTTAGATTCTTCTTTCCTAAATCTTACCATGCTTGGGTATCAATGACATACAATAGCTACTCAAAATTATTTGCATATTAATAAGATAATAAAATACTTCAAAGGGGATTCTTACCTAATTCCTTAAAATTCCCATGTCACATGAGCATGAAGTATTTTATGCATGTTATGGTTGTTAGCACCCTCTCTGATATTACCTCATCAATGGTGCTTCATGGGAACTCTCAAAGTCCTTTCAACAATATTTCAATGGCTGACCTCTTGAATTTATCTTCTTTATGAGGTTGTCAACCATTGACAGTTTTCCTTCCTCAACGGCTCCAATGTTTTCCTACACTTAATAGGCATCATCACAATCACAAACATATTAGTTGTCATGTAAAATAAATTGTGCATACACAGCATCTAAAACAACAATCATTATCAAATATGACCTAGCATGTCTACATGTACTTCATCACATTACTCCTTAATGTGCTCACTAATGCAACCATAAAAATAATTAAGATGTTGGGTTTCCTACAACCATTAGCCTATTAGTTTCTCATCCCAAAGAAACACAATAAACAACAAGGAAAGGATTTAAGGGACTCTTCCCTCTTTTCCAACTCCTCCTACACGGTCTAGAACTTTTTAGTTAAATTGAGTTATTTCCAAGGCCTCACTGCCTTTACATATAACATTGCTCAACCAAGCCTATTCATTTAAACATACTTATTTGTTTATTTTCATTTGCTTTCATAGCTATTCATTTTTTAGGTTTATAACTTTGTTAAGAAAATCAGGGTTTTTAGAGCAAGGGAAGTGTTTCTCTTTCCTCCTCCTTTTCTTAAGCAATATGTCCCTCTTGGGATTTTCCAACTCTATTCCTTGAGCAGTTTCAGCCAAGTTTCATCTTGACTTCCCTGAATAATTCAACATGCTACAATAGCAAGATTTTTCCCACAAATTAAGAGCTAGTGCATTATGCACATTCACCAAAGAGAAAATCAGGTTGGTCAACATTCATTTGCATATCTTCTACTCATGCATGATATTTTAAAATGTAATCCAAGATTCTTTTACAAATAGGCTTTGTAGTCTATTGTCTAATTTTCCAGCAGTCATTAATATTATGACTATGTTCTCCTGACAGAGTCCTCATGCAGTTCCTCCACATGGAATTGTCTCATCATGCAACTTCCTTATTACATATCCATCACTATCTGAGATGACCTCAACCTCAAGTCAGCCTCAACTTTGTCATTTCATATTATTACCCAATATTCCATAAGGAACTATCAGCATGCATCTCTATTATCCATTCAGATTCTGCATTCATACATGCACATTTATTCCATCAATTTGCATTCACATTGTCTTTAATCACATGCTTTAGCATGTGGTGTGTGTGTCCACCATAGGAACACTTTATAGTTTCATTTCTGTATCTATTGAAAATTAATTAGTTCACAATTGTTCACAATCATTTATGTGCAGTCTTTAAAATCATAATTATGTTGCCTTTTATCATGACAACAGAGCATCCTTGCTCATTTAGTCTTTTATCAATTTATACTAGCTTTTCCTGAGGAAATGGATCACATCCTCCTCAAGCTATTATTCAAAAAAAAATAGTCATGACTCTTCAAAATAGAGTCAGCCATGCATCCATGGTATCTATTCAATCCTGACAAGTGCAATTCTTTCCTTACATTTCACTTATTCAGGCAGTCACATCGTGCCTTTAGTATACATATACTCATACATCATATGTGTGCATCATTTGCACATTTTTTTTATCATTCATTCATATTTGTTTGGTCTTAATTTCAATCTTCATATTGGGCAACCTTATAACCCATTCAATCCATGCACTCAAGCATATACAAACATAGACAAGTATTCAACATGCAACTTCCTTGTTTGCACCTTTTTCCAGGTCATTCACACACATGGACATTTCAACTTCCATATCCTTCTCCCAAATATATTATTAGCCATTCTTATGAAAAGTCTCATAGGAGTATTCAACACTATGTTGCTCTCTCTATTGAGAGCTTACAGACATCCACATGGAAAGTCTTGCAGACATATTCATAATTATGTTTCCCTTTTTACATGACAACAACTAGCAAGAAAACACTCTTTCTTCAACTACTATAAAAGTATTCCACAACCCATAAATACAATCTGGGCAATTTCAACAGTGCTCAAGGCAACAAGACAACCAATCTAGCCTCAAACCATTCTTGGTCAACAGACCTTATTATCTAGGGAATCCTTTTCTAGATTCCTTCTCACTACTACTTGAGCATACCAAGCCATACCTATATGGATACCATCCACCTCTGGATGTTAATATGACCCATTGGTCATCTAGAACTTCCCCGCCACTTCCTTTACCACATTCGGGATCAAAATTTCATTACCCATTATACCTTATCCTCATAAGGTAATATGTAATCAATATTGTTAGCATTTTACTTATGTTGCTATAATGAGATCATCACTAACCATTTGATCTATGACATCACCATATTTTGCATCCAGTAACAGACTATAATAAGTCTATATGCATGCTCACTCACTACCATATGCATCACGACATATCCACATCTTGCATTTTCATGCATAAACAAGTACTCCAGTCACTAGGTACTTACACTCTCTTTAGTATAGCCATGAGATCATAAGTTGACTCATGTGCTCATATCACTTGCTTCCTTTATGAGGACTATCCACAGTCCAAGGAACTTCCTTTTCTTTTTTTCTATCAAGATTATTCCAGTAACAAGTTTCACTCATTACGGGTCAAGTAAACTAGATCTTACACATTTTCCATTCATCCTCTAATCATGAGAAATTATACATACAAGGTTTTCCCTTTTATTAAACCAGCAATTTGTTATTTCCAAGGATTATATCACTCCATATTCAATTCCTTTAACCACAAGGAATTTTTCATAAGGGTCTTAGCCCTCATATAAACAACCATCATAAATGCTAGAGACTTCAAATACCCATGCTTAGAGGCAAGATTACAATCATCATTTCATCCATCCTTTGGGCTTTAGCAACCCCTAATAGGACTTTTCCATTTTAAACATTCACATTCAGGTTCAACCCTTAGTGCTTATTAGCATATTCCCACTCATGTAGGAGTAGCTATCATAAAGCAACAATATGCTCCTTTTGTTGCAAATCAACATGTAATTTTTCTGCTGTAAGAAATTCCAAAACGAAATTTCAATTAAGGAGCTTGTGAAAATAATATATAAGCTTTTTCCAACGCAGAGGAACTCTTTTTAACATGCTTGTCTTGGCCTTGTTATACCAGTCCTAGCAATGATTTATGGCCCATCCAGACCTAGTGTTGTAATTTGATCTAATACCACTCTATAATACACCCATCCCCTTAAGTACCTTTTTAAGGGATGGGGTATTAAATTTTCTCTTTTCCTTAACCATATCAAAGCCTCATCTAGAGGATACCATCATCTTTTGCTCGTCAAGAGCTTTCCAACAACTGTAACCATGTTCAAAACTAAGCTCTGGATCAGAAGTTATAGTCTCTACAAAGTTTTTGGACTTTCATTCTTTGAATTCATATTTAATGCCATGTGGTTCCCCATCACTTGTGCCATCCAACATGGAACTGACGTGGCATCTTCCACATGACCCATATGATTCCCTCATTCGTTGGTTCAAAGATTTACTTTATCATCAGATTCCTCCCATTGGGATTAACATATTTCCTACACATAATCCACTCTGGCAGACTCTCTCCGACTACACACACTCCGACAGATCTAACCTACAAATCCAACGGCCCTCAGGGATTGGGAAATCAACGACTCCAATTACTTCGGAGTCGCCAATTCGCACGACGTTTAACGACCCTTCTCATGCTCCAACTGCACTTATCTTATGTGGGGCCCTTGGAGATCTAAGACTGAGATTGAATCTCGCTTGCCACCTTGGTCACTACTACCACCGTGTACTTGTCTCTGGAAGAGATATGTGGATCAATATCCACTTGACACGTGGACCCATCACGACGCGCCATGTCACCATAGGGTGTAAAGGCTCGCTTGACCAGAGATTGACACTTTTCCATTTCTTATAAACTGATTAAGTTACTTAATCAATATTTTATTAAAATACCACTCCTCAGTATTCAATTATTTAATCCTCATTAGGGATAATTAGTCTTCATTAATTAAATACCCCCTGTAAACACATTTTTACTTAGCTTAATATATTGGCCTGGTAATTAATGAGGATTTACTCTCTCTCTCTTTTCCTTGGAAATGGTTTAGTGCTAATTTAAATATCCAAGTTATAAACCCATTATAATGCAATTAATTAATTATATCATAATATAATTAATTGCTTTCTAAAACACCCAAATTACTTTATAATGTACTTAGCTCCATCGTAAAGCACACGGGTTACATTATAATAAATTTTATTATATTTCAAATAAAGTGCACAGGGATTTCGAACCCCGAACGTACCATGCAACATATTAATCTTGCGTAATTCGTTGGAGGGAGGTTAAATACTAATGTTTTAATATTAAAATACTTCGGGCTCTCGGATCCTGATATTTCACACTCAATTCATGTGCTCCTTCCTCGTTTCTCTGACGACAAAAATCTGAATGGGACTTGATATTTGTAAATTAACATTACAATATTTAACATTATAGCACCTTGGGCTCTCGGACTTTGAATTTTCATTACCTTATCTTCTCTCCGACGACAAAGCTCCAAAAGGGGAGGCGTTTTTAATATTATAAAATATTTATATAACTTTATGACACGCAAGCCATCGTAATAGAGCTCTTTGAACACCAAACATTCGTGCCCATCTCATTTGTCTGATGACCAAACTCCAAAAAAGGTAATGTTTAATATTATAAAATATATGTATAACCTTATAACGCTCAGGCCATCGCACCCCGAGCTCTTCGGGATCCAAACGTGTGTTCCCATCTCATTTATCCGATGACCAAACTTCGAAAAAAGTAATGTTTAATATTATAAAATATATGTATAACCTTATAACGTTCAAACCATCACACCCAGAGCTCTTCGGACTCCAAACGTGTGTGCATGTCTCATTTATCTAACGACCAAACTCCGAAAAGGGGATTTTTGCTAATAATATATATAAACATATATTTACGTTGAGAAAGAAAAGGAATTTATATTTACAGACCATAAAATGTTGATAAATACAAATACCTTGGTAATAACTCCTTCAAGAGCGCAGAACGTCCTGTGTAGAGCAAATTTTTTTTTTTAAATTGGGAAACTTGGCACAGTTTAATCCTTTGCATAGAAGAGGGGGAAACTTCAAGATTCTCATTTCTTACACACAGGCAACAAATCACAGTTTTTAATATATGTCTTTCTCAACTCATTATTCCAATTCTTAAAACATTTAATTGGTACCTTTGGAATTTACGAGGGTTTACCAGTGTTTACTATTCATTCAAATTTGTAAATAAAACATATAAATATATAAATACATATATACATTCATGCAATTTATTTATTTATTTTAATTCTTTTCCAAAATATTGCATTTCTTGGAGGTAATGTTCTCCATGGTAAAACTATAGTTTTACCAAAAATTACTATTCTCCTATTTTCATGCATTTCTTTGTTACTTTTAGGGAATAGTTACTATTTCCAAATATTTTGCCTTTGAACATAGATCTACTCGGTAATTCCTGGTAAAAATTCCTTTCTTACCAAATCTTAATGAAACTTAATTAATCTCAATGCATCAAATTCTAAATTTCATTTTTATGTCCAATTAAGGACTTGAATTTTCATTTCTCATTCTTTTCTTAATTATTTATTTTAAAATACTTTGCCTCTCTTCAACTTTTGGTTTATTCTCTTAAGGCCAAACAAATATCTGAACTTATCTATAATTATGAAGCCTGGCAAATTTTCCAAGCCAACAGAGTGGCCAAGGCCAGTTGATCAGTATTCCGGTTTATATCAGCGATTGCATTTCCTATTACCAAGTTGTTTTGTGAGGTCTTTAGTGGCTCGGCCTTTTACTAATAACTTAGGGATTTCCTCACATAAATTACTATCAGTGACCAACCATCATTGTACTCATACTTTGAGTGACAAAGAATTATTGATAGCCTCCCTTTCAAAACAAACATAGGTAGAAGACCAACAACATAATTTGTTTTCCCAGATCTTATCTCAAATTTCACAGCGAGCCAAATAATTAGAGTGACAATTCCACTATTTGAATAATATGACAAACTCTTCAAATAACTAGCACATGAATTCCATAATATTTAATAAACTTGTCATGGCATTACAAGACACAAAAAACACTTATCTGAAATTTAGAAATTGTTGGAAACTATCGAAGGGTGTGCCACTTTTCAGCCAACCATAGACACAACGGCATTAATTATCTCTACAGTTGGCCACCCCCTAGCCAAAGTATGATGCCATGAGGGGACATTCTTTGTACTCAACAAAAGAGAAATGATGGAGGCCACTCTCCTCCACCTACAGGAACATAGCAAGCCAAGTCTTCAATGCACCAAGAAAGGGGGTTGTCCTTGCCACAAAGAGCTTCAGTTGTTGTCATACACAACACAAGGGAGGCCTTTCATTGCCCAACAGTCCCTCAACGCCCTCCCCTCTTATTTCCTTTGTGATTTCTCAACCAATCACTAAAATTTTGTAGCCCCATTTATCCGCCTAATTTGAAGATAATTGTCAATGGTTCCAGCACCCAAAAAACATATTTCTTCATTTCCTTGTGCTTTATAAGAACCAAAACAGTTTCTCACCCTCCTCTCCACTCATATTTTGGTCTCCAGGCCCCATCCTATGTGTCCCCTTCCTTTGCCCATGATTTTTCTCTTTTTCTTGCCTTCTACAACAAGATTTTGTGGGTCAAATCCCCCAATTCATAGGTCAGATCAGGAACTTTCGTATGGGTACTATGCCCATACTCTCATTGATTTATAAGGAGGACCAACCAACCACCAGCTTGACTGGTAATTAAATATTTCTAGGGCAGAGAACAGTTTTAGGTTCGAACATTTTTAATTTAGCAAAGTAATGCCTGGCAGGGGCCATCTCAACCAATCATGGTTCCCCTCACCATTCCCTCTCATGGCATCATAACCTGTATAGGAAATACCCTTCAACAATTATTCAACATTTTCCTTTTTATATTAATAACAGAAACATTCACATCACATCCTTTAGCAAAGGTTCAACATTTCCCAAAATCCACACATAACAGATCTGTCCATAGTCTTCTAGCAGTACTATAATTATATTTACAAGTTGGGTGGGGAAACAAGGGTATTACATATGCATATTATGGAAAACCATGTTTGGCAAAAATAATTTTTAAAATATTATTTTTAATCATTGTATGTTTTTACCATTGCAAGTCTAACATGTCTCATTAATCATTGCTTCTGAAACACTTGTTGCAGTTTATGTATAACTTGATTCTTAGAGTCATTGGATTGATTTTTGTACTATAAATGAAAATAATGTTTATTCGTTCTTTCCACTATATCCCTCATAGTTTAATAGAAAATCCCCCCCTCTCATTAACTTCCAATGTTGCTCTAGATGAAGTAAGGACCAATTCATCATCATTCACATCCTTCACATTTTTTATCTTCTTAGGATGACCTTTTTTTCACTAGCTATCAATCCTTGCACAACATTCATCAAATGTGAAATTGAATGTTTGAAACATGTTTTTGATTATTGTTAACCCATATATTTATAGTAAAAGGTCAAAGGAAAGCTTCATATTGATCATCTTTTGATCCACCTAATTCCTCTCTTTCTAACATTTTCATAAAGATTTATTCTCTTTTCCACTCAGATTTCGAACAACCTTTTGGATTTTCTTCAAGTTTTTGCTTTGCATGACACACATTATCCAATGCATATGATTTAAACCTACAAATAATTCAGATATATTACTCTTATATTAAAAATTAAAAGAACGCACCATGTTCTTTTCTTAGGATGTCCTTCTCTCTCCCTTGTTGCTATAAGTTTTTTCTCTCGATCGTCTCTCAACCATCCTTTATCAATAAAATCCCTACATAATGAAATACACAAATTATGAAATCTGTTCTACAAATTAAGTAAAGAATTTTAGGCTAAACTTTTTTTTGACTTAGGAGGTGCATACAATACAGTGACATGTACCGATGTGCTTAATATAAACTTACACATAGGTGCATCATTATTGTACCATACACATTGATAAACTTTGTAACATTTTTAAAAATCAAGCATCACCAAAATGGTTCATTTAATATAGTCTTTCGCACCGGTGCATCCTTATTGTATATTGGGCATCGCTATAGTTAATATTTTTTCTAAAGGCCACATCAAATGGTGTGCTTTAAATAAAAATGCATCGGTGCATTGTTACTATACAGTGCACACCATAAACCTTTTGTTCCTCATTTACTTCCTTCATAGTTTTTATCTTCTTAGGATGACCTTTTGTTCCCTCATTGTCGATCCCTATGCCACATTCAACAAATGCATAATTGAATGTTTGAAACATGTTAGAGATTATTGTTATTAAGAAATACATTTATAGTAAAAATTTAAAGAAAAAAACATTATTTCCATAAATATTTTACACTATTTTCTACTTATATTTCAAACAAACTTTAAACCTAAAGATAATTTAAATATATCACTTTTATGTTAAAAATTAAAATAACTTTCCATGTTCGCTTCTTGGGGTGTGCTTCCCTCGTCTTCGTTGCTATAAGGATTTTTCCCTAATCTTCCATCAATCATTTTCTATCAATAAAATCCCTACACAATGAAACACACAAATTATGAAATATGTTTTACAAACTAAGTAAATAATTTTAGGCTAAAACTATTCCAAGTTAGATGGTGCTTGCAATATAATAATATGCATTGGTGCACTGAATATAAACTTACACATTGGTGTGTCATTGTTGTACAATACACATCATAAACTCAATAACATTTTTCAAGAACAAACATCACCAAAATGGTGCACTTAATACAACCTTTCACACCAATGTGTTGTTACTATATAATGCACACCGCTAAAGTCGGTAATTTTTTTAAAGGAGGTCATGCCAAATAGTGCACTTTAAACAAAAATGCATTGGTGTGTTCTTATAGTATTGTGTACACTGTGAATCACAAAAGCATTTTTTTTAATTAAAAAAAAAACTAATAGTCGCAATGTTTCAAATCCAATGCAATTAGTGGTCCCAATCAAATAAATACCCAAAGCCCCGTATACAAATACACAAAGTCAATAAACATTCATCTCCTTAAAAAAATTTATTATCAAATAATATAGATAATAAACCCCCAAAGCTAGAATTTACAGCAACATAAAACAAAAGAGAAGCAATATGAAAACTAGGGTTTGCACTTGCTTTCAAGGAAAATCCCCTACTATAGTGGGCTATACTGCAGCATACCAATGATTGTACAGAAAAA
>JASDQU010102364.1:146272-176983 GCA_032191745.1 Picea mariana
CAAGCTACAATAACTGATTTCAAAAGAAATGACTAATTATTGAGAGGAAGAGAAAGAATGGCTCCCCTGAAGTCCTACGGTTGATGTCATTCCCAATTGTCGTAGTCTCTTCGCTCTTTTCCAACAACTTCTATGCAACAAGTAAGAACCTTAAACATGCAAGCCTATACAAAGAGGTAGTTATATTAATAACTACCTGTTAGTCTACTAAAATATAACAGTAATATCTCATCAATTAGTATTCTACGAAACATATATGAAAATATTACAAACAAAATGTTACAAATACAATATATTTCGAAGGAAAGAGTTTCTATATTTATTCAATAGTTAAGGTGGTTACAACTTTATACATGTCCTACGCAGTGCTTCCTTGTCGAAAGAGATCTCAGATACCTTCACCCTGGCACAATTATCTTTGAAGCCTTATAATGTATTTCGGCCATCAATTGTGATTGTGACCTCACACATTAGGGGGCATCTATTATAGCGTCAATTGCCATCTTTGAAGCATTGAAAATCTTGTTGGCCTAATCCCTATCCTATTTACAGACTACTCTTCCCCATACCTCCTTGAGACCTTCCAAAAAACCTATTTTTGGAAGAAGTACGCGTCCTCACAGTTATGAAGCAGGCGTATACGCATGCCACTAAAGGGATAGTCACGTACATGTCAGAAAACGATTAAAAATATGTATTTATGCTTAATTAAATGTTGAGTTATGGGTTTGATTATTTGCCTAAATCCTTTTACCCATACTCAACCATCTCTAACCAACTAGAGACCACATAAAAGGATCATTTTTTTCAAGTAGAAAGGTAATGAGAAGTAATGATTCTTTGCGCACCTTAAGAAAACACTTATTTGGCTATCCCCACCAAGTTTGTAAACCCTTATATTAGGCTAATGGGTAATCATTAGTATAACTACCTCTTTATATAGGCTTGCATATTTAAGGTTATTGCAGGTTGCAGAGAAGGTGTTGGAAAATAGCGAAGAGACTATGGCAATCGAGAACGACATCAACCGTAGGACTCTGAGTGAGTTAATATTTCGCTTCCTCTCAACAGTTAGTTATTTCTTTTGAAATCAGTTATTGTATATTGGCTACATGTTCTATTTGGGAATTTGTTTTAAGTATGGTCATTAGTACGCTACAATATATCCCACTACTGTAGGGGATTTTCCCCGAAATCAATAGTGTTGAAGGTCACTTTGAAACCCTTATGTTTTCTTGAGAATTCACTATAACTGCTAATATGAATAAATTAAAAATTTGACTTTTTTAATCAATTGAGGGTAAACTTAAGATGAATAGAATGAGGTTACATACCTTAAATTTATCTTTTGCATATTTGTATGTGACTTATGGAAATCCTTTACAAATTCGACTCTCTAGGAAAATCTATCCACTCCAAAGTCTTCCTTGGTAAATATCTCTTGCACAAGTCCCCCTCTAGCTTTCGACAAAAGAATGGAATATGGACTAGATTTTTCTTTTATAAACTTACTTTCACAAAATGAAATTTCCACTCATTTCTCGCTTAATATTTTAGTGCATTGATGATAAACTCATACATTTTTTAATCTACTTGTGGTGTGCCTTATAGACTTAAGCACATTGGTGTGCTAGCTTGATTTAAACGAACCGAATAAACAATTTACAACGAAAATAGAAGTGCAAACCTCTACAACTAGAAATTTACGAAGGTTTTCCTTTATGGAGGTTCTTGCAAAGGTTTATTGTTGGTGTGTATCATAATTTAGTGTATGGATGCAATTAGGATATACATGCACATCAGTGCAATAAATGTGAATTAGATACTTCGTTTACTTGAAAAAGACCTTTAAAACTTTGGTTGAAGTTAAAATGTTGCATGCATTCCAAACTTTCTTTTAGGAATTCTGAAACATAAATTACATTACTGCATAGGTCCATACATGGTGATTATCCATGGGCTCATAAGATCGGACATTGTTTCCTTTGTTACAATATTTTCCCTCTTAATATCTATTTCAAGAGAATTATTTTAGTGTACAAATAAATCAAACTTAGACAATATAATTGTTTAATCAAGTTACATACATATATTATCATTTGAAATTATACAAATGATGCCTAAACTTGCACCATCTTGTAAAGGGATTTCAAATGTTTGTTTGAAGTTATAATGTTACACGCTTCCCAAAATTTATTGTAAGAATGTATACATGTATTGATTATGTTTTTGACTCTAATATAGGGGGGAAACTGTGATAATATCAAATGGCCAACTCTTCAAATTCCATCTCATTCCATATCGTTCCAAGTTCATCAAGTTCTCCCTTTCCATTTATAGTATGTCCATATTTTTATTTTTATCTTGATTATCTAATTAAATTTATGTTGTTTTAACACATGAATTTGAAGAGTTATGCAATGAATTTTGCATGATCCTGATTTGATTTTTAGTTTACATGTGCAAGATATTCCGCTAGTCCAAAAATGTTGCAAGCTCTTATCAAGATCAAGATATTGCAAATAAATGGTAGACAAAAATGGAGAGACACTTTACTCTCCAATTGTAATGTGCCATCTTCTAGAAACCATCCTAGGCCAATGGTATTTCACCTTGAACTAGATCTCTTTTATGACACCCTAGTAGTATATGGTTTTTCAAATGTAAAGGGTTGAAGGTGAACCCTTAATGTGTCACATTGTCCCATTATATTAATCATCGACTACCCAAAGTTGAATGTCTAATACCTTCCACTGTGGTAAGGATCCAATAGATGATATAGAAAAGACACATATGAACACTTCCATATGCTCCTTTTGTGAAAAGTTGGAAGACAATTAAACTATGTTTCATCCTAAATTGACCAACCCGTCTTCTTTTGTTGAGTTAACTAAAAGTTCTAGCAAGCCAAATTATGATATCAATACTACCCAAAACATCTCTACTAGGAGACCAAAAAGTTGTATGGACTTAGAGAAAAAATGTCCAAATGCACATTAAGGTTCATTCAATTGTTGGAAGGTAGCAAGCAACGAATTCTCTTTTCTTATCCATCTACAAATTAAATACCAAACTTGTTACAACTAAGCTTTATGTTGATGCCTTAAAAAGCGCAACATAAAGTTCCTTCTTGCAAATAAGTTGCAATGCATTATTACATATATATATCTTAAATAATACTATATAGGTGGGACCCCTTGATAAAAGCAATGATAGAAAGTGTTCTTCTTTAGTTGCGCTCTTAATTACCTTGCGAAAAGAGATTCATAGTTTTAAAGAATAAAAGTGGAAATCCTAACCTATTTACATGTGTAACTAATGGATGATAAGGGTGATAGCAATTTGATCTAAAAATAAAAGAAATGTTTATCAAACATATCAGTCCACTCTTTCTACCCTTAGGTTTTGATATATTGTTTCAAAATCCATAATACACCACTCATGGTTTATTTGCATGCATAGGAAAATACTCATTATGTTAGATATGATGTAATGCTAGTAAGGAATGTGGGACATATTATTTTGATGCTAAGTGTTAAATGGGCTATGGAGAGGTCGATTCAAATATTTGAAAATGGCACTTTATGTTATATGCATTTAGATATGCGATGGCGTTTGGGATAAGTGTTTTTGGAAATTGGAAGAGCTCCATTTTTGGATGTGGTTGATGGAATTAAATGAAAAATAAGGGAAGCAACGTGAATTTATTGCACATTGTTCTTACGCTATCTCAAAGCTACCACCTTCACTTCTCCTCGCATTTGTTTGCTACTCTGGTTAGCAGTGCCTTAATTGTGCTCGGTCGTTGGCGGAAAAAATAGTTTTGCTTTTAAGCTTTTTGGTACTCTTCTCACGGGTATGTTGGCTCTTATCTCTCCATTCATGATGGCCAGCTCTGCTCTAGATAAAATTATTATGTTTCCTTTAGTAGTTTGCATGCGGAATGTGTTTCTTTTCCGAATATTTTAATGGATTTACTATGGGCATTTTGGTCGTATAACTTGCATATTGAATTGGGTTACTTCGTGTTGGCATTAAAATTGATGTAGCCAAAGCCTAAGATTCATTCACAAGATTAAATAAACCATGAAAACACAGGAGTATAGAAAAAAAAACTCTCTTTCATTCCTTCTCCATCCTAACTATTACAATCGATGTTCAACCCCTTATAACTACTATCTGGGATTTCGAAAACAACTAATTTTAGAAAAACAACTATTTTTTAGAAAAACATCTAAATTTAGAAAATTCTCTCATGACTCTAAAATTGACCACTAACTAAGAGCTAACTAGCGTGACACTATTTGTCAACTCACTTTTCTCATTAAGCTCATAAACTAAGAGATACTGATAATTGAAAAATTAAAAATTCCTGTAAAAACACTAAAACTCCAATTTGAGGCCTTATATGAAGGAATTTGGCCCTGAAAAAGTGTCACAACAATGTCCATTCAAATAATTATGATTGGCACAATTGTGAACTCTTCGATATGAAACTCCCCGTAAAATTTCAGCCCAAACGGATAACCAAGTCAAAAGTTATGACCCTTGGAAAATCCCCGAAAAATCCCTGCATAAAAAATGTTTCAAACTGGCAGTAGCCTTCGACATCTTGTTCTGTTTGAATTGTGTGGTTGTATGGGCATGGAGATAAGGTGGTATTATTATGATATGGCTATTGATAAGTATTTGTGGGTGAAGGTGTTCGTTTTTTCTCATTTCGTATATTTATTTCTGAGGGTTTCCTCTGTAAAAATATATATGCAGTTGGGTCTTGTGAATATTGTGTAGCACCCTCACCCTGGAGGATGTGCAGTCTTATTTATTTTACCACAAATTGGATGTTATGGGTGGTCTGTGTGCTATATCTTGTTGTTTGTTGAAGGAAAAGAAGTGGGTTTTGTTTTTCCCACATCCCATGCTTCAAACCCTACACTTATATGCTTGCTCCATGCCTCTTCTCCTCTTCCAATACACAGGTGAATAAATAAAAGAAAAGTCGTTTTCAGAGTTTTGTTGAATTATTGGACACATATTCGGTTTCATGATTATTATGTTATATCCTTACTGCATATCGACACTTTCGAAGTCTCGCAGTCATTTCATGTTTTCCTTTCCACTGTTTAAAAAGGGTGACGAAACTCTGTGTAATTTATTACAGACACTCTGGGAATTAAGTATTTGGCTTTTGCTTGCAACCATGCCTTGAGGCATATGTCTATTTATCGGTCCTAAACCATGTTTTCCCATCCAAAAATGTAAACACACAAATATTATAGACCCAGTTTCAAAGTCTTGTCCAAATATTCAACCCAACAGTTGAAAACATTGAGGTCACTCACAAATTTATGGTTGGTTTGTTTTTGGGTCTACGAGGTGGTTTGAATGCTTTTTGAGTTTAAAAGAATTGTTATGGAAGCAGTTCTCACTGGAGTCACAGGGGGTTTTCAATCTCGGTTTGTTTGCAACTGTTATTGAAATTTGTGATGTGAATATGATGTAATAGAGAGAGGATAGCTCTATGTTTATCTTCCTCTCATGACGTTCAAGACACTCTGTATAATTATGATAGCTAAATTGTTTATAAACAATATCCTACAGAAAATTATGATAGTTTAAAGGGAGAAATGAAATTTGTTTCTTTTATATAATCATATTATTTCCACTTGACTTTTATATTGCACGATTTAAAAGGATCGGTGTAGATCATGTGTGTGAAGTTTTAAGGGAGTGTTATCGCACAAACAAACTTGGTGAAAGTTTTGGATGGCAGACAATGGATATTTAAATGATTTTATAGATATTGGCAATGTTGATTTTAAATGTAATTTCTTATAAAAGAACAATAATTGTTTATTTTCCCATTCATTGTTTCATTTTTTGTTCATTATACGCCCACCACCTTCCCAATAACATTTATCCACCCCCTGTTCTGTTATCTTGAATATCATTTTTTAAAGAAAAAAGGTTTCAAAAGGATTGGATAATAATTCTGGATTGGAAATTATGCATTGGAGATATTGTTTTGGAAGAAAATGACTTTGCGTTGCTTGAACAATATTCATTGTTGATTCCCATCCATGCTACCATTTTTCGTTCATTATAAACCCGCTCATATTCCCAATGACCCTATCATTCCCTGTTCAATTGTAGTTAATTACTAAATTGTATTTGGAAAAATTGTGTTAATCGATGGACTGCATATGCTTCTTTCTGTTTGCAAATGATAGAACCAACATCTTGATTTTATTTAGACAGAGTATTAGCGAATGGATTGTTAAAAGTTTTCATATTTTGATTGAAATATTGGTTCAGGATGAGTTTCTTTTGCAAGGGAAACAATGGCAGATGTGTAAACAGAGGTAGAGGAAACAATTGGAAAAGAGGCCATAGAAGGCCACGATTCTCAATACATTTTGATGTTGATCCACAAGAACTAAATCAACTTTTCCAAGATGGGTTTTTTAATCTAGTTGGCCAAGGAATTCTGCAACCTGGGCCTAAAAGGCCTCCTTTCCAACCACACCAATTTTTTTCTGATATCTTTGTTCCCCCTCATGTTTTTATGTAGCCAGAACTACCTACCAATGATGGCTAGCAAGAGATCATCCACCAACCTGCTTCACATCATAATGGGTGGCCTACAGTATCGTTGTCATTTCCCCCTCCTCCACCGCCATTTAATCCAAATGCCCAAGTTGATCGCATCGCTTCACTAGCCTAGTCTTCACATGCAAACAAAAGGCTTAAAACCATTATGCCCGAACTAGAGATTGATAAAGGGAAAGAAGTGGCCAATTCCCCTAACTCTTCCGAAAATTCATCTGAATCAGTGTCCTCCCATCTCCACCTCAAGGATAATTTCTCCCATGTCATCAACAAAATCCATCAGCAAGGTTCCAATCAGCTTAAAGCTACTACAGAAGGAAAAACAACAGGAAGATCAAAAGAGAGAAGTAGTGAAAAGAGGCAAACCGCCTCTCATAGAAAATATGGTTGTTAATGTTGTTAATGCTATTTTCTTTTGAGGACAGTATTTTTGTTTGATATGACAGAATTTTGGACAAAAAACACACATTTTGACAGAGTTTTTGGACAGCATGGATATAATACTATTTTTGGATATAGTCGTGTTTTATTTTTTGATATTAAAATATTTGGCTATTAATATGAGGATGGGAGTTACAAGGCAGATGTTTGAATTAAACCTTTGGGGTATTATACTTCATGTTTTGATGATTATTAAAGAAATGAAAATTGGAGTGACAAGGGGTCCCGCCTATTTAGTTATTATTTAAATAGACCCTTATCTATATATATTATTATTTATTTGTCTCAACTAATTAGTTAAGATAATTAAGCTTAACAAAAGAAAATCCTGGGATGGGGTGACACGCGGCGACACCTTGCCACATGGCTCAGCATCAAGCCACAGCTTAAATGTTGTAGGCCGCTCCCCATCCCTTCAACATTTACGATGGTAGCCGGTCATTACAGCCGCTATACGGAGGCGGGACTTCTCCCTCGCGCGAACGCACTAGCACAACCAACATTCAATATGACAGAGTTAATAGGAATCCATGCGATGCCGTCATTTGGAAACTTGAAAGTTGGAGAGCCTGGACAGAGCTGGTTCATTCTCATTTTGGACCTCCCCGCCGGTTGGGAGCTCTGGTGTAGTTTTCTCTATATCTCCATTCACCCCTCTTCCGCAATGACAAGGAAGCGAGGCAGGCCTCGTTGAGGCTCAGCCTGGTACACCCACAAAGAGCAGAGACAACGAAGGCAGAACCTTGAGCGCACTCTGTCAATGGCGACTTCCATCCTCCGACAGAGAGCACGAGCCGACTGCTTGGCACTCCATGCCATTATAGCTGAGCTTGGGATAGAGCGTAGCACACACACCCTTGCAATTGAGCCTGGAAGTTGTCTGAAGGGAGGAGTTGCAGACGAGTTTCCAACCTGTTATGTCGAAGAAACGTCATACCCGGAGGATTTCGCGACCACTCTGGAACCCCAAGCCACTGTGCCTGAAACACAGGCTAGAAGCGGTCTGAAGGGAGAGCCTGCAGAAGAATTCCCAATTTGTTATGTCGAAGAGATACTGTGGACGGGTGACTACAGCCCCACCCGCCATGCTGAGAAGGTAACGAGCGAGGATGAGGCTCGGGACAATGTCTGCGCAGAGATGAATGTGGATGAGACCAGAGCAGGGATGAACGTGGATGCGGCCAGAGCAGGAATGAATGTGAATGAGGCCAGAGCAGGGATGAACGTGGAAGTGGGGAATGAAACCTTTGGCAAGGCAGTAAACAATGATTTGCATGGTCCACTCCTCCGTGTGGAGCATCTGGCTCTAATGTTCAAACTCCGAGGCCACATGGCAGACCAGGAGCACAGAGCCCTCCTCATGGGACAACGTCTGGACCTACTCCTTGACATGCACTCCAATGCTCCAGCAAAGCGGAAATGTCCAATGTGCGCACAGTCATTTGCCATCCCAGCCAGATCCACGTGTTAGAAAGGCAATGGCGACAGGTCACCGGGTATCTGAGTTCTCCTATGCTAGTTTGTTTTTTCATCATGTTGTTGTTCAATGTTAACTTGAACTATGGCCATCTGTCATGGTTTCCTTCAGGCAGGACAGAGGGAAAAACAGTTTTTAGCTTATCTTCCTAGACTTATTTCACCCCAAACTATGCTAGTTTCTGGTAAAACGACAGCATTTTTGGTGGCTCGGGATGACAACATCTCTGTGTATTTTTGTCAATGTTTCTCTGTTAACTTAATATAGCAGGTACTATCCCTTTTTAACTTTAATAAATAAATAAATAAATAAACAGTAGTTGAACTACCATAACTTATTGAGAAAGAATAAAAGCTCAATCAATTGAAGAGACAAAGGAAGGAGAACAGAAGGGGAACTTATGATATAAGGTCTGCTCTATACTTGTGAGATATTTATTTTTCTTCATTCGTTCTGAGTTTACTAGAAAGCTAAATCATCTTGATGATAGCAGGGTCTTATTGAAGACAACAGGATTCAAAACTAAATCATACCTTTCAGAAACTTGTTTCTAAAGGTTATGATCTTTCTTGGAAGTCTGTGTGTGTTATTGTATGTTTATGGATTAGATTTCATAACTAATAAAGGATAATTTGCAGGGTCAAGTGACAACATTTGTATGGCAAGCTGATCCAAATCTTTAGCTTCAGTTTATTTTGTTGTCAGAGAATTTTTGTATGGTGTCCATTGGAGACTTCTAAATCTGACTTTGGTCCCACCCTCGCAGGGGTTTGTAAAGAGAATTTTTCTTTGTATCTCAGAATGAAATTAATATAAAAATCAGATTTATGATTTCAGTTTCACATGCATATCTTAATGATATTGTTCATCTTTTACTTTTATTCTTGTCTATTTTCCTATACACACTTATGTATATCTCCACTTATTTTCTTTTCCACAGTTACATATAACATATAAAATCAGCCTTAGTCCCTAGTACATATTTCCTGTGGATTAAGAGATTGATTTGAATTAAAGGCTATAAACCTCGAGTAACATTCCCAACTATCTTGCCTTAGCCTAACAAGATCTGAAAATGTTTGAGTAAGGTTCTTCGTACCTTTTCCTCAACATTTATTTGGCGACCATACTGGGGAGATCTTCCATATCTCTCTAGTTGATTATATCACTATTATATTTCATTTTTTTGTTTTGTCTGATTGCTCTTTGACCAATTTTTTCCATGACACTACCTGTTACAAGACAACCCAATATTGGAAATGGTCTTAATGACCAAACCAACATTACATTGACTTTATTCAACACTATCTTAGAAATTGCTAGTACTCATGTTGAACTTGAACGCTCTTGGGAAGTAATTGAAAGGGACATAAATATCCGTGAACATTGGGAAGATGGGCAAAGGAAGTCTAGAAATCAACAGTAACCTTTCCTCTTACCTGTTTTAATTTTTTTTGTTTCATGTCCTTTAATTCTCGTATTTCTTGAATAAGAAGAGGATTATCCCCTGAAGTTACTCCTATTTTTAGTATAGGGAGAAGAAAGTTTGTTTTACAAACACAACAAAGTGCTCTTAGGTGAACCTTATCTAATTTTTCCAGTTCATATTCATCACCCATACCTTTCACCTTCAATATGACATCCTCGTGTAGTGGTAGTGGCACCAGAGGTTCCACCTCCTCGCAACCTTCCGCTTCATCTGTGATTGGTAGTATCTATAGTCATCAAATCCCTATTCAATCTACTACCAATCCTGCCAAGGTTATTAAGAAATATGGGCTTTTCCAATTTGAGGAAGATGCTACAACCACCCCCTAGCATGTGTCTTCCCCCATGAATCTTGCACCAGCCACCCAACCATTACCAAAATTCAAAGATCACTTACCTAGGTTCTCGGGAAATGATATTGTTACCACGAATGAACACCTGGAAGCATTTTCTAAAATTTGTCATAACATAGGGGCTAATGATAACGATACTTGAATGTGTTTATTTGTCAATTCTCTTGAAGGGAAAGCTACAACAATTTTTTTTTATCTCCCTCCCAAAATCCTTTCAACTTGGGAAGAAATGGTCTATTGGTTTAAGTCCACTTATGGATAGCCCAAGAGTCCAGCTAACCAGTTAAGGGAGTACAACAATATTGCCTATAAATATGGTGAAACCATTGATTATTTTAACCTTTGTTTCACCAAGCTATATAATCAAATTCTCAAACTAATATGTCATCGAAATCAAGTTGCGTTCATGCATTATTATAATGCTTTACCTTCTCTTTATCATCATAGACTTGAAGAAAAGGTTGTTGACAATCTTGGTTCTTCCCTTCAGACTTCCTTAGAATATGAAGAGCAACTTGAAAGGATTGGTCTTCCTAAGGGAGACTTGGTTAAGAAAACAGACATGTCTGCCATTCTACAGCTCATGCAAGATATGAACAATAGGATGATAGCCTCCGAATGAAAAGGAATTTCCCCTTCCTCTTCCCCTGGGGCTTCCTCTTCTTCCCTGACGCCTTTTAGAAATACCGATGAAAACACTTTTCAGCCAAAGGACATTATGAATCACAGTTGGTGTAACTTATGTGAAGAAAATCATGATGAGAACACCTACGAAGTAAAAATAAATGCTAGAGATAAGATCTTTGGAAAAAGGCACGATACCACGATCATTGTTTTAGATTGGGTCGAACCAGAGGATGTTATGGTAGTCAATACTAGGAATAAATCTTACACTGCCAAGAGAAAATTTGATCTTCCCCGCACTTATTTTGCCCCAAGCTCATCTTCTCAAAATGTTGATACACAAACTGTCAGAACTTCAAGTGATCAAGGAGTATCTTCTCCTCTTCCCTCTTCTAAGTACAATATCCTTAACCAATTGGCTAATATAAGATTTGATGCTACCCTTTTGGACATGGGTGTCGTCCCTTAACAACATAAGCATCTTAAGAATTTTATGGAAGGTAAAGTTTCCACCATAGCCAATCTGTTTGAAGAGTCAAAGGAAGAGGATTCAACTATAAATAGGATAGGTATAAATAACTTTAGGAACCCTGTAAAAAAAAACCTTTTCTATATTTCAATAAAAATCATGGATAAACTAGCTCAGTGTTTCCTAATTGATGGTGTATATAGTCCAAGTGTGATGTCTAAAATTATCATGGAATAGCTCGGCTTATCTTGTACCAATAAAAATTCTAGAAGCATGCTCTCTTATAATAATTTGCAACAATCAACTATAGGTGAAATCAAGGATGTAACCCTAGTTTTGTGTGCACATCCCGAGATAAGGACAACTCTCAATATCCAAGTAATTGACATGTCAGTGAGTAACTACTAAATTATTTTGGGAAGGGACTGGAAAGCCTTAACTGGTGGATACCTTTCACTTGATGGCATGCATTTGTCCATTCTAGAAACAGAAAGAACATTATAGTTCATAGGGAAGGAAGAATTTTACCTTATATAGAGAGTGTCCCTCAACCCAATGTAAATTATCTCGAAGAATATTTAGGGGTGTACTCTATATTTTCCAACGAAGGTGATACTATACTTGAATCAATTGATTTTGATGATGGCATGTGGCACATGCATTTCGATGGCTCATGTTCTAACGAAGGTAATGGATCTGACATCATTCTATATTCCCCTATAGGCAAAATTCATAATTTCTCTTATAGGTTGGAATTTTGTACAAACAATGTTGCTAAATTTGAGGCCTTATTGTTGGGCATTGAAAATGCATATAACCTTGGTTGTGGCCACCTTACGGTATTTGGTGATTCTGACCTTGTTGTGAACCTTGTGCGGAAGATTTATGTACCAAACAATTAGCTACTTAAGTGTTATGCCCAAGTTGTTTGGATGTTGATTTCAAATTTGTTATCATTTAACATCACTCATGTTAAAAGGGAACTTAATTTAATGGCTGAGAGATTAGTTGTTTTTGTGGCTTCCCCTACTTGGCAGCTTTTACCTCAAAGACCTGATTGTATGTTCCAATCTCTATACAGTCCTCACCTCCCTGAAAATGTAGAATCATGGCAATTTTTCCCTAGTGATGAAGGTATTGGTGCTTTCATACAAAATGAGTCATTTAAGCCCAAAGTAATCATCTATGTTGAATATGACAAATTTCCTAAAGGCTTGACTCCTCTCAAAATTTCATTTTTGTAAAGTGGTGTAGGCAACAAACAAACACATAAAGAGGAGGAGTCGAAAAGGAAAGTTGGTGATACTATTTTCTTGAATATTGGGACATCTGAATCTCCAACGATCATTAAATTAGGTGTCAAATGTTCCGATGAAGAGAAAGCGAAATTCATGGAATTACTCTGCGAGTTTCAAGATGTTTTTTCCTGGTCATATGAGGATCTTCATGGTTTTGATCCTGCTCTCATATAACATGTCATTCCTATCAAGGAAGGGGTGAAACCAGTTAGGCAAAGGAAAATACCTATCAATCATGCGCTTGAAGCTACTATTAGGAAAGAATTGGAAAATTTGTTGAAAGCTAATATAATCTTTCCAATGAAGTATTTTGAATGGGTTTCAAATCTGGTCCCTATTCAAAAAACTACCAGTCATATCTGATTATGTGTCGATTTCCGTGCATTAAACATGGAAAGTATCAAAGACCATTTTTCGCTTCATAATATGGGTTTGATTTTACAACAGACTGCAAGGTATCAAATGATGTCCTTACTTGATGGTTTTTCTAGATGTAATCAAATTAAGGTAAAAAGAACCGATAGATATAAAACCACATTTACCACATGTTGGGGCACATTTGCTTATGAATGTATGCCATTTGGTTTATCTAATGCAGGTGTCACCTTTCAAAGAGTTATGCATATAGCTTTTGACGATCTAATCAGTAAGATTATCCAAGTTTATCTTGATGATTTGACTACTTATTCTAAAAATTGGTTGGATCATTTTGATCATCTTAGAAAAGTTCTCATGCATTGTAGAAAATTTGGTGTTTCTTTAAATCCTTCCAAGTCTATTTTCAGTGTCACGAAGGGTAATCTTCTCGGTCACATTGTTTTTGATTCAAGGATAAGTATAGATCCTGAGAGGATTACTGCCATTCTAAACCTCCCTGCCCCCACCTCCAAGAAAGAGTTCAAGCTTTCATGGGAATTATTAATTTTGTTCGTAGATTGTTCCTGATTTTTCCGTCATGGTTAAACCAATCCATAATATTTTGAAGCAAGATTGTTCTTTTTCTTGGACAAATGAGGTCAAGAATGTTTTCCTTAGGATTAAGAAGATGATCAGTTATGCGCCAGTTTTGGCGGGACTGAATTTTCAGAAAGATTTTATAGTATATACCAATGCCACTGAGGAAGCAATTTATGATATCCTGTTACAATGTGATGACCAGAACAATGAAAAACATGTAGCTTACATGAGTCAGAGTCTATCAGACGACGATCAAATATTCTTATATTGAGAAACATGATTTCACTCTTATCAAAGCTATAGAAAAATTTCTCCATTTTATTTTGGGAAAACATACGTAGGTAAAAGTCCCTTTGCTTGTTGTCAAGTTTCTAGTTTCACAAACTTATCTTTTAGGAAAATTTGTACATTGGCTTGCAAAAATTCAAGAGCATGATTTGGCAATCATGACTTCAAAGACGATAAATGGATGAGACTTATCCCTTCACTTAGATCAGCATGTTGAGCCAAGTGAATAACTTGGTGATCAAGATAATCCTCTTTCAACGCTATTTTATATTGAAAATAAAAATCTCTCTATATATAAGCATCCTTGGTAAAAAAATCTGGTGTATTATTTGCAGTATCAAAGGTGCCCAGATGAGTTTGATCCTCATCAAAGAAGGAGACTCCGCCTTGAAGCTTCTAAGTATATCATTTTAGGGGACTCCTTGTTTAGAAGATATGTTGATGGTTTGATGCTACGATGTGTAAATGATGAAGAAACACAAAAAATATTACACGAAGTACATGGACCATCAACATCTGTCATCCATATTGGTGGACATTTTTCTGCTAAAGATGTTGCTTTTAAGATCATAAGAAATAATTATTACTCGCCTTTGATCTTTATCGATTCTTATAAATTTGCAAGGTCCTGTGATAAATGCCAAAAATTCATGGGTAAAGAACGTCTTTTTGTCATTCCCCTGCAGCCTGTTCTTCCAGATTTCCCTTTTTCTAAGTGGGGTCTAGACTTTATTGGTCCAATCAATCCTTCATCCTCTACAGGGTGTATCTTTATTTTGACATCCATTGATTACTTTACTAAGTGGACTGAGGTTGTCCCTCTTAGACACGCGCAATATGAACAAGTAATTTCTTTTCTGGAGTCTAATATATTTTCCAAATTTGGCCTTCCATTAGAAATCATTACAAACAAAGGTACAACCTTTATTTCTGCAAAATTGACCCAATTTCTAGCTAAATTAGGTGTCAACATTTCACTTCATCTACTTATTACCCTCACGGAAATGGACAAGCAAAGTCTACTAATAAAAACCTAGTTAGGATTATAAAGAGAATCATAGAAGACAAACCTCACCAGTGGCACACACTCCTGACTTATGCTCTTTGGGCAGATCATATAACCACCAAAGAAACTACAGGCTTTACCCCCTTTCAGCGCGTATACGGCCAAGAGGTTATTGTTCCTATTGAACTAGAGCTTTATTCCTTACGATTGATGCTACAGACTGAAGAATTAAATTATTCTGATGTTTCTTAAAGGATAGCCCTGGAAGAACAAAGAAATTTTGCCTTGGAAAATCTAAAAAGGAGGCAACAAACAATGAAGAAGTATTTGAACAAAATAGCAAAGACCGTTGAATTTAAAATTGATGACAAGGTCTTATTGTGTGATTCGACCCATGCTGAGAAAGGGAGACATTCTAAATTCCAAAAGTTATATCTAGGTCCTTTCAAAATCGCTTTTATCCTCGACATAAATTCATATCTTCTTAAAGACATGGATGAGCAATTGTTTTCTTACAGTACCAATGGTTCCAACTTGAAGCATTATGTGGAACCATCTTGACCACTGGTTCTATTTTTGTGTAAATTCCACTGTTGTATATATTTTTGTCTTATGTTTTTTTTTGTCACTTTAGTTTATTGAGTTTTATTTTCTGTTATTTGTTTTACATAGTCATCAAAAATAAAGTCTGGAACAATTTTTCCATAATGATGTTACTCTGTAAGTATCGTTGATCAATAAAAACAAGATAAACACAGCTACTACGTATCTTCTTTTTGAGACACCGATGGAATAACTTTTTGCTTTCAATATTGTTGTAGTATAGTTGGTTTTGTTTTCTTCATGTTTTCTGCTGTCCCTTTTCTTCCCTCCATTATGAGATCTAAGAGCATATCAGAAGCATTCTCCTTGAAGTTTCAAGAAAAAATTGTCATTAGTTGTGAACCTTGTTGATTTTTATGCATACAAGACCACTTACCCTCATACATCTCACTTTCCATAAGTTATTCCCCAAAATCCCATCTCATATTTTCCCTTAAACCATCATTCTCCCCCTACTGCATAACTGTTTTCTGAGCAATTTCAATCACCTACTTCTATTGGTCTACGGATCCTAGCATTCTGTGTTCTAAATCTGTTGAGAACATATTTCCCTGTGGAGTTGTCAGTTTGTTGACGCCTAAAAAAGTGCAACATAAAGTTCCTACCTGCAAATAAGTTGCAATGCATTATTATTTTGTGTGTGTGTGTATATATATATATATATATATATCTTAAATAATACTATATAGGTGGGATCCCTTGATAAAAGCAATGATAGAAAGCGCGCTTCTTTAGTTGCGCTCTTAATTACCTTGCGAAAAGAGATTCATATTTTCGAAGAAAAAAAGTGGAAATCCTAACCTATTTACATGTGTAACTAATGGATGATAAGGGTGCTAGCAATTTGATTTCAAAATAAAAGAAATGTTTATTAAACATATTAGTCAACTCTTGCTACCTTTAGGTTTTGATATATTGTTTCAAATATCCATAATACACCACTCATGGTCTATTTGCATGCATGGGAAAATACTAGTTATATTAGATACGATGTAAAACTAGCAAGGAATGTGGGACATATTATTTTGATGCTAAGTGTTAAATGGGCTATGGAGAGGCCGATTCGACTTTTTGGAAATGACACTTTATGTTATATGCATTTAAATATGCGATGGTGTTTGGGATAAGTGTTGTTGGAAATTGGAAGAGCTCCATTTTTTGCTGTGGTTGATGGCATTAAATGAAAAATAAGGGATGCAACGTGCATTTACTGCACGTCGTTCGTACCCTATCTCGAAGCTACCACATTCACTTCTCCTCACATTCATTTTCTACTCTGGTTAACAGTGCCTCAGTTGTGCTCGGTCGTTGGTGGAAAAATCGTTGTGATTTTTAAGCTTTTTGGTACTCTTCTCACAGGTATGTTGGCTCTTATCTCTCCATTCATGATGGTTATCTCTGCTCCAGATAAAATTATTATATTGGCTCTTGTAGTTTGCATGCAGAATGTGTTTGTTTTCCAAAGCTTTTAATGGATTTACTATGGGAATTTTGGTCGTATAACTCGCATATTGAATTGGGATTCTTCGTGCTGGAATTAAAATGTTTCAAACTGGCAGTAGCCTTCAACATATTTTTCTTTTTTAATTACCTGGTTGTATGGGCCTGAAGCGAAGGTGATATTATTATGATATGGTTGTTGATAAGTATGGGTGGGTGAAGGTGTTTGTTTTTGCTCATTTTGTATATTTATTTCCGAGGGTTTCCTCTGTAAAAAGAAATATGCAGTTGGGTCTTGTGAATATTGCGTAGCACCCTCACCCTGGAGGATGTGTAGTCTTATTTCTTTTACCACAACTTGGATGTTTTGGGTGGTTTGTGTGTTATATCCTGTTGTATGTTGAAGGAAAAGAAGTGGGTTTTGTTTTTCCCACAACCCATGTTTCAAACCCTACACCTATATGCTTTCTCTAAACCTCTTCTCCTCTTCCAATACACAGGTGAATGAATAAAAGAAAATTCATTTTCGGAGTTTTGTTGAATTATTGGACACACAGTCGATTTCATGATTATTATGTTATATCCTTACTGCATATCGACACTTTCAAAGTCTCACAGTCATTTCGTGTTTTCCTTGCCACTTTTTAAAAAGGGTGACAGAACTCTATGTATTTTATTGCAGTCACTATGGGAATTAAGTATTTGGTTTTTGCTTGTAGCCATGCCTTGAGGCATGTGTCTACTTGTCGGTCCTAAATCTTATTTTCACGTCCGAAAATGTAGACACACGAATATTATAGACCTAGTTTCAAAGTCTTGTCCAAATATTCAACTCGACGGTTGAAAACATTGAGGTCACTCACAAATTTATGGCTAGTTTGTTTTTGGGTCTATGAGGTGGTTTGAACGATTTTTGAGTTTAAAAGAATTGCTATGGAAGCAATGCTCACCGGATTCCCAGGGGGTTTTCAATCCAGATTTGTTTGCAACTGTTATTGAAAGTTGTGATGTGAATATGATATAACAGAGAGAGGATAGCTCAATGTTTCTCTTCCTCTCACAACATTAGAGATACTATGTATAATTATGACAGCTAAATTGTTTATAAACAATCTCCTATAGAAAATTATGATAGTTTAAAGGGAGAAATGAAATTTGTTTCTTTTATATAATCATATTATTTCCACTTGAGTTTTATATTGCACGATTTAAAAGGACTGTTGTAGATCCTATGTGTGAAGTTTTAAGGGAGTGCTATCACACAAACAAATTTGGTGAAAGTTTTGGATGGCAGACAATGGATATTTAAATGATTTTATAGATATTGGCAATGTTGATTTTGAATGTTATTTCTTATAACAGAACATTAATTGTTTCTTTTCCCATTCATTGTTTCATTTTTTGTTCATTATACACTTGCCACCTTCCCAATAACATTTATCCATCCCTTGTTCTGTTATCTTGAATATCATTTTTTAAATAAAAAAGGTTTCAAAAGGATTGGATAATAATTCTGGATTGGAAATTGTGACATGGAGATATTGTTTTGGAAGAAAAGGACTCTACATTTCTTGAACAGTATTCATTGTTGATTCCCATCCATGCTACCATTTTTCGTTCATTATAAACGCCCTCATATTCCCAATGACCCTATCATTCCATGTTCAATTGCAGTTAATTACTAAATTAGATTTGGCAAAATTGTGTCAATGGATGGACCGCATATGCTTCTGTTTGTGAATGATATAGCCAACATCTTGATTTTATTTAGGTAGAGTATTAGCGAATGGATTGTTAAAAGTTTTCATATTCTGATTGAAATATGGCTTTAGGATGAGTTTCTTTAGCAGGGGCAACAATGGCAGAGGTGTAAACAGAGGTAGATGAAACAATTGGCAAAGAGGTCATAGAAGGCCACGATTCTCTATACATTTTGATGCTGATCCACAAGAACTAAATCATCTTTTCCAAGCTGGATTTTTCAATGTAGTTGGCCAAGGAATTATGCAACCTAGGCTTGAAAGGCCTCCTTTCTAACCACACCAAAATTTCTCTGGTATTTGTGTTCCCCCTCATGTTTCTACGCATCCAGAACTACCTACCAATGATGGCTAGAAAGAGATCATCCACCAACCTGTTGCACATCATAATGGGTGGCCTACATTATCGTTGCCATTGCCCCCTCCTCCACCACCATTTAATCCAAATTCCCAAGCTGGTCACATCGCTTCACCAGCCCAGTCTTCACATGCAAGAAAAAGGCTTAAAACCATTATGCCCGAACCAAAGATTGATAAAGGGAAGGAAGTAGCAATGTTTTCTAAAATATACATGAGGTGTGGATATCGTCAAGTCAGAATTGAGGATAAAGACATCCATAAAACTACATTTATAACAATCTATGGGCACTAAGAGTTTGTCTTGGTGCCTTTTAGGCTTACCAATGCACCAAGAACCTTTATGTGTTTGATGAATAGGACCTTGTTCTGTTATCTTGAATATCATTTTTTAAAGAAAAAAAGTTTCAAAAGGATTGGATAATAATTCTGGATTGGAAATTGTGACATGGAGATATTGTTTTGGAAGAAAAGGACTCTGCATTGCTTGAACATTATTCATTGTTGATTCCCATCCATGCTACCATTTTTCGTTCATTATAAACTCCCTCATATTCCCAATGACCCTATCATTCCTTGTTCAATTGCAGTTAATTACTAAATTGGATTTGGAAAAATTGTGTCAATGGATGGATTGCATATGCTTATGTTTGCGAATGATAGAGCCAACATCTTGATTTTATTTAGGTAGAGTATTAGTGAATGTATTGTTAAAAGTTTTCATATTCTAATTGAAATATTTCTTCAGGATGAGTTTCTTTAGCAGGGCCAACAATGGCAAAGGTGTAAACATAGGTAGAGGAAACAATTGGCAAAGAGGCCATAGAAGGCCACAATTCTCAATACATTTTGATGTTGATCCACAATAACTAAATCCGGTTTTTTGAGTGAGGTTTTTCAATGTAGTTGGCCAAGGAATTATGCAACCTATGCCTTTCAGGCCTCCTTTCCAGCCACACCAAAATTTATCTTGTATCTATGTTCCCCCTCATGTTTCTATGCATCCAGAACCATCTGCCAATGATGGCTGGAAAGAGATCGTCCACCAACCTGCTACACATCATAATGGGTGACCTACATTATCGTTGCCATTGGCCCCTCGTCCACCACCATTTAATCCAAATTCTCAAGCTGATCGCATCGCTTCACCAGCCCAGTCTTCACATGCAAACAAAAGGCTTAAAACCACTATGCCCGAACCAGAGATTGATAAAGGGAAAGAAGTAGCCAATTCCCTTAACTCTTCCAAAAATTCATCTGAATCAGTGTCCTCCCATCTCCACCTCAAGGATAATTGTTCCCATGTCATTAACGAAATCCATCCTTAAGGTTCCAATCAGCCTAAAGCTGCTACAGAAGGGAAAACAACAGGAAGATCAAAATAGAGTAGTTAATGTTATTTTCTTTTGAGGACAATCTTTTTGATTGATATGAAAAAAAAATTGGACAACAAATACACATTTAGACAGTTTTTGGACAATATGGATATAATGATATTTTTGGATATAGTCGTGTTTTATTTTTTGATATTAAAATATTTGACTATTAATATGAGGATGGGAATTACAAGGCGGATGTTTGAATTAAATCTTTAGGGTATTATACTTCATGTTTTGATGATTATTAAAGAAATGAAAATTGGAGTGACAAGGGGTCCCACCTATTTAGTTATTATTTAAATAGACCCTTATATATATATATATATATATATATATATTTGTCTCAACTAATTAGTTAAGCTAATTAAGCTTAACAAAAGAAAAGTACTTGAACTATCATAACTTATTGAGAAAGAATAAAAACTCAATCAATTGAAGAGACAAAGGAAGGAGAACAGAAGGGGAACTTCTGATATAAGGTATGCTCTATACTTGTGAGATAATTCTTTTTCTTCACTCATTCTGAGTTTACTAGAAAGCTAAATCATCTTGATGACAACAAGGTCTTATTGAAGGCAACATGATTCAAAATTGAATTTTATCTTTCAGCAGCTTATTTTTAAAGGTTATGATCTTTCTTAGCAGTCTGTGTGTTCTTGTTTGTTTATGGATTAGATTTCATAACTGTTAAATGATATTTTGCAGAGTCAAGTGACAACATTCTTATGGCAAGTTGATCCAGATCTTTAGCTTCAGTTTCTTTTGTTGTCAGAGTCTTTTTGTATGGTGTCCATCGGGGACTTCTAAATCTGACTTTGGTCCCACCTTTGTAGGGGTTTGTAAAGAGAATTTTGTTTTGTATCTCAGAATGAAATTAATATAAAAATCAGATTTATGATTTCAATTTCACATGCGTATCTTAATGGTATTGTTCAGATTTTACTTTTATTCTCGTCTCTTTTCATGTACACACTTATGTATATCTTCGCTTCTTTTCTTTTCCACAGTTACATGTAACATATAAAATCAACCTTAGTCCCTAATACATATTACCTGTGGATTAAGAGATCGTTTTGAATTAAAGGCTATAAACCCTGAATAACATCCCAACTATCTTGCCTTAGCCTAGCAAGATCTGAAAATGCTTGAGTAAGGTTCGTCATACCTTTTCCTCAACACTTTGTATGGTGTATGGTCATATTCCCTACTTATGCTTGATGTTGGCACTAAATTCTCATTTTGTGCTAATAATTAAATCATTATCAAGTCTAAAATAGATGTTGTAAATTTTGGGTTTATCCTTTTACATGTAATCATTCCTCCTAAACAATAAACAACACTTATGTCATTTTGTGGTCCTCTTTATAGTCTGTCAAATTACTTGAATATTGTTCAATACAAACATAACATTTCCATGTACAGTATGTGCATGAATGGTTATGATTCATAAAACTTTAATAAGAAGAACCTATTATATATGGATGGTCATCCACACACTCATGGGAACATTACAAGGTTCATAAATTCTTGTAGGTGCTCATTGTTTAGTGCAAATTGTTTGTTTGAGGAACACTACAATGCCAAAGATTTATTTATGAAAAGGAAGGCATCCAAATTTGTTTTTGTGCATGCAATACATAGTTTGTTTCTTGGTGATGGGTTGTTAATAAACTATAACTTTCATAGACCACCAATTGCCCATCAAAGACGACTCTCATTAGGACAACTTTAGATGTCCCCTTGGGGCATAAGAAAAACATTACTAAGTAATTGTATTTTTAGATTTTCAATGGAATTAATGTAAATGTATGCTTAATTTCACATTTTTTTATGAAGTGGGTTGTTACATAAATACTACTGGAAAAATAATTTCATGCTTCTAATAAATATTTGGTATAATGTTTGAACATACTAAATTCATCGTGTTTACTAATATCATTGATTTAATGTTCAATATTTTTTCAATCAAGATTCTAACGATGAGTGATTTGTCTACCATCTATCGTTGCACCCCCACTAGGATGTCAAATCAAGAGAAGGCTATTAAATGAGCACATTTGAGAGAGGAAGCATACAAAGCACAATTGACTCAACCACTTATTCAATTCCCACTACGTCCCGAGTCACAAATTCATAACATTTATAGTAATATGATTCTTCACATGTTGGGGATGAAGATAATAATATAGAGGTGGGTATGGATGATTTCTTATAGGATACGCATGCCATGGAGGGAATGTTTTCCATGCATTCCAACAAGATGAGATAGGGGACGATGCTCATATCATTGATACCAATCTTTGAAATTCTAAAATCTACTTCCACCACCACTTCCACGTTCCCTATATTTTGACGAAACTTGTCACATAATCAACAATGAAAAGGGAATTCATGCATGCTTGATGACAATGTACATTTCTAATTCCTCTAATTGTAGGTTACTCAAAGATAAGGTACTTCCAATTCATAGTGTCCTCCCCGACAACTGCAAAGAGGAAAAGCAACTACTGGAAAATTTGGGTATTGAGTGTATATCATGTCATGCTTGTCTAAATGATTACATTATATACATAAGGAAATACACAAACAAAGATATATGTCTAGAATGTAAGCATGAAAGGTAAAAAAAAAAAACAAGAGCAAGGTACATGGTCCTCCTCATAAGATATCGAGGGACATGACTCTAATTGGAAGGATGTAAAGACTATTTTGTTGTAAGGAATTAGTTGTATTATAGTAGTGGCATGCCTTGCACGAAAGTGAGCTAGGATTTATACGAGTCCCAATGGATTCAACATCCATGAAGCATATAAAGGATACATAGCCTGATAAATTCAAGGATGAAGTATGAAGACTTCGATTAAGAATAACCATGGATGGAGTTAACCAATATTCCTTCCAAAACACCAACTCTTATGTTTGGCATGTGGTAGTGATCAATAAAAATATTCCCCCATGGTTGTCCATGAAGAATCAACATCTTATGTTGGCTCTTGTAGTCGATGGTAGATGGCAAGTGAAGAGAATGGATGTCTACTTCTAACCATTGATCGACGAATTGAAGTATGTGTGCATACACCAGGCACAATTATCCAGGGCTAGGAGTTTCTTCTGGCAAGCATGATGATTGATTTGTTTATATCCATAACATTATTTGACATACTTAATTTGGTGCATCTATATTCTTTGGTACTAACGTGTTTTGTATACAATAATGTTGTAGGTATTATAACAAAAAGGTATCATGGGTGTAAACATTATGAACCTTCTATTAAGGCTAGATAGTCTAACCACCTATGTACATAGATGTACAATTGTGCAAGGGTATTCCTTCTAGAAGACCAACCTTCTAGAAAAGCAACATTTTCTTTCATGGTAAGCCAGAGAGAACCTAGAGACTCAAAATATTTCACAATCAAATTGGCTAGGGGCATATAAAACAAAGAAGGAGAACAAAATTGCATAATTGTTCGATTAAAATGGGGAACATATATTCAATGATCTTAAGTCTTTTTATAGCTATGTTGAGAAAATGCTCGTTGGGATGAAAATAAAATCTATATTTTATGAGCTTCCATATTGGAAGCATCTTAATATTGCCCAGTTATTAGATCTCGTGCATATACTCAAAAGTGTTTCATCTTCTTTATGGAGGCACATATCATCGAAAAAAAGTGATATTGGTTCTTAGGAGAGATCTTATTTCTTCAAACACTAAAAGGAAACATTGACCATGAAAAGAAAGTAGAGGAGAGGCTAGTCCCTCTTGGTCTTTTAAAGAAGGTGATGTCCCATGGATTTTGAAGAAAGATGATCTTTCTCGGGTGAAGGATGTTATATTGGGGGTGAAGACACTTTATTTATATGAGTAAAATCTATCATGCTACTTCACTATAGAGGAACATTTGTCAGGGTTGAAATCACATGACAATCTGAATCTTCTAAGGGTATGTATGTTGATTACATGTTTCTTTTTCTGCTATGTAGGTTAAATGATATGCACTCATAGTTTTATGCCAATTAGTTTTGTATGTGTTTAATTTATAGAATCATTATCCTTTTCTCATGCTTGGTTTTGTGAATCATGACTTCCCCCGAGATTTGTGATGCACCATATCTAAATTATATGTATTTGTATGTTGGATCATATCAAAAGGAGATTCGCATCACTAATATTCCATAGTGGTGTTGAGAGATAGCTGAGATTGTTTATATGTTTGAGAAGGATTTGCCCACAAGTTTTATGGACTTGCAAGTCCATCTTCTAATTCACCTAATTGATGAGGTTGAACTAGTTGTGGTGGTCTCATGTTGTTGGATGTTTTTCTTAGAGAGGTACATTAAAAAGTTGAATGGGTTTGTTTGACAAAGGAAGAAACTTGAGGTGTCTATGGTGGAGGGGTGCATAATGTACAAGTTGGTGTATTATGACAGTGAGTACATCAAGAAAATTAATGACATACGAAGCGCAGTGCTTTGGGATGACCAATCAGATCAAGACAAAAGGGAAGGGGATGATAAAGAGTAAAGCACTTAATTTTTGTCAAATTTATATAGAGTAATTGTTTTCACTAAACTTGATAATATATATTTGACCTCGTACTATTCATTTTTATTTCATAAATATATCAACAAATTCACAAATTGATGCCATCAATAAATTTATTCTTTATAATGCAGAGGCGATACAACCATGAGTTGTGTTGTATGAAGAGGAGAGAAGGAAATGGGACAATGATATGGAAAATTTCATATAGTTCAATAGTAGAAGCATGCACTATCTTGATCATATAAAAGAAAATATGGCAATGATTTGTCCCAATAGTTGGGTGGCTTACCAGATTAGAGAGAAATATGGCACATTTGGTCATTACCAGTGTGTTGAAGAGGATGCACTAAAGATAGGGATCGAGTGCAACAACTCTATAATAATCTCTATGAGTACATTGTTTACTTTATAATGCATATTTGAATAATAACAAGTATTTTTGTTAATGCTCAAGTTATTATACATGTGACATCATCTTTTGTTCGCATTTTTACAGGTGCATTTGTTCCCATTTATGTGGGCGAATGGACATCATTTTCTCACTGAGGATGCCAATGATGCATTGACACACTGAACTAAGGAGTGTAGGTTGAGTTCGACCAATTTAGTCATGTTAGCCACCATGATCAAAACCTAATAGAGGGAAAGTTAGGTTACATTAGGAAGATAGAAGAATCAACAAGTGGACTTCTCATTTTTCCAATGTGTTATTTTTAAGTGCAAGTGGTGGGATACCCTTGACTAGATTAATGTAAAGGAAGATCATGATAGTGGGATAATATGTATAAACTCTCAAAATATGTGGGATGGAAATAAATAGCCTTGTGTTTTCCCAAAACAATGTGACCAAGTGTTTTTTTACCTAGATGTGTTAGATAGGGATTAGTGAGTCATACTAAGACATGATCTGAGATCAAAACTTTTTTTTAGAAGAACGATGTTATAATGGCAAACAAGGAAGATAAACGACAAAATGCCCCAATAAAGCTACATCCTATTGAGGGTTTCAGTTGACATTCAGTTTATGGAAAAGTGCCCCACTAAAGCTACATCCTCCATATCCTTGATTTCATGGAGCTTAATCCTTTCACCCATGACCAAATTGGTCTCTTCAACTTTGTGTTTTACACATTTCATTTTTCTCTTGAGCTTCTCCAACCCTGTCGAGCATGTTCTCACTAAACTTGAGTCCATAGCCATCTTGGGAGAAATGCCACTCATCATATTGCCTGAAATATTCCCTCCAATAAAATCCCCATCAAGGTATAAATATGAATTTGCATCGAGGTGCCATTCAGAGTTGAAGACCTTTCCCATAGTAGGCTTGCTTGCATCAATAAATCGGGTGGAGAAGGGAAACCAAATAAATTCATGATTAGTTTCCTCCATGTCATTTGAGAGAGAGTAAATGAGCGGATCCATCTGGAAGCCAAATCTGTGCATGTTATCCAATGCCCCCATGTTAAAATCAATCGACTCACTTGTGGGATTGTGAGGTGAAACCATCGATTGATCTGACTATTGTTGGTTTTGAAAGCCAATATCCCTAATGATTGAGCCTAGTACTTGAAATTTATCCTCTTCTAGTGGTCGCTCTTTCATCTTCTTGGGGATAGATGTAGGGAAATTGAAATGCCCTCTAGAAACATTCGACAAAGTCCAAATATATTGACCCTCAAAAGGGTCCTCTATGTAGTCCACATGTTCTTAATCCTTCATCCAGGTGGTGATGACAAGGATGACCAACTTTTGTTGCAGTGGATCTAACTAGGGTTCCCCACTTCATCCTCGGAAAGACTAACCAAAAATACAAACCCTAACCGCATGACCAAAACCTAGCCACCATCGTTTGAATTTAATAAATACATTATTGTTAAAATGTAGTGATAACATGTCCCCCCCCTTCAAAAGCAGTGTTGTCCTCAAGGTTAACGGTGAGGAAATTGTTTTAGAATCACTATCAGATCCCATGTGGCATCTTCTAGTTGCATATCTTCCCAATGGACCAATACTTCCCTGATCATGTGTTGGTGCAATTGATGCTCTCTAGTATCTAGTATTGCTTCTGGTTGGAGCCAAATGGAACCTTCTTCATCAAGTTTTGGTAGGTTGGTCCGCACTTTAAAATTTGATCCCACAACCTTCTTCAAACATGACACGTGAAAGAATGGATGAATCTTGGAGTGGGATGGGAGAGCCAACTTATAGGTGACCTAACCAATGCATTGTATGATTTGATAGGGACCATAGAACTTGGGAGCTAGCTTCTAGGGAACTTTATCTTTTAGTGGTGTTTGTTTATAAGGTTGCAAGCGAAGAAACATTTGATCCCATTCTGTAAAATAACATTCGGATTATGTTGATGAACTCGTTATTTCATTCCATTTTGCGCCATAACCAAGTTGTCCTTGATGATATAGATAATGGCTTCTCTATTGTGAATCATTCTATCTATTGCATGGACATTGGAGGTTCCTAGTAAATAGGATGCTATTGACAGGGGTTATGGGCCATAAACATCTTCATATGGTATCATTTTGGTAGCTCCATGATAGGTGGTGTTGTACCACCATTCAGCAAGGGGAATCCATGTCACCATTGGTGTGGCTTTTCAAAAGAAAAGCATCTCAAATACGATGCAATTGATAGGGGTTTTGGGCCATAAATAGATTCATATGGTGTCATTTTGGCATCTACATGATAAGAGGTATTGTATTGCCATTCGACAAGGGGAAGTCATTGTCACCATTGTTGTGGCTTTTCAAAAGCAAAGCATCTCAAATAGCTTTCTAAGCACTTATTGGCCACTTATGTTTAACCTTCAATTTCAGGATGATAATGCAATGTTCATATTCAACTGTATACCTTGAAGTTGAAATAACTCCTACCAAAACTTGTTGGTGAATGTGGGGTCCCGATCTGAGACAATGGAAGTGGTCATATTGTGTAGCTTAAAGATCTAATCCATGAAGTCTTGGGCCACTAAAGATAGGGTGAAAGGATGAAATAGGACACAAAAATGAGTAGCTTTTGAAAGATGGTCAACAATCACCATGATGATTGATTTGTTTCTCTCTTTTAGGAGTCCCATGATACAATCCATTGAAATTTCTATCCAAATTTGTGTTGGGTTTGGTAGTGGTTGCAATGCCCCCGGTATCTTCACCGTCTCTACCTTGTTTCTTTGGAAAGTGTCACAAAATATTGTATATATGTTTTCATGCCATCCCAGAAGCATGAATGCTTAGTTCTTTCATAGGTTTTATGAAAGCTAGAGTGACCTGTTATTAGTGATGAATGTAGCTCCTCTAAGACTTATCATTTTTGGGCCGAATCTTTTGCCAGTATAATGTACCCTTTATACCACAACGTGTCTTGTTTCCATGTATAACTTTTAGGTGGGTTGGGATCTACCTAAATTCGTTGGATGAGTTGCCTTATAGTAATGTTCGCTATCCATTCCTTGTGTGCTTCCTCAAGCCATCATAGACTTGGTAATGATAAGGAAAGGAGTGACTCATCCTCCTCAAATTATCTGGATAAATCATGGACCACAACATTCACTTTACCCTTCTTATTTATGATCTCATAATCATACATCAACATCTCGGTGACCCATTTATGTTGATATGGGGAAGATAATTGTTTATCAAGGAAGTACTTAGATTATGATGGTCAATATTGATATGAAAATGCCTCCCTGTGAGATTTGGGTGCTAAGTCTCCACTGCATGAAGGATATCCATCATTTCCTTCTCATATTTGGATTTTCCCAAATTGTGGTCACACAATTGCTTAGTGGTGAATGTTGTTGGGCTCTAAAGATGTCCTAAAAACAACCTTAGTCTGACATTAATTTATCAACCGAGGATTTGTCTTCTCTTTCAAGAATGTTAGCAAAGTCTATGCACCTATATAACCTCTATGCATCAACCGAAGGTAGGTGTTGGCACAAGCATTTTACGTGTTGCATGTGTAGGTTCTTACCTTGCGTTTTCAATACTTCATCCTCCAGAAATGCAACCTATGTTATCTTTGACATGCAGTTGTTACGTTCAAATGAACGACACTACCTGCAAAGGTAACAACAATCGTAACAAAGGGAACGGTAGTTGTTCCATTCAAATGAACGACACTACCTGCAAAGGGAACAACAATCGTAACAAAGGGAATGACAGCTGTTCTGTTCAAATGAATGACACTAAAATGTTGAGCTGAACTAATGTCGTATTAATTGCGTTGTAGTACTTGCCCAACCATTTAATTTGTCAATCTGGGGTTCATAGACTTACGAAGCACACGCACAGTATATGCAGGATCGAAGTGGAATTAATCTAATCTAACTCTCCTTAAAGATGACACACACTTTCAAAATGAAATTGTTGAAATCAAATTAATCTAAAAATGGAAAATTGCATGAAGGAAAAGCAATACAACATGTGAAGAGTTTAATGACAAACAACATATATGCAAGCTCACACCAATGAAGCTATCTCAAATTACATTACAAGAATCAAATAAAAATCATGAATCAAACTAAGAATCCCTTTCTCCAAAATTACAAAACCCAGACTCTACATAAAAATCTAAGACTAATCTAGCTTTCTAAGATTCATTCCAGACCCATGAAATGGAGAGAGAGCACTCTCTTTTATACATGAGAGCCTTGAAGATAAGATAACCATATCATAATTATAGATCCACTATTATCTCAACTACTTCCCCATTATTACAAAATATGATCCCTTCAAATCCTCCACGTGTCTCTCACAAATCCTGGATAATATATGCCAACCAAATCTCCATGATCTTGTCCTTGGAATAGGCTTTGAATAACTATCTCCTTGAAATGGTGGAGGAGATATTCGAGAAGTATTTTTGAATTAATCCTTCACATATTCCTACACATTACAAAGCTCACACATTTTTGAGATATATATTAAAACATGTCGATTTTCTAATATTTAATCACAAATTCCTTTTTAATACTAAAATGAATAAAGTGGAAAATAATAATATGAAACCCAACTATATTTATGAAAATGATATCATGAAAGTTTAATGGGGCGATGAAATGTGAAGAATGACGAAGGGAAAGGTGGATGAAAATACGACATTTCTGAGTCCCAACATACCCCCCAACTAAACCTGTTGCATGTCTGCATGCAACTGTGAATGGATCTTCTCAAGAAATTTTGGCATCTGAATTTCGGCTTTGAGTGATGATAATGAATGTTTCCAGGATGGGAATGACATGAGTAAGAACTGATATTTTATTATGGTTGGTTCTTGTGTGACAACCATGAATATAAAGAATGTTGGTTCTTGCGTTAACAACATTTATTTCATTATTTGTTCTCTTGCTGCTATGATAATAATTTACCCATATACTTACCGGAAAAGATAAGCTATCAATGTGCATAAGGAAACATCATTGAGTATAAGAAAACCATTTTTCATATTTGTGAATCATGCCAATATGTATATCAATGCTTATGAAGAAAAGTGCAATAGAGTATCGTTGGAAAATAAATGTTGGTAAATGATAAATGAGACGAAAAATGGAATAATGGTAGTGGAAAAATGGAGTGGTGATAGAGAATATAGTTCCCC
>JASDQU010102364.1:176995-244384 GCA_032191745.1 Picea mariana
ACTGAATTGGTTGCATGTCCTCATGCAACGTGGCATGAGTCATAGAAGTGAAAAGGAAAGGGAGCATGGTGAGGGATTTTTCCAAATTATTCGTTTCTAGTAGTTGAGGAATTACATGATTAAAGTTTAGAAAATAACATACCTCCACTTACCCAAAATGTTGATGAACTATGCAATAGGAATATGGTTGATGCGGTTGTTGGAGCATGGAAGATGTCGTTGATGTAGGATCATGTGAAAGGTGACTGCTGTTGTAGCTGCAACAGTTGTAACTGCAACTGTTGAATCAGAGAATGTGAGGTAGAGGAATCTGAACTGCTGCTGATGAATCATGGAAAATAGGAAGTATGAAAGTGGAACTGTGGTACTCTCATAGAGCTAAAAAATACTGATGCAACTGCTGATAGAGTCATGAAAAAGTGTAGTCTTCACCCGCTGCTAAACTCGATGGGACAATTCTAGTCATGCGAATGAATGTGTCAATGTCAAGCATGAAAATAAGTCATTGGATTAGCGGCCATTGATTAATGTCATTAACCAATGCGAGGCAAACTCACCATTGATATCAATGAGTGCCAAGGTACCTAAGTACATCTTGCAAAGTGCGAATGGATTTGTCGATGTCGAGCCACTTGCAAGATTTGACGATCAAGAGACATTGATGTATTATCATGATTGTCAACGAGAGAACTTTCCATTAAGGCATGCAAGCCTCTAAGTACTCAAAATGGACTCTAGTCTATATCCCATATAAGGTGTTGAGGTCGATGGGGCAAGACTTGTTGAAAGGTGGGCCTTAAGGAATCCCACATCAGTTAACGCGAGTTTTGATAAAAAAGATTGGTAGGACTATCGGAAAGATCTCACTAGCAACAATGTTTATTAAAAAGAAAACAAGGCAATGTAGTCATGGAAAGGAACTGAATGGTTTTATTCATAAGGCAAAATGAACGGCAAAATAAGAAAGAGATGTATGCGACTTGGAAAGATAGGTGTGTGTGAAGTCATGACGGATAAGGCAATGAAAGGTGGAATTCAATACATGGATGACGAATAAGCTTGGAAGGAGAAAGGTAAATGATCATGTCATGGCGTAATTGGTTTTCTGAAAGATGGCGGTGTAGCAACAAACGTCATGACATGTGTGGTGAAAATTTTAGCTCCTTCAAGCTTTAATAAAGCATGGTTTTCTGAAAAGTTTTGCGATTCTCAAAAATCACTTCGGTCATGAGATTGGATCGTCTTCAAACCTGTAAAATCTTAGTACTAATCCTGCATGAAAACTGTGAGAGCTTCGAAAAATATGAAATGCAGGAATAAGTACGAATGCGAGCAAATCAAATTCAAAAACAAAGTACGTTTTACCTGTTGCCCCTTTTGTGCACAAGTTTCGTCGTCGATTGTTGTTTGAAGTGACTCAAGAAACCAAGTTAGCTCAATTGCAAAAACATTATTTTAATATTGTTTTCAGGATTTAGGAAATATCCATTTGCAATTTGTTTTTATTTTTAAAGTCTTTTTCTTTTTATGATTTTCTTTTTATTATAATAATTTTTATAACAAAACAAAACAAATAAAAGATTATTGCTTTAATTTTATTTTGGTTAGTTTATATATATATATATATATATATATATATATATATATAAGTTTTATTATGTTAATGTTTTTTTTTTTAAGCTTTTTAATTGTTTTGCTATTAAACCAAAATAAAAAACCAATTACACGAAAGTTGGAAGGCATCCAAGTGATAAAATCCAAAACACATCCCTATGCTCTAAATGCATATTGTGGAAATCTCAAGAGCAAACCCTTATCTTCGGGGAGATCTGCAACAATAAGGTTGCTAGCTGGCTAATCTTCGGTCCTTCCGTTTGAGCCTCTTCCAGATGCTTCCATCCTAATCGAATTGAATGTCGTGGTCGCTTTCTAAGAAGCAGATCTCAACTTCCTGAAACCGATTTTGGCCACATCCACGCCTGCGCACTAAGCATCCACACACCCACACCAATATGCAATGCCATCAACAACACATACTGGATCAGATCTGAAATAGCTTACCGAACAAGAGGCAGACTCGTTTTTCTCATTGTAGACCAATAATCTTCTCGTATTTCCCTTGCTAGGGAGAGCAATTGTGATTTCAGTCTCAGGTTCTAACAACGCGGCTCCGAATAAAGTATTTGTGATCAGAGAGAGCAAAATTTTCATAGCTGATACCTGAGAGAGAGTAAACGAGAATATAAATTGGGAATTTCTAAAAGATGTGACTCAGAACTTGGAAAATTAGAGTGCTTTTCTGTTGACTTTCAAATATGGCAGGGCCCCGATAACATTGTCATAGTCACTTTTGTCCACGTAAGTCATTTTAGAGAGACATTTTTTCCTTTTTGTGTTCTTATTCACCAACAGATGTTGCTTCCCAACTCGTTGACGTACTATCTTCCCATGTCCAGTCATGCAAAATCTCTTAGTTGATGCCTATCCAGTAAAGAATCGTCTTTATGAAGAAGCCAGTCCCAAAGGCAAGTACACCGGATGGACAACAACACGTCTTGGAGGTGAGGCGGTCCAGTAAAAAATATAAACACTTGTGGGTCTTCATTTTGTATCATTTTCAACGGTGACGATTTCGAACCCTGAACCTTGCCAACAAGGGTGGATTGTAGATTGCTTGTCGAGGACCCACTGAGAAAATCCAGTGACTCTGCTTCCATTTCAACTCAAATTCAAAGAAAAACCCCTGTGAGGTAATTGCAACATGGAGTGGAGTTCTCGGGGGCGAGATACAAGAGCATGGGAGGATAGTAAACCAATGGACAACCACTCTACCGACGAGCTTGCCTGACCATAAAGATATTCAGTATGATTTATGAGCCACCTTTGCAATAAGCTCGACATTTTCCATCAAGAAGCATCACCACAACAATCATTCTTTTCCTCACAGAGTTGAAAGGCTGAATTTTTATTATTCTGGATTCACTACGCTATATGGCATAGTTTCCACCCAATGATACGCCAAACTCTTAGCAAAGCAGATTCAGTCAGTGAACATAGAATTTTAGGTTTTCCCTCTTTACTGATCACCACCTCACCCCCTGTATTCTGGAATATGCGCTACAAAAGCAATTTCAATACACTTTCACTGATTTCATATCTCAGATTCTCACCTTCCTTAAAACTTCCAATCTTCTTGACATTGTAAGTATGAGGAAGTGAATGAATGGGAACTTTTTAACTGGACAGACTAATCCACAACTTCATGTTTTAATGGTTTTATTGTTTTGCAGGTTTCGACATGGGTAATGAAACAAAGGCCTTGCATAATTCAGTCAATCGCAATCTCGACAGTTTCAGCCTGATTTTTTTATTTTTTTTTTAGAAAAGTTCAAATGAAAGTTTTTAGCAAATGGGGATCCCAAGCAAAAAATTAAAGCAATTTTACATGTTATTTTTTCTGAAAATGTTAGAGACATCCTACTTTCTGATCCTCGCGATCCCATGAAGCAGGGAGGAGAGCATACTTATTCTAAAAAATAAGAAAAAAAACTTGAAAATAACATCCTACCTACATTACTCTAATTAAAAATTAGAGTTATGTGTAGTCAAATAACCAATGTAGCCAAGCACGCAATAGTAATAAGAATATGTTATCTTTCAATTTCAGAAATGAGAATCAAAAATATGTATAAATGTGCGAAATTAGCTGCTAAAACTCTAAATTAACAAAATAAAAAGAAAAACTAAATGGAACTAACCTGGTACTCACTTGAAACCATCGTTCGATCAGGCTTTCGTAGGAGCAATTTGTCTTGTTTAGATCATGTTGCAGCTCCTCGTTGTCCTCCTCGACCTCTTGCTCGCCTAATTGTTCTTCATTAAATATGCAGGATTCTTCGTATGTTGATTCATCGTTTGTTGTTGGAGGAGTAATTAAGCTCTCTACTGCTGTCAAGATCTCCTCTTCCCAAGAAGAGGGGATCCCAACTTTCGGTAAGATCTGAGTGAGTTGTTCCAAGCTTAAACTCATAGTTAAACCATATTGAAAAAGGATTCTTACAGCACCCAAATCGAAATGAAAAACTAAAATAAAAACATTCTCGCTGAAACATGAAAAAAATTACTCTTCACAGTTGCGGAAATCAAACACACTTGCAAAAATTGAAATCACTCTTGCGGAAATTGAAACACTCTTTGCAGAAATTGAAATTCACACTTACATAGTTGGCAGGGAGAAGATGAGGAGTCTCCACTCAAGTAGCTGCTATGACCCCTTACCAACACATGTAGATCACACTTGCATGAATTGAAATGAAAAATAAATGGATACCTCAAACCATCGTGCTTCCCCGGCAACAACGCCAAAATGTTGGGCTCTAAAGATGCCCTAAAAACAACCTTAGTCTGACATTAATTTATCAAACGAGGATTCGTCTTCTCTTTCAAGAATGTCAACAAAGTCTATGCGCCTATATAACCTCTATGCATCAGTCAAAGGTAGGTGTTGGCACAAGCATTTTACTTGTTGCCTACATAGGTTCTTACCTTCTGTTTTCAATACCTCATCCTCCAGAGATGCAACCTATGCTATCTTTGACATGCAGTTGTTACGTTCAAATGAACGACACTACCTGCAAAGGGAACATCAATCGTAACAAAGGAACGACAGTTGTTCCATTCAAATGAATGACACTACCCGCAACGGGAACAACAATTGTAACAAAGGGAACGACAATTGTTCCGTTCAAATGAACGACACTAAAATGTTGAGCCGAACTAATGTCATATTAATTGCATTATAGTACTTTCCCAACCATTTAATTTGTCAATCTGAGGTTCATAGACTTACGAAGCACACACATAGTATATGCAGGATCGAAGTGGAATTAATCTAATCTAACTCTCCTTAAAGATGACACACACTTTCAAAATGAAATTGTTGAAATCAAATTAATCTAGGAATGAAAAATTACATGAAGGAAAAGCAATACAACATGTGAAGAGTTTAATGAAAAACAACATATATGTGAGCTCACACCAATGAAGCTATCTCAAATTACATTACAAGAATGAAATGACAAATCATAAAACAATAATGAAAGCATGAATCAAACTAAGAATCCCTTTCTCCAAAATTACAAAACCCAGACTCTACATAAAAATATAAGACTAATCTAGCTTTCTAAGATTCATTCCAGACCCATGAAATGGAGAGAGAGGACTCTCTTTTATACATGAGAGCCTTGAAGATAAGATAACCATCTCATAGTTACATATCCACTATTCTCTCAACTACTTCCCCATTATTACAAAATATGATCCCTTCAAATCCTCCACATGTCTCTCACAAATCCTGGATAAGATATGCCAACCAAATCTCCATGATCTTCTCCTTGGAATAGGCTTTGAATAACTATCTCCTTGAAATGGTGGAGGAGATATTCGAGAAGACTTTTTGAATTAATCCTTCACATATTTCTACACATTACAAAGCTCACACATTTTTGAGATATATATGAACACATGTCGATTTTCTAATATTTAATCACAAATTCCTTTTTAATACTAAAATGAATAAAGTGGAAAATAATAATATGAAACCCAAATATATTTATGAAAATGATATCATGAAAGGTTAATGGGGCGATGAAATGTGAAGAATGACGAAGGGAAAGGTGGATGAAAATACGACATTTCTGAGTCCCAACAAATGCCGAGGGGCATCCTTCTTGCATCAATACTACTCTAAGACCCATGTGTGAGGCATCACATTCTAAGACAAAAGTCTTATTAAAGTCAGGCACTACTAATACTGGAGTAGTGCACATGGCATCCTTTAAAGCAATGAACGCATGTGCTACTACCTCACTCCAAACAAAGGCATTGTTTTTAAGGAGTGAAGCTAGGGGACCTGCAATTTTTCCATAATTTTCACAAATTTCTTGTAGTAGCATGTGAGTCCTAAGAATCCCCTAAATCTCTTCAGTGTTTTGGGACAAGGCAAATCTTGCATAGCTACCACTTTCTTGGGATCAACTCGTACTACCTCCTAACTTACAATGTGGCGCAAATATTCAACCTTGAGAGTCCTAAAAGCGCATTTGGAGCGCTTCATGAATAATTGGTTGTCTCTCGAGACTTGTAAGGACTTATCAACATGTTCTATGTGTAATTCCCATGATTTATTGTAGATCAAGATATTATTGAAGAATACCAACACAAAAATTCCTAGGAAGGGTTGAAAATCACGTGCATGAGGCTCTGAAAAGTGGATGGAGCATTACAAAGACCGAAAGACATCACTAGAAACTCATAATGACCTTTGTGTATTTTGAAGGCTGTCTTAGGGATGATTGCCTCTTTTATCCCGATTTTGTGGTATCCTGAATGTAGATCAAGCTTAGTGAAAAAAATTACTCCATGAAGTTCATCCGAGAGATTGTCAATAACAGGGATGGGAAATTTGTCCTTCATCGTCAACTTATTGAGAACCTAAAAATCAGGACACATGCGCTAAGTTCCTTCCTTCTTTAAAACCATGACTATTGGTATGAGTAAGGGATTGTACTGGGACATATGACCCCTACCTCCAACAATTCGTGAATGATCTTTTCTATTTCGGTCTTTTGTGAAAAATGGTGTCAATAAGGATGTACATTTGTTGGTTGACTTCCTAGAATCAGGGAAATTCTATGGTCATGCTCTCCTTGAGAAGGGGGTAAACCCTTTGGCGTCTCAAAGACCTAAGGATGTTTGTTGAGGACTAGCTACAAGTTTGGGTGGATTTCTTGTGTCGTATTATCCATGACTTGTATGACATTAAATTGATCAATAATGCCAGAGTATCCTTTCTCTAATAACTTCTCCATACGACGAGAGCTGACCATTTCAGGAGAGCTTGCATGAAGCCCTCGAAGGGTGTACATGACCCTCTTTAGTAGAATTCATATAGAGTTCTTTGAAATCCATGGTGACTAGTCCCAATGTGTGTAGCCATTATGCCCCCAATACTATATCACAACCACCCATATCAATGGAAAATAGACGGGCCTTGAGTTGATAGTCTCCCATCTAGAGTTTGACATTTTCGCATCTTCCCCCACATTTCATCATACCTCCATTGGTGATCATGATTTGAAAGTTGTGCACTAGGTGTACAAAACAATGTGTTTCCTCTTCCACTCTCTTGTGAATGAAATTTTGAGTACTTCCATTGTTAACTAGGACTATGACCTTTCAGTGCTTAATGTAGCCTGTAAGTTTCAAGGTTTGTGAAGTTGAAATACCTGATAATGCATGCAAGGATATGAGTGGTTCTTCATGAGGGAATGGAGGTTCAATATCCACCTAAGTTTACATGTTGGTGTCTTCAACCTGTAACTATGGTGTCTCTTCAGTAATTATGTCTTTGGTCGAGGCCTAAGTGGTCATATCAATTTTGAACAATTTATGTTCTTTACATTGTTGACCTGGAGCATATTTTTCATCACAATTATAACAAAGTCCACATCTTTGGTGGTTTGTCATTTCCACTAGAGACAACCTTTGTACTTTCAATGGATGAGTAGGAGTTGTGCTTGGGGAATTACCTTGGGGAGGATGAGTGCAGTGAATGAAGGTTGGTTTTCTTGTATGTGCATTGATCACCATATATTATTCTAGGGCCATCTGAGTCGCTTCTAACCATGTAACAAGATGTTGCATTCTAACTTGTGCTCAAATCTCCTCCTTTAGGCCACTAATGAAACATTCTTTATAGAAAGAATTTGTTAGGTTCCCTGTAATGATGGTTAATTTCTCAAAGGTTGCCATAAAGTCTACGACTGAGTCTCTTTGGTGTAACTTGGTAAGCCACCTCATATAGTGAGTATCTCTCTTGAAACATGCATGGATAAGTTTAACAAATTGACTCCAAGTGATGACATAGTCTACATATGTTTTTAATGTCATTCCCACCATTGCCATTGTTCCAGATCTAAATACAAAACCCCCACCCCAAGTTCCATTGTGTCATCAGTAATGCCCTGGAGGGTGAAGTAATGTTGCATCTAGGTGACCCATCCATATGGGTAAGAACCATCAAACATGTTCAGGTCCACCTTAGGAGAATGATGCCATATATTATTATCCATTGGTTTATGGCTGTGTAGACTCGAAGAGGGTTATGAGTGGCTAAATAGTCTTGAGTTAGAAGTTTCTTCCTTGTGTGGCTCGATGTGTTGTGTAGACCAATGTTCTTCTTCTTGTATGCCTCTAGTTATACGAGGCACCAACTTCGTAGTCAATATATCTTCCAAGATAACCTAACATCTCATCCAACTTTTTTTCCAACTTCTCATCCAACTTCGCTGATTTCTCATCCAAATTCACTAATTGCTCATCCAACTTCTTATCCAACTTATGAAATTGATTTTTCGGGTTGTTCAACATTTTGGAAGTGGAGTGGGTGGTCATATTGTTTGGGGAGGTGTATGAGGCGGTTTATAGATATCCAACATGGGTGAGCTTATTGACAAAGGTTACAGTGTCCTTAGGACAAAGGAGAGTTAGGTGCTATAGATCTTCGACATACATGCAGGGTCTAATAGTAACACCCAACCCAATATCTCAGGGCACTAACTAAGGAGGCTAAACCATGCCCTTAGTTGTACTACTTGACTGCCTAGTTATTATAGAGTGATCTCCCTGAGTGTTATTCTCGGTCTATTATAGCAACAAGATGGTTTATTAGTTTATCTAAAGTAGGTTTCATATATACCTAGGGGACTTCCTATATAATTGAAGGTATGACATGGAAGTGAGATTGCATATACATGTACTGTCTAATGTGGTACTACTTGAGGGGGTACCAACATGGGTTACAAGGGTTTCCAACAATGTTATTCCACTTGTATTTCTTGTGTGCATTTTTCTCTGACCGGTGTTTTACGCATTGAACGAAAGATCACTATGTTATTTAAAGATGCTAGAACATGTCTCTAAAAGAAATTTTTGAAAAATTTAGGAGCTTGTTGACCAAAAAAAGCTCTTAGGGTTTGAGGTCGAAAATGGAAAATGATCACAACTTCTGATATATTTCTTGGATTGGCTATTATGACCCCAATTATGAAATGCCATAGCTTATTTGGATCTAATGGCACTAGTTTGACTGAAATCTATACACTCTATTAAAAAATATCCAATATGCAAAATTCACGGTTGTCCCAAAAATCTCCTAAAAAAAGGTTGAATTTAAATCAATGATATCTCCACTTCCCGGACTTCATTTTGGATGATTTATTATTATTATTATTATTATTATTTAATAAAATGGGTATTTTTTCAAGAGGAATTCAAATATTGGGCTGGATGCTCTAAATTCTATAGACAAAGTTTCAAAAATTGACTTGAACACTGATGTTCTTTTTTTTTCATAAAAAAACAACAAAAATAAAATTTCTCCCACTTCGTGACTAAGAAAGAGTTATGATACCACTTGTAGTGCACTTAACCCCAAAACTTAAGAGTAATCACATAAAATGTAGTGCAAAATCCAAGAACATAAGAGAAAAGAGAGATAATCCCTAAGAAATATCTCTTTGATAATAAAAATTAGAGAGTTATGTTCACTTGTTTCTTCAAGGGGAAACCTCCAAAAGAAATGCTCCAAATACAATAACAGTGCTTGACAAAACATTACATAACCTTCTACTAAATATATAACTATTCATAGAGAATCTTAAACTACCTATTTGCCCCTTATAATTAGGGTCGACTAATTAATTTGGGCCATATTAATAAAATGATTCTTTTTACAATGAGTGATTATTAACTAACTATTTAATGGGCCTTATTCAAGGAAGTTGGCCTTATACATTAATAATTTATCTAAGTAAGAGGGTTAGGGTAGGACCCTAATAGAATATTCTATGGTTTACCCTACCTACCATCCTTGAAATGAGAGGAAGTGCTTTGGGGCTTTCCTCGAGCAATGCAACCTGGAAAAAGAGAGTTGTCACGACATCAAAGAGAGTGTTGCCAACTGAATAAAGTTGACCTCTGGGCTCTTTATGATTGATGGGAGTGAAAGTCCTAGTTTTTTCCATGCATAACACTTCAAAAACCTATGTCATCTCACACAAGAACAAAAGCAAGAGAATATAATTTCTAAAGCACAAAGCAAATCAAAGAAATCAAAGTGAAGAAGGTGAAGGTAGGACATAACTTTATAGAAGCGATGGATTTTACATAGAGAATGCTTCCTATCTTACTAATTGTTTCCCAAAATGTTTTGTATTAACACTATAATCCTATTTGTGTTAAAATATTGTGTAACTGCAAAGAATATTCTTATCCCCTTTTGTGGATAAAGTAAAAGATAAAATATTTTTATTATTGATTAGATCATTCCCCTTTTATGGATTGATCATGTCGAGCATTGTAATTGACCAAATCCCTTTTTGTGGATTGGTCAAACCCTAATTGTAATAGTCAGAATGAGAAGTCAGCCCTGCCAGTGACAAGACACTTATGTTCACACCTGCCAGATTGTATAAATAAGAGAGGCCAACACCTCATTTACTCACTCACTCAGTTGTTCATCAGAGCGCAAGTTTGGAGCTGCAGTTGGAGAAGAAGGAAGACAGAGAGAGAGGTGCATTCTTGGGAGAGGACTTTCTCTAGTGTTTGGTTTATTGTCTTGGCATTGCATTGGCTATCTATATTAAGGAAGTTTTGTTGGATTTTCTTCCCCATGAGGGTTTCCCAGGATAAATGTTGTGTACTCTTGTGATTGTGTTTCTCTCAGTGATCCTATCTATGCTATTGTTATCTAGTAAATTGAAAGTAACCTAATAATAGCAAAAACTTTAACATGGTATCAGAGCTAAGCTGAAGAGAGCATCTTTCATAAGAAAAAGAGAAAAACGTCATTGTTGTCGTACATGCAAATTAGGGCTTTTTATTGAAGAAGAATTTCAACCCCAAATCCATCTAGAAAAGTGCGCCCTACCTCAAGGAACATTTTGGCATCCTCAGCGCAAATTTTCAGTGGCTAGATCTCCCGGAAAGTGAAACCTTAGTTTTCACAAAGTACCAGAAGTACCAGAAAACCAGAGGTATGAGTGTACTAGAAGTACCAGAAAACCAGAAGCACTAGTCCAGAAATCTGCAGATCAAGTTTGGAGGGGTAAAAGTTGGATTTTCTAAAATCTAAACACACCAGGCTACTTGCCTCAGTCTAGTGCATCTTTTGGTGAGTTCAGTTTTCAGATCCAATAAATTTGATTTTTCTATTATTTCTATAGCCCGGGGGGCTAGGGTTTCTTCTACAAGAAAGAATGGCTACCAGTATGAGGGTAGAAGACAGACTGGAAGGATCTAGAAACTTCAGATCTTGGAAGCATAGGTTGCAGATGATTCTAGACGAGAATGATCTCCTAGAACATGTTACAGTGGGTGTACCAGAACCAGAGAAAAAGACCAAGCATAAGAAGAATCAAAAGAAAGAAAAGAGAATCGTGTCAAATTCAGTAAAGGATCACTTGATCCCTCATATATCCGAACTACAGACAACAAGGCAAATAAATGAAGCACTCATCAGGTTATATGAAAGCAAAGACATTAGCCAGAATCTTACCTTAAGAAATCAGCTTCGTAATATGAAGATGGAAAACTCAGAATCTGTCACGTCCTATCTTATGAGAGTTTCTCAGATTAGAGATCAGCGTACAACTATTGGAGATGCCATTAGTGACAAAGAGATTGTAACCACAACCCTAAATGGGTTTCCAACATTTTGGATTCCTTTTGTACAAGGAGTGTGTGCGAGAAGCAAGTTACCCAAGTTTGATAAGTTATGGGTAGATTGCACACACGAAGAATCTAGACTTGTAGACCAGCAAAAGAGATTAATTGTTGACAAAGAGGAAGCTCTTAGAGTTCAAAAGAACAAAAGAAGTTCCTTCAGGAGGAACAATAAAGAAGCTAACTCCGTAAGAGTTCCAGATAAGAAGAAAGATGTTTCAAAGATCAGATGCTACAACTGTCAAAAGTTGGGACACTTTTCCTATCACTCCCCTCAAGGAAAAGGGAAAAGAAAGCATCAAGCACATGTGGCAGAGGAAGAGGAATCTCCTCCCTCAAAGAAAGCTTTAGTAGAAATTGAGGATTATGTACTTTAAGTTGAAGATAGTTGATCTGAAGAAAGATAACAAATGGTGGAGTCTGTGGAGCCTTCCCACACTAAAACAAAAGATAAGTATTCATGTTTATTTCTAGTATCTTGTTTACTTTAATACCTTATCATTACAAGCTAGATTTTTTTTGTGAGAATGTTAATTAATCTCGTTTCACCAACAGTATCTATGCAGATTTCTGAAGGAAGTATCAAAGAAGAGGATGAAGAAAGAGATAAAATATTTATTTCAGAAGTTAGACAGCATGAGAAGGACGTATGATATGGTGACAGTCAGTAAAGACCAAACAATATCCAGTATTTATATAGGAGCAGGAGGCTCCTAAAGATGCAACACAAAAATGTTCAAGATGAAGAAAAAGATGGATACTCAGATATAGTTGATGAGATGCAGGTAACTACAGGTTGCTCCAGTACCGTTCTTATAGATGCAGAGGGAGCAGGTTGATCCAGTATGAAGTAAGAAAGAAAGAAATGTTCGAACTCAAGAAGGCACCTAAGATATTACAGAAGAAAACTTTAAGGATGATGATTAGAAGCTCTTAGTTTGGTGCAAGAGGTAGTTATGTCTCCGAGTTCGAAATGGAGGATCGTGATTTGGTGCAGTTAGGAAAGCAGATGAATGGTGCCCAGATATTTTGATCAGGATGAAAGTTATCCAGTAGATGGATGGTGCCCAACAGATGGGTAGCAGGGTATTATACCATGGAAAGATTTTGGACCACAAGAGATTTTTTAGATCCCATAGCTAGACCTTCGTAGAGAACGAAGAGACCTTCAAAGATAAGGAATGAGTAATCCCATAGGTAGACCTTCGTAGAGAAGGAGAAAGAGAAGAGACCTTCGTAGAGAAGGAAGAAACCTTCGTAGAGAAGGAAGAAACCTTTGTAGAGAAGGGGAATGAGAAATTTGCCAAGGTTGGCCTCTGTCCAAGTGTTGAGTTTTGGATACTCTAGGGACATGCTAGAATACCCTCATAGAGAGGGGTGTGACCACCCTCGTAGAGAGGAATGTGGATGTTTCCCCAAGGGGTAGCGGGCATATACTCTATGTTCATAAAATGCATCCAAAAAATGATATGTAGCTATATGTAATTCCTCAATAGATGTTGTGTCAGTAGGATTTGAGCAAATATAGTCATAATCACGAGTGAACAAACAATCATGATAGAATTCATGCCGAGCAAAGGCATGCTTAGATCTAGGGATTAGTGAACACATGATACAAGCCCAACTTCTTCCCACCATTGATGGTGACTACCCTAAATTCTATAGGTGAGGAAGACAATGCATACTGTTGCATACAAGAACCGTCAGAATGCATCATACATATTGAATGTTGCAGTAAATAATGGGATTAGGCAATAGAACCAATGTTGTTGGGTGCATCTTAGTGCACATAAATGCTCAAAGTAGTGTCAAACCATAAATAATCACAATTTTTCACACCAAGTTAGACATAAAGATGAACCACCTTGTTAACTAAAGATGTTGGAAAATGACCTAAACACACAACACAATTATAACATTCATTGTAAATATCCCCATTTTTTTCTAGGCAATATATCCCAAGGAAAACCCATGGGCATTTCCCCTCATTCTGAAGATGGTACCTAGGGTAAACCCTCGATTCTTTAGGGAAAAAGGTCAGGCCAACAACAAGGCTTGAAGCCAGTACAACAATATACTCATTATGAGCTCATCATGTCACTAATAAAAATGAAACCTAAGTAAGGAGCATAACACTCCATCCTACAACCACCTGGACTAGACCCAATCAATAAAGATCCCAAAAATCTTATTACAATTTAATTTATATTTCATATAGTATAAATGATTACTTGATTACCTTTAACCTTGTAACTGCAATGTATGCCAAATGATTTCACATGCACTATTTATATTTATATCGACAAATCTACCCAAAAAAAACATACCTTACATTTCATCAATCAAACAAACACATACATTTCAAAACATAAATAAAATATATCATATAAGAGGCACAAAGGGCTTTTAGCCCAAGCACTAATCTTGGCTCAATAATGCCCATAATCCATGACCATTTCACTCGGAAAGGCATAATGACAAGAGGGTTTGTGCATTACAAATTAATAGTTATTATCATATAAGACCAATGACATAGTTGACACTAATATTTCATTTGATAATTGACACACATAATGACAATTCCATTTTATATTGAATTGAAACACCCACCAAGAATTTTACATCTCATCCCCTCCAAATAGTGACCACCCCACATTGCGAATTCCTTTTTTCAATGCAAATATCAATTAAAATATTCTAAGAATATTTTTGTACAATAAATACTTCTTGTTATAAAGTTGCACATCACTCAATAAGGTAAAAGGTCATTAATAAGTGTGAAAGGAAGGTCTATGGTCATGTTCACATGGCTGAATGTAACCCAGCCTTATCAAAGTTTGAGACCCAAGTTCCATGTGATTAATATTCCTCTCAATAAATAAAGTGGAGAAGGGTATTAATGTAGAACCTTAGGAATATGCCATTCCAGGGATAAGGAACAAAAGTGACATCTTTCTAAGCAACCTCTCAACTAATATCAAACAATAACTTTACACCTAATAGATTTATGAAGTGTTAATAAAAGTTTGGACATCCTACATTTCGATTCCACCGACTTAAAATTTATAAATAAAATGTGTACTTAAAAATATTATTTTTTAACTTAATTACTTTTACAATTGAATAATTTCATTGTGACATTGATAAACTTATAAACTTTGCCTTTTTTTTTCTCATTTTTAAATTTATTTTTATCAATCAACCCGTTGTGGTTGATGGAGGTATTATTAATTTCAAAGACTCAATATTTAGACATTTTGCATTTTTTTTTTCTTTTTAATTTATTTTTAACAATCAACCGGTTGTGGTTGATGGAGGTATTATTAATTTCAAAGACTCAATATTTAGACATTTTGCATTTTTTCTTTCTCCTCGTTGTGGTTGATGGAGGTGTTATTAATTTCAAAAACTTACTATTTAGATAGCATTTTTTTTTCTTAATGATGTTTAAGAAGAAGGAGATATAGAATCCATATTTATATCGATTTTCTTTTTCAAAAATGAAAAATCTTGTATTTCAAGAAGAAATATTCATATTTCTGTTTTTATACGAGGACTGCTCGTTTTCTACATTTCCATAAATCCTATGATTTTTTGCAAAATCAGTTCTCAAAACAATATCAACTTCTGTTTAATATTACCCTTCCTCAGAATATGTGTTCTATTTACTATCCAACTCTATTGTTTTTGCATATGCATGTTCTTGAATTTACAAAAGGAGAATGGAAGGTGATTATGAGCCTCATTGACAAATTCTAATTAGTTTCGGGGTTAAAGTTGAACCCTTTAAAATCGACGGTTCATTTTTCTGGTCTTTTGAAGTCAAAACTTGACCCTTTTAAGTTATTACTCCCGTACAAGTTCACTGATTTAACTGTTGGTTTTAAATACCTTGGGTATTAATTAAAGGCCGGACTCCATAAAACAAAAGATTGGCGGTGGCTCTTAACCAAAGTGGAGAAGAAGATTAATCATTGGAGTTATAGGTGGCTGTCTTTGGGAGGTAGGTATACATTATGCAAAGTTGTTTTGGAAAGCCAACCAATATATTGGTTTTCGCTGGCATCAGTACCACAGTCCATCCTCAATCGTTTCAGGAAATTACTCTTCAATTTTCTCTGGAACAGGAATGTGGATTCAAATCATTACCACATTTGTCATTGGGAGATTCTAGCTCATCCAAAAAGTTCGGGTGGTTGGGGTTTCCGCAACATCTTCTCTTTTAATAGAGTGCTGACAACATCGACCCTTTGGAGGGGACTAACTAAAAAAGGACTTTAGCAAAAGGTTTTGAAGGAGAAGTACTTTCCTTTCTCGATAGTGAAAAATTGGCTTAGATCAGAGTCATTCCAGTATGTATCGGCCTCAAAAAATTGGAACAATCTCATTAAGGCGATCCCATTGATCACAAATTGGCTTAGTTGGAAGCTTGGTACTAGTCACCTTGTGGCAATTGGGAGGGACATAATCCTGGGATTAGGCGCATACTCCTTTCTATCTAATCCGCTTATCAATACACTAAGTCAAAAACATGTTTCGGTACTTGCTTAGGCTTGGAGACCACAGGAACAAGACTCTATACTTACTACCTGGTACAACAGTTCGGAGCTGGATCTTACAAGCAACCTGGCAGCAGAGTGGGATCGCTATAGGAGGGCACTACAAGCTTCGGGAGTATCCCTATTTGACTCTGCAAATGAACTTATATGGACAGGAGGGGACTCTTCCAGAGACCTATTGACTAAGAATATATACGCGACCATTATTTCTACCCTTAATTTCCAAAACATTTCAGGCTGGCGCAAAAGTATTTGGAAGTGGGATATACAACTGAAAATCAAGCTGTTCCTGTGGCTTGCTGCGGAGAATAAGATATTGACCTGGCAAACATTACAACAGAGAGGATGGATAGGGCCTAGGCTGTGTCATTTATGCAAAAATGCAAGTGAAGAAAATGAACATCTGTTCATACATTGTACTTTCACCAAATTCATATGGCTAAAAATTAGATCCATCAAAAATATCAGATATAACTGGGATGGTGTCGATCTTGATGATTATCTCACTAGCTGGATTAAAAGAAAGACCAATTCAACAAGCCTCGCTGCTCTTATATGCTGGTACATTTGGCTTGAAAGGAACACTGCGATTTTTAAAGGAAAGGTGCCTTCAGTTCAATCGGTCGTCATCAAATTGCTTGGAGCTCTTCAGAATCCCGTGGATAAATTGATAATTTCTTATATTCATATTAATAGGCTTGACATCCCACTTGAGTTTCTACTGGCCTATTTTGATGGAGCTGCCCAGATTAATGGCTCATGTATCAGTGCGAGTGGCATCATCAAACTTTCTACCACTAAAGTTTTTAAATGGTATTTGAATTGTGGTAAGGGAACTAATACCAAGGCTGAGCTAATGGGTGCTTAGGCGACCCTTTATTTAGCTGATCTATTATCTATACATAAGATTCAGATCCTGGGCGATTCTAAGATAATCATAGATTGGCTAAATCATAAAAGTGAATTGCGGGTGAGCTCCTTAGAAGGCTGGAAACAAAGAATTAGAATGTTGGGAAGCAAATTTTCGGATGTTCATTTATTTCACATCTTTCGTGAATTCAACAAGGAAGTGGATGGGCTCTCTAAGCTTGCTTTAATAGCTCCCGAAGGAATCGTTTCTCTTCAGTTGTGGACTGGAGGAACGACGGGTCTTCATCGACATATAAATATCTATTAGTGGATCTATTTCTGCCCTTCTGGAAAGCTTCCCTTAGTACTCTATGTTATATGCTGGGAGGAGTCCTGTGCTAATCAGTTTTGAGGAGTTGTTAGTTTTCTGGATTTTTTGCCCAGTCTTGTTTCTTTTGGCGATATTTGTCCTTTTGTGGAGTACTCGTTTTTTTTTTGGATGTATTTGGAGGTAGCCTTCATGGCTGTGGCCGATTAGTATTTTTTTTGTAAAGTGTAGGACAAACTGAATTGTCAAGAAAGTCTGTTATTTTGTGGTATCAAGGGATGTAAAAATTATATTATCTTAATATAATTGTGCTAATTTTCAACTGGAAAAAAACATCTCATTGTGGAACTAGACATCATGATATTCCTGGAAAATAAAAGCTCCACGATTCATAGACAAAGCACCTTTGGATAAGTTGTCTGCTTTGGAGTTCAACTCCCAGTGAATGTGGTTACACAGAAACCATTCCAATCCAAGTAAACGCAAATTTGACCGAGCAGGGGCTAGAGGCGAACGACCTGAACCTGTATCCTTTTGTTAGCCCATTTTGTAGCCACCTTCGAATCCCCCATGATCTGGACATTTTTTAGCTTAGAGAATTGACTACAAACAAAAGAGCCCATAACGTTGAAAATTCAGACTTCATGTTTGAGTCGAGGTCTGGAGCATATTTGATCTCAAAAAAATGATCTGCAGAGATGTGAAGTAGAGCTCCCACCCAACACCTCGGGGGATGACCATGGATGGTGCCATCAAAAAATCCCCATGGACCCCTTCTACCAACTCAGGCATATGGAACAAGCGTTGTTTAGGAGTATCTATATTGAAATATTTAAAAATAGGATTGGATACTTTTTGATGTTGTGGTAAGGTTGATTACTATGACCTTTAAAAGTTTATTTTTTGTTAATAATTGCGTTTAACTTTTTCGTCTTAAAAAATCATGATAGTTGAACATACATCATTCAAATAATTTGTTTATTAACAAATTTACATCAAAACATTGTGTTCTCTTAATCTAAAACCTAGAATTAACAATAGTTTCCACATTGTACCTTGATATGAGAAGGTAAACCTTTTCTCAAACCAACCTTTACACATATTCAAATAGGTGTGATGATTTCTTTGTTAACCTAATTAGAATCAATTTTGATTTTTTTTTTTTTTTTTTTTNATTTACCAAAAAAATTGTTCTTTCTTAAATTTTGTCGTGTCACAAGTAGTAAAAAAGATTTGTAGTCTAAAGTAGATTGGGGTTACAAATGTAAAGATTTTAGTTGGTGAAATTTTGTAAACCAAGGTTTGAGGAAAATACCAAAACCATGGGATAGTTTCCATTCTTTCGAAATATTAAAAAAAACAATGGAAAAAAAAAATCTAGAGCAAAGGTTTATTGTTGACTTTACACCAATGAAAAAGATTTTGTAAGATTTTTCAAAATTGATAACAATGTAGCAAATTTGTAGATGATAGTGTGGTCTAAGTAATGCCTCATTGTATTAGTAATTATAATTAACTTTATTTTTAATTTTATATTTACATAAAGTCTTTATTAATTTAAAGATTTATAATATAATGATCTTTTATGTAATTACATATTATTATTACAATGATATATTTTCACACTACGATATTTTATATTAATATTGTTTTTCTTAATTTTTATAATTTATAATAAAATTTAAAACAAACTAACATAATTTTGATTTAATGGTAAAAGTGACAAAATATCAAGGCATCTATGAAATGAAATTGAGAAAGTATTGAAGTAATATTAAGGTTATATTCTCATTGTATTATTTTGAATATTTTATTTTTAATATGTATTTAATTAAATTTTAAGGTTATATTTTTTGAATGTTGATTTAATTATATTAAATTGATGTATGATATTTTTTTTGTTTATAAGATAAAGGTAACTATTTAACTATTGATGTATGCTATTTTTTTTTGGTTTGTTTATAAGACAAAGGGTTTTTATGTAACCATTTAACTATTTAGTATATAGATATGTATATATCATTACATCTTTGAATTTAAATATATGAATAAAATCTTGTGATGTTATATAAAATAATGCTAGGTTGAATTTTAAATAAAGTTTTTGTCGATGTTATGCAGGATAATGTCAATATTTTACATAAAATGGTTATATTTTGGAGTAAGTTAATAAGTGGACAAATTTAATCCTTTAATAATAAAAAAGTTATTGGAATATGATAGGAATTTTATTGGAAGTTATAATTCCACCTAATTGATGAGAATTTTCATTCGAGTAAGATAAGAGGTTCTCATACCGTTCCCTTTATCCGACAAAAATTGCTCCTAAATATGGTAGGAACTATGTCGGAAGTCAGAGAGTTTTGACCGATTTAAGATGACCTAAATCACCCCTTTGATGAGAACTATGCTCATAGAATTTTTTCCTGAGGGATTTTGACCGATTTTAAGATGATCTAGATCACCCCTTTGTTGGGAACTATGCTCATAGAAATTTTCCCTCATGGATTTTGATTAATTTTAAAATGACCTAGATCACCCCTTTGTTGGGAACTATGCTCATAGAATTTGCCCTTAGGGATTTTGATTGATTTTAAGATGACCTAGATCACCCCTTTGTTGGGAACTATGCTCATAGAATTATGAGGGATTTTCACTGATTTTAAGATGACCTAGATCACCCATTTGTTGGGAACTATGCTCACAGAATTTTGCCCCAAGGGATTTTGACCGATTTTAAGATGACCTAGATCACCCCTTTGTTGGGAACTATGCTCATAGGATTTTCCCCTAAGGGATTTTGACCGATTTTAAGATGACCTAAATCACCCATTTGTTGGGAACTATGTTCATAGAATTTTGCCCTTAAGGATTTTGACCGATTTTAAGATGAACTAGATCACCCCTTTGTTGGGAACTATGCTCATAAAATTTTGCCCTAGATCATGAGGTTTTTGAAAAAAATGAAAGAAAAGATGGAACTTTGACTCACCTAAAAAAAACTACCTTCACTAAAAATGACCATTTGAATCTCCCATATACAACTTCACTTTATCTATGAAATTTAGCTTTTAAAGATTTTAACCCATTTTAAACATATATCCTTAAAATTTAGAAAAAATAATTAATAAATAAAAAAATTAACTTATCAAGAAATTAAATTTGTCCACTTATTAATTCACTAATTACATATATATATATATTATTTTAAATTAAAATACATACTCTTAACTTAAGTTAAAAATCTAAACCCTTCCATATTGTGCAATTTCAACACTAAATAAATAATATTTATCAACATCTATAAAATAAATAATTCCAGTAAAAAGCATCCATACAATAAATACTTTCTAATTTGAAAATTCTAACCTTACCACATGGAAACTAAGTAACGGGGAGCCTTTACCACCATACCGTGAGAATCTTTTTAACAAAAAAACCTCTACATAGTGGTTAATGTTTACCCGATAGATAATGCATAGTGGTTCATGTTTACCCATAGATAACCCAAGATGAATCTTATCCTTAGTAAAGAAGGAATAAACCAAAGTATATTCCTCGTACATCTAAAAATTTTTCAACATTATACGTATTCCATGCACATACTTTTTTCAAATACGTTAAATATACAGCGTAGAAAAATGGAAAATTAAAGATAATTATAAAACGGAAAAAGTAATTAAATTAAGGAAAAAAGCAGTTACTTCTTATACGCTGCATGCGATTAGGTACTGGAAGATAATATTTTATAAAGGAAGAAACACATACACTCGGATTCGAAGAAACACATAAAGCGCTGCCAGCGGTCGGATTATGTGCCACGTCATCGATCCGTTGCCGATGTTTTCGATCTGACGGTCGACAGGGCTTCTAGGGCCTTCGCTGTAATCGCTTGCATGAGAGAGAGGGGGTTCGGGGAGCGTCTGTTCGCCGTTAAGTTTGAGGTTCTCCGTCACTTGCCGTTAAGTTTGCTGTCAATCTCCGTCGTCCAGGCTCTGGTTTGAGTATTGGCGCCGAGCTAGCCCAGAAGAAGTGGAAGCCCAAGATTGGGGGCGTTTCAGAGCGAAGTGAGTGAGCCTCTTTACTAAGGCGTTTCGTGTGGTTACGGCAGAAATTTGGCGCAGATTCATGTAAGAATCGCTCGGAGCGGCCTTATGTTGTAAATTTTGAAGCGTTTGTTGTTGTTTCATATTTCAATGGAGAAAAACTGAGTAGTTTTGTGTAAATTTGTGTAAGAATCTTTCGGAACGGCTTTATCTTGTAAATTACTGAGCAGTTGTTTTTGCTTCCTTCTCTCGATGTAAAAAAAACTGATTGTTGTTGTATAAATTTTGGCGCAGATTCATGCAAGAGCGATTAGAACGGTTTCTTCATCGAAAATTTGAAGCTTCTGCCCCCTGAGGCTGGATTCTGCAGTTCTGATGGACTCGAACCGTGGAAAAGCTTGTGCTTGTTTAGTATGGCTTCAGGATGAAGTGATTTAGTTGGGAAAAGCAGTTTATTCTTGTGTTTGAGTCGGTATATTTGAACTTGTTGTGGAAGCTTGAATCGTAAGAAAGATGGAAAAAGCATGGCAAAAGGCAGTTGAGGCTGCCAGGGGCGGGCAGAACCCTTCAGAAATTGTTTCTTTAACCCTGGACGGCGCTCTCAAAGGTACGCCGTGCAGGTTGCCTCCGGCGGCTTTGTTTGAGCAATTTCCACGGCTCCAGCATCTGTCGTTAGCCAACGCTGGTTTGACTTCTCTGGAAGGGTTTCCATCCTTGCCTCATTTAAAGCGTCTCGTTCTTAGCGACAACAGGATCTCTGGCGGCCTTGAGCATCTGGTGCAAGCGGGGCTTAAATCCCTTGAGGATCTCGATTTGTCGAATAATAGAATACAGGTATTGGAGGATCTTGTTCCGTTGTCGCAGTTTAATCTTGTGTCTTTGGACTTGTACGAGTGCCCTGTGACGCGGCTGCCGGAGTACAGAGCTAGGGTTTTCGACATCATTAAATCCCTAGAGTTTCTGGACAAGACGGACGTTGAAGGCGGTGAGAGACTTGAATCAGACGACGAAGGGGAGGAAGTGGATTCCGAAGATGAAGAGGCGGAAGATGTTGATAATTATACCAGCGAGGACAAGTCCAATGGGGTTCGATCTCTGAACCGCCCGGCTGACCAGGACGAGGATGACTTTGAGCAGGAGGATGAGGACGAACTTGATGTGGAGGAGGATGAGGAGTATCAAGATGGGGTTACCATTAATGGCCACGGAGTAGCGCCTGGTCACATGGCTGCCAATGCTGCCGGCAATAGCTCGGATGATGATGAAGTTGATGATGAAGACGAGTGCGAGAACGCTGAGGTCCAGGATTTGGACGATGATGGTGATGAAGAAAGCGATGAAGTTGTTGCCGAGGCCGACGATGACGATGCTGGTGCTGCAGAAGATGATGAGGATGATGGCGGCACTGAACATGCAAGTAGTGCCCCTGGAGAGCTTGATGTTCAGGACGACGATGATAACGCAGACGACGAGGATGGCGAGCTCGGGGATGAAGAAGAAGACGATGAAGGAGTTGAGAACGATGCCGAGGATGATGGCGAAGATGAGGTAAGGCTTGTTTGTTTGTCATCTGGTTTACAGAGCTCAGATATACATCAGGGTCTTGTTTTCTCAGCCTTGTTAGTTCAATGTGTAGAAGAGATTCTGGATGCGTAGAGATCTGTGTTGTGATTTTAAGATTGCATCTGTATTTATTATTCGGTTGCTTATGGTTTGTCACACGGTCAATGCTCTGGCATGTTGCTGTTTTCCTGGTGTCTTGAATACCTCTTATCAGGTTCTCTGGGTCAGTCTGATGTCTGTTCGATGTGCATATTGTAGGGAACTTACCTTCTGCATATATACCCTTGATTAGTGTGGGTCATTTTGGGTTGTTTCCTCCGACTGTCCCAGAAAGCTACCAGCAGTAGTTTGGCTGGTAGCAAGTTTCACTATTGCTGGAGCTGCCCAAATATATTAGAATGTTCAAAGTGGTGTTACTTGGTCAAAACCTTGTCACCCGTTTGATGTTACGAGGAGACCCGTTTTTCATTCCGTTCTCCAGGAGATGCGATTCTCGTTCTGTTCCCGATCTCGTTCTATATGCAGGATATATGCTGTGGGAGGGGGCGGGTTTATGCATCCAATCTCCCAAAACCCTGTAGCCCTGTTTCTGCTAACATAGCTCCCTATGGCATCCCTTGTTGTTCTTCCGGGAAAATGGAGGTGGCAGATTCATGCATCTTATCCCCGGAAACCCTCTACCCCGTTTCTGGCTTGTTTCCCATTCATTTTGCTTTCCTAGTTCTGAAAAACCTAGTTACTTATGGCATCCCCTGTTACTCGTCTGACAAGACAAATATCAGCAGTAGTGTGATTCCTTGTTCTGTGATTGAGCTTGTTTGAAATTTACTCATTTAATATATAATCTTGCAGTGAAAAGAGTGGTACCGTTTCCTTGGTGTGGTGCAGGCCATTATTTTATTGTGATTAGCGTTTCTAACCTTGTTACATTTTACATCTGTGCTTTGACTTTTCAGCAGGAAGAAGACTATGGCACAGAGTACTTAGTACAGCCTATTGGCAAGCCGGAAGATGAGGACGGTGGTAGTGATTTTGAACCGGTTGAAGATGGTGCTGAAGATGAGGATATTGACGAGGATGAAGATGATGATAATTACGTTGCTGGAAACCCTGCTGGAAACCAGAAGAGGAGTAGGGATGTAATAGATAGTGATTCAGAGGATGAAGAAAGAAATCACAAGCGGCGATAGATAGGAATTAATATGGCTAATAGTTGTTAGGTTTATCTTGTTCTTTTTCTTTGACTATTTTATCTGGTAGGTATTTTCGAGTGATAAAGCAACATGTAATGTTTTAGGATCATAGTTTACAGTTGGAAGGTGAGAGGGCTGGGGAGTCTCTTCATCTTTGGAAGTTTCCCCAGCCCGAAATGTTATTGTATTCTTGATCTGTAACATTCTGTACAAATAGATTGAAATGAGGAAAAAATGGATGGATGTTTTAAGCATTTCTTTTTATTCTATATTTATAGAGTTGATTGTAAACTATGTTGAGAGTGGCTTCGAAGGCTGTTGAGGCTATTATTGTTTACCTTTTGGTGCATGGTGTATAGTAAACTAGTAATTTACCACATGAAAACCTCGTGACAATGACCAGTGTATGGTCCCGTATGTTGTGGGTCTGCAGAATAGCAGAACTTCTGAGCATGAAAGGAAAACTCTATCCTCTGCGTCTCCTAGCTGTGTGTTTGTGCCTTATATCATGTCTATTAAATGTCGACTCCATCCCTTTATCTGCAATTTTAAATTTATGTTAGATCTAGCATCTCTTTGGAGCTTCAGTGATGCCAGGGCGATGGGCAAATTGTTTTAATCTTCTTTCCGTATTTGTATTATGTTATATTCTTGTGATTTTTATGTGGGTTGTATTGTTCTGTTTGTCGCTAACAGGATTATGGATGGGTTTTACAAATTGTTCCTTGTTGCAACGAGTTTCAGTCACAGTCCTACCTACCTTATGTTGTAGCAGCATATCAGCTTTCAGGAACAGTTCACTAATTTCAAAGAAAAAAAGTTTTCGATGAGGTCTTGAGTTTGATTTTCTGGTTAATTTGTGTTTATTGCATCAGCTTGCTTGAGATGGTAAATCATTTGAGTCTTTCTTTTGGTAAATTATTATTTGAGTCTTGATCTGGTTGCATTTCTTATGCAGCCTTTTTAAATACTACTTGCCTTGTTTAGTCACCAAAAGTTTAACATTTGAGGATAGATATTTTTATTTCAAATGCGTAATATATTTCGGGTAGTTATTACATGGTTGCCTATCTCAAAGGTTTGCATCACTGTGAGACGACAACGTATTGATGTAATATGGTCTGGGAGGCTGCCGATTTTTAGGTCACGGTCAAAGTTACAGTAAACGGTCACAGTCAAAGTTACAGTAAACGAGTAAACGGGGATCTGCTTCTGGGATTTAAATCGGTTTTATTTTCATATTAGTGTGGTATTGTTGAGATTTTCTGTGATATGGACATTCCATTTATCGCTCTTGTGAATAGTGTCCCTGTTTAAGGGCCGAATTTTACTGTGAATTCTAGCATTAACGGTACTTGAAACATGCATGTTGCATGTTTAGATCAGTTGTTTGTTGGGAGCCTTGTTTATTAGTCAGACACCTTTTATTTTTGGTTTACGCGGGTTTGTTGGGAGCATTGTTTATTAGTTAGACACCTTTTATTTTTGGTTTACGCTGAAATACTTTTACAGAGGAGGTGGAATGCACATGTTTGCCTGCCTGCCTCCAGACAGGCAGTCTGGTCAGGTTGACCCTTTTTATTTTTGGTTTACGCTGAAATACATTTAGGGTTTGTTGGGAGCATTGTTTATTAGTTAGACACCTTTTTTTTTGGGTTTACGCTGAAATACATTTACAGAGAAAGTGGGATGAACATGTTTGCCTGCCTCCAGACAGGCAATCTGGTCAGGTTGACCCCTTAGGCAGAGTCTGGTCAGGTTGACCCCTTTTCCATTCTTCAGGATGATGCTTATTTATTTACCCGAGGCATTTCGATGATGCTTGTATTTACCCGTCTGGTCAGGTTGACCCCTTTTCCATTCTTCAGGATGATGCTTGTTTATTTACCCGAGGCATTTGGATGATGCTGGGTTATTTACGCGAGGCATTTCACTTTGTATTTGAAATGATGATTGGCCTGTTCAAGAAATATGACTTGTCTTAGTATGGCTTTGTTCTCTTCAATGTTTGTATGCTATTTTTTTTGGGAGTAGGGAGAATGGAAGAGCCTGGGATAAACGGGCGCTCATACTGCCTCTCCTCTCCTCTCCAGGTAAAATTGGCCTTTCTCTTCTCCAGGTAAAATTGGTTCCAAATCTTGTAGGAAGTATGTTAAAAGTTAGAGTTAGATTTGGAAGTACGTTAAAAGTTGGAGTTCCACCCTTGCGATGGAAACTTTGTATTTTGAGGTTTTGGACAATTTTAAGACAAACTGGTTTGCTGAAAAAATAATCAAAACACATAGAACTTTGAGAATTGTTAAAAAAACAGAGCTTCCCAAAAATGGGTTGATTTGAGTGCCCCACAATGAAGAATGGAAGGTTGGTAGCGTATCTAATAGGACCAACCTGGTCTTGTTTTGTGTGATTTTTACTTGTACTGTGCATTGTGCAGCTTCCTTTCGGCAAGTTGTTACATGTGGTTTTGCTAACACTTGGTCAAGTGAAACCAATCAGTGGACACTATGATTAAAGGGTTTGGATTCCTGGCACTGGCCTGTAGGAACTTGCTAGGTTTTTAATATAGAGTTTTATTCTATTTATCTACTTTTTTGACTAGAAAAAATTACCGGACAAAGTTACATTCTATATGTGTGACAAACAAAATACTCTGGTAGTTGATCTGTTTTTAAACTGTTAGTCAAGCATGATCTGCATGATCTGTTTTGAAATTGTTAGTTCCATGGTGTGAATGGAACTTAAGATTTGGGATTCACAATTTGAACGCATCATCTGTTCTCGGTGTTTTCTGTGATCAACAAATATGATTTAACCAGAAAGATTCTTTGGGATTTTTTAATCAATAAAAAGAGAGCCGATTAGAGCTTTAATATAAATTTTAGCCATTCCAGACGCCTCGGGAAAATAATTTCAAACTAACAAATGGTGCAAAATGCAACACTTTGCCCAAGACGAGGGCTACCTCACTTAGAAGGGGGGGGGGGCGCGCTTCTAATTTTCGTTGGCCCCTAATACTTCGAACTGTTTGGAGCTCTATACTAATTCAGGTTTCAAAATTTAGCTTTCAGAGTAAGCTGAAGTAGCGGCTCCTTGCAAGGAGAGGAGAAACGAAGCACACAATTCTAGGAATTTAATGTAAATGTTGCCTTTTTCCAGGGAAACGCGCAACTGAGGTCCCTAAACAGTAGGAAAATTTCACAGCGCGCCCTTAGTTCAGTTTATAAAGTGAGCTCCAGGAATTACTTTTAAAACACTAATTAGTACATTCCGTAAGTTACTCTGCAGATATGTTAAAAGCGTTCATGTGATTGGTTTCCTGTGTTGACAGTATCTCTGGTGGTTTTCAGGCACAGAGATATTTCAATGTAAGCTGATTTATTGGAAACAGTCTTTTGAGGATGGCATGAGGTCGATTTTGCAAGGATACAGATGGATTATATATCGTGTGATAGAATGTCTTTCTACTAAACATTTCATATTTGTTGCCCATATCAACTTGCGCAGAAAACCCAACCCTTCAGTATTTGCCAAATTTCTTTTGTGATTTATTGAATCTTACATGTGAAATTTTGGTATGCTCGTTTAACCATTCAATCTCACATCATTGTCACCCAATCAACCAATCATAGGCATTCAAATATGCCACCCTTGAGCACACTAACCTTTTCTCAGAATAATTCCGACAAACTTATTCCAGAACCAACAGATAAACTCTAGTTGCTAACTGCAGCAACAACTCAAGATAATTAGAGCACTTCTTCTCCAAGGGTAGCATACAAGAGAGAGAGTCTCCATATTCACAGAACAAGTACCATACACAAGTGCAACAGCTATAGCCGCACTACTCTCTCTCTTTCAAACTTGCGCCATACTTGGCAAGAATATCACCAAAAGAGAGACCAAGACCAAGAGATGACCATGCCCCCTTATTCCTCCTTGCAACTATAGTGGCAGCTGCAATTGCATCTCTCCACAAGACTTGCGCACTAACTGGGTTATATTAAAACATCCTCTATTTATATTAATATGTCTAGTGATTTTTTTTGCTGGGCCACTTGACTTTTCTTTTTATCTTTTCTTGTGGAGCCGACTTGTATTTCTAGTAGATAATATTCTAATATTATTATTTTGCTAGGTCGACTTGTCTTGATTCACTTGCTTCCAGAATATTCTATTTTAAGTCATAGGTCACATGCGGAGGCTACCGAAACATCAACACTCCTAGGTATCACCATTATTGCTTCACATTAGCCATCTAGGTAGCAAACACTTCCAACACTATTGGTTGGCCCTCCAACTATTAACTTTCGATGCTTCTAATCGACACTCTAATTGAGAATCATTTTCGACACTACAGGTCGACATCTAGTTCATATTGAACTAGTAACTCATAGAATCTGACTCAAAAATTTAACACTCCCTCTCAAAGAGGAAGGTATTCCTCTTGGCACAACCATCATCACTGCTTCTACGCTTTTGCACACCTCGGTCATTGCCCTGTTGTCAATCACGGATTTATATGTCATAGGAAGTTTTGCACTTTCACTAGAGTAGAGTACCAACTTTTGTTGGAGTAGCATACCAACTTGCACTGGGGTAATATATTAACCTGCGTAGGAGTAGCATACCAACCTATGTTGGAGTACCAACTTGCGCTATGGTAGCATACCAGCCTGCGTTGGAGTACTAGAGACTATCTAATATGTTGTCTCCTGCAATCGTCACTATAGCTTCTCTTAGAGTTATCACTTGTGACTTGCTCGGAACAAGGACAACAAAGGGAAAAACAATAGATAAGAATAATACTCTTATAATAATAAAAACAAAAACGAGAACAATAATCACAATAGCTCCTTCTCAGAGCTATTGCTTGTGATCTGTCTGGAACAAGAACCAAAATAAAAATACAATTATAAGAAATATCTCCTAGAGTCTTATCTTCAAGAATGAATGTTGTTGATTTTATTCTGAGTCTCTTTCACTCAAGATGACAAGTATTCTCTTCAACTTGTCCTGTAGTTAAGACTATATGCTTTTTAGACATAAATTTGAGTTAAATAATATAGTGTAAATAAACTCTAAAGTATCAACCTTAATCAATCTAATACTTTGAATAAAGTTAGTTTCTAACTTTAACTTTGAATAGAGGTTAGTATGATAATTATAACTTCAATAGATCGAAATACAACTAGATGTTCATAAGGTCACAATAATGCAATAACAATTAGAGGCATATGAAAACAATCAAACTTGGAGTGTGTTGTTCCTCTGAATGCATTGGATTTGAGATCCCTTTGGACCTATGATTGTTGCTTGGACTAGAGATCCCTTCTCCTGCTATCACACTCAAAATAGTGACATTGTTTAAACATATCTAAGTACATACCTCCGACAGCAACGACAGGCAACGACAAACAATGGCACCATCTTGCAGTTACGACAAGCAACGATGAACCCTAAAACTTCAAAGTGCTCCAACTTGCAATCTAAAGGTAACTGGAGATGTGCTAGGGTAAGGTGCACTAGAACAACCAAATATTAGGCCCAGCGTTTCACATAAACTTTACTGCAACTGGTGTTGTCACTGCAACTGGTGCTGCAACTGACATTGCAACTGGTACAGCAACTGGTGCTGCAACTAGTACGTAGGAACTGCCATGAAGGAACTCACACTGCAAACCTAGGGTTTTTATGAGGAAACCCTAATATCTCAACTTCAGAAATTTGCAGATTTGATCTAAGGAAGAGATGTGTCCTACTTAGATGACCTTCGTAGTGAGTTCAATAAGTGCTCAACGAGTTTGGAAATGGGGAAAACTGAGGATCTTCCTTCCAGCAGTTACACTGTTACGAAGGAAACCAACTCCGATACCATGTTGAATTTTTGGTATGCTCGTTTAATCATAGACAATGTCAAAACATTCTCACCCAACCACATGCATTCACATATGCCACCCCCGAGCACACTAACCTTTACTTAGAATAATTCTGACAAACTTACTCCAGAACCAATAGATAAACCCTAGTTGTTAGCTGCAGCAACAACTCAAGACAAGTAGAACACTCCTTCTCCAAGGGTAGCACACAAGAGAGAGAGTCTCCATATTCATAGAACAAGTACCATACACAACTGCAACAACTGCAATTGCACTACTCTCTCTCTCTCAAACTTGCGCCATACTTAACAAGAATATCACCAAGAATATCACCAAGAGAGAGACCAAGACCAAGAGATGTCCATGCCCCCTTATTCCTCCTCGTAGCTACAGTGGTAGCTGCAACTGCAACTCTCCACAAGACTTGCGCATTAACCGAGTTATTCAAATGAGCTAAAATGTCCTTTATTTATATTAATCTATCCAATGACTTTTTTGGTTGGGCCGACCTGACTTTTTGGTAATTATATTTTTTTGTTTATTTTTTTCCTGTGTAGTCAACTTGTATTTCTGGAATATGATATTCTAATATTATTATTCTGCTAGGTCGACTTCTCTTCTAGGGTTTCCATACATCTGTTTAATGATTCATTTGCTTCCGAAATATTCTATTCTAAGTCATAGGTTACACGTGGAGGTTAATACCTCCCGCAGCTACCAAAACATCAACATTACATTGATTAAGAGGTATGTTTTGTACGAATGGTAAAAGACAATTAATGTTTTTGGAGAACCTAACAACTTTAGTCATGTATAAAGGATAGATGGAAATAAGGAAAATATAGGAAAATGTAGAAAAACTATGTACGAATGGTAAAAGGCAATTAATGTTTTTGGAGAACCTAACAACTTTAGTCATGTATAAAGGATAGAGAGAAATAAGGAAAATATAGGAAAATGTAGAAAAACTATTTAACTAAAGAATCATAAAATTTGATGATGTAAGCATAAGGGATTAACTCAATTGGTTGTTAATGTTGTTGGGTATTTGTTGAGTGTTAGGTGTTGGAGGGGTTATCACAAACCTTGGAGGAATATTCTAAATAGTTCATTCAAGGATTAACTCAATTGGTTGTTGTTAATGTTGTTGAGTATTTGTGGGTTGTTAGGTGTTGAAGGGGTTATCACAAACCTTAGAGGAATAGTCTAATAGTCCCTTCCAAATAAACGAATGGTTAAAGACAATTATTTAATGTTGTTGGAGAACCTAACAACTTTGGTCCTTATGCATAAAGGATAGATAGAAATAAGGAAAATATAGGAAAATGTAGAAAAACTATTTAACAAGATAATCATAAAATTCGATGATGTGTAAGAATAATGGATTCACTCAATTGGTCTCAATATTATTGGGTATTTGTGAGGTGGTAGGTGGAGGGGTTATCACAAGTCTCGAAGGAATAGTCAAAGCTTCTTTTGCTTGGGGTCTCGGTAACTCATCAAATAATCTGGTTGAAGCCTATGTGTTATGGCATGGTTTGAAGATTGCCATTAACTATGGCGTCAAAATTCTTAATGTGGTGGGAGATTCTGAAAATGTAATAATGCACATGGTTCTAAAAACTACAACATTGGATGTTTGGATTCAATTCTAAAGTAGGTAAAACATGAATCCAAAAATTTCTCTAGGGTTGACTTCTACCATGTCTCAAGTGTGAACAACTCCTTAGTAGTTATGTTGATCACATCACTACACTAAAAGTTGGGGACTTAATTTTGGGAGAACATCTCTTTAGTTAGTAGTTATGTTGATAAGCGAGCTACACTAAAAGATGGGTACTTAATTATCAATGGAAAGTTGGGCACTTAGGTCATCCCCTAAGTTTTTCATGAAGGGAAATACACGTATCACTTATTTATAGAGGCACATGGAATATCGAATGAGAGGATTGTCATATGGAAGTAAGTGTGTGCAGAGACCTCTTACCCTTGCTCACATGCTCAACCATTGACTCTATGATTTTTAACTTGTGAGAGGTTCCCTCCGCAACATTGTGGGATTATGGCTTCAAGCTTTGGAATTCGAGCGTGGGGGAATTGGGTTTTGGATTGAGGTGCAGTTTGGTGAATCTTGGCTTAATGTGTTGGTTTGTCTACATGGTCCTTATCCTATTTTGGAACATGGGTAAGTTGTCACCATTGTCTTTTGTTTCCTCCGAATAGGATTTAGTAGAGGGGATTATTTCTCGCCCTAATTCAAGGATTTCACTCTCTCTGTTGGAAAGGTTTGTTTCTTTCAAGTTCGATTTCGACTTTCCTCTACAAACTTTTGGACACATTGGTCACCATTTCTTTGATTTGGTTTTTGGTCAAGATTATTTCGAAGCCTTTTGGGACAGGGAGATTCCATTTTCATTTGTCTTTGAGTGGTTTGTCATTTTGTGGACTACTTGTTTGGTCAATGTATCATAAGAAGTTTTGTGGCCTCCTTTGTTAATTTTGGATAGCACATATTTGTGTGGTGTCACATTAAGTCTCGTGTTTTGGGCCATGAAGAACATGCACGAGATTCACTGACATGTTTTTCAAATGGTGTCAAAATATTTTGTTTGCAATTGACCTTGGATTGTTTCAGCGCACCAATGGATTACATGGAGTTGCAAGAAATAAGAAAGGCATTGTGAGGACATTAGGATGCTATACAAGGCAACACGAGCTCAATACTGACAATAACAACCAAAATTCATGAATAGGATCAATAGGTTACCTCTCAGATTGCTTCAGTTATAGGTACCTAAGTTCAAATGAGGAGGCAAATCACAATTATGGATATTGAGGGCAACATGCTTCACAACATGGTCATTCATTTGACCAAAGTAGAACATTTGGGAGCATCAAATCAAGTCTGGTCAATAAATTCCAATTGTGGGGGGCCAAGAAAAGATGAAATAGTGCATCAATTGTTGGAGAATGAAGACATAGTCAAATTGGACTCAGATTCAGCTAAAGTAGCTCTTGAGGAGGTAGCCAACCATCATACCTACCTAATTTTGTGATTTTGTGTGTTTATAAAGTAGTCAAGTTTTTAGGACTTTTTTTAAAAAGTGTTGTATGCGATAGTATATGGTGAATAACTATAGGGTTGTGGAGATTTTACTTCTGATTTTTGTTTAAAGATTTTTGAAGTAGGGTGTTGATGTACTTCGTTTATAAGCTGTGCTGTAGTGTTTACGTAATATAAAAATCTCCCATTTCCAATTTTTTTTTTTTAAATATTGATGAATATTCGATTATTTCCTCATCCACAATTGCTTAGTTCGAATCTCTTGAATAAATCACACTAATCTAATCTATGTCATTATCTTTATTACATAAATTTAACTTACACTATATCACACAACAAGTGCTATGTTTGGTATGATGTTTGTAGTATTATGTTGTCTTTGTTATTGGGTTTGGGCTTGTTCTAAAGCTGATGTGTGATATTAGGTTGTTTGTTTTTTTTATTATTGGGTTTCTTCATGTAACTATGAAAAAAAAATATTATGAAATTAGTTAAAGATATGGAATAAAAAATATTATGAAATTAGAAGTGTTACATTGTATTAAAATATATGTTTGATAATTTAATAATATAGTATGAAAGAATTTGTTACATAAAATTATAAAAAACAATTTACAAATTGTATTATGTTATGTATACATTCAAAGTAATATTATTTTGTACAATATTATCTATTTGTAGTAAATAATATTTATCTTCATTTTTTATGAGATAAGGATTTGAATTTTTTAAAATTTTTTAATGACTTTTTATTTATTATATTTGTAAATGACATCTATTAATTGAATTTCGTTTGGATGCTTGTGAAGAGTGTTATCCTTTTCACAATTTTATTAAAGAATATGAAAGTGTTACATAAATTTTAGGAAGTTTGTTGGTTCAAAGAGAAACAATAGCATACTCAATCACAACCACTCGAATTAACCCACCAAGCTAAAAAAATAGAATTGAATATTTTATTCAGGATTGACATTGAAATATTTTTTTTATTGATATTTTTTATATTGAAAAAATTATATATCTTCCTTATATTAAATTATAATTAAAAAAAAAAAACAATTTTATATATAAATAAATTTGATATAAATATTTAATTCTTTTCAATTATTAAAATTATTAAAATACACAATAATACACCATGTATCAAAATTTTGAAAACTATTAAAAAGTATTTAAATAAATCTTTTTTATACCATAATTAACTTTTTATAATAATATTTGATAATAAATGTATACATAAAATGCTATAGTTACATGGAGTTGGAATTTTCGGGTGTATACATAAAATACTATAATTATATGGAGTTGGAATTTTTAATGAGAGCACAAAGTTTATAAAATATATTTTATATACTCAATAAATCAATAGAAAGGAAAGTACCATAATAATTGGTTTTCAATAATTAAGAGAAACTAGTTTTTTCTAAATTATTAAGACAAATTAAATAACACAAATTGAAGTTTAATTTGCATTTTTTGAACTAGTGAATTAATACTGTGAAGAAATCTTGTTTTAATATAAGAATGATACTAAATCTTTCTTTACCGGTGGGGTGTAGAAAAGTGGGTGATTAGAGAATATAATCTGGTCGATAGATTAGGGTTTTGGGTTCCACAGAATCATATATATTGTATTGTAAATGGTGAAGTTAATACAAATGAGAGTTAGAGGCATGACTATAAAATTTTTGTTGGTTTTACCGGTTAAGGTTTTCTAGGATAAATTTCTGAGTACTATGTGTGAATGCTATTGTTTTCTTTCTGTTTTATAAAAAATCTCTACGTGCATTCCTACACTGTAAAGGTTTAAAACATACATTTGGTACCAAAGCAGTTATTGGATTTAGAGGGACACCTTTGTTGCTAAGGGTTTGGTTATCTTAGGTCTGTGATAAACCTGGTTTCAATGGGATTCTTTAGTGGTGATTCTTGTGGTAAAAGAGAATGGCAAGCAATTCTAAAATCGAGATTGATAAATTTAATGGGAAAATATTTGAGCTTTGGAAGTTGAAAATGGAGGATCTTTTGGTAGAAAACAAACAGTGGGTCACTGTGGATCTGGGTATTGCACCTACGTGCATGTCAACAACATACTGGATGAAGTTGGATAAGAAGGAAAAGAACACAATTCGGTTGTGTCTTTAAGATTCAATGCTACTGAATGTCTCAACGAAGCTACAACCAAGGTGTTATGGGATACATTAGGGGCTTTGTATCGGTCTAAGTCCTTGGTAAACAAAATTTTCCTTTGGAAGAAGTTGTACCTCTTGAGGATGAATGATGGAGACTCCGTGAGAGAGCATCTAAATGCCTTCAATTCTATGGTAAGTTAGTTGTTGTTTGTCGACATTAAAATTTCTGATGAAGATAAGTGCAATAGTTTACTGTATTCTTTTCCAGATTCATGGGATAGTTTGGTTGTAGCTATTGGGAATAATGAAACCACATTAAAGTTTGATGATGTGGTTTCATCCTTGTTATTAGAAGAAATGAGGAGGAAAAACATGGACAATCAAATCACAAATGTTTTATCTGTAAAAGGACCTTCCCTAGATAGAAATAAAAACAAGTCATTGAGTGAGAGATCTAAATTTAGAGGTAGATATAAATATCCTGGAAAATCCTAAAGGAAACGTTAGAAATGTGGTCAAAATGGGAATTACAAGAAGGATTGTAGATCTAAAAGTGTTGATAAAGGGGAGGGATTTGATGATGTTCCTTTCATAGAAGGGAAGACCTCCTAAGAGGAAGGAGGATATGTGTACTTGGTTTCTTTAAGCACACATGCATATCATGATGTATGGATAATCGATTCATGTGCTTCTTTTCATATGATTCCTCACATGGAGTGGTTTTTTGAATATGAAAAGTATAATGGAGGTGACATTTTCCTAGGGGATGACTCAACAACCATAATCATAGGATGATGAAAAGTCAAGTTGCGACTCAAGGATGGAAGGATTATAACACTCCTTAAGGTTTTGCACATTCGAGATCTAGATAGAAACTTGATATTTGTAGTAAGATGAGTGATGCATGCGTATATACTATGTTTGAAAAGGAAACCTGCAAAATGGTTTGAGGAGCAATGGTCTTGATGAGGGGAGTTCAGAATGGAACTTTGTACAAGTTGTTGGGAAGTACTATTAGTAATGGGTGTAACAATTTTTTTGTTTCTAAGGGTGGAATGAAGAAGACAAAACCCCTACTGTCTTTGGAGAAAAAAAAATGCTATGGCATCAAAGACCGAGACATACATATTGGAGAGAAGTGCCTTTGAGCTCTACATGGTAAATGTATGGTTGAAGGTATGTCTAATTGTACACTATATTTTGATTTATGTGAACAATGCATATATGGTAAACATAATCGGGTAAGATTCTCATCTAGTGCTACAAGAGAAAAGGAAATATTAGAGTTAGTACATAGTGATGTGTTTGGACCTATTCCTATTCCATCACTAGGTGAATCTATGTACTATGTTTCATTCATTGATTATTTCTCAAGGAATTCATGGATTTATTTCCTCTGAAAGAAATCTAAGGTCTTTGGTAATTTTAAAGAGTTTAAGGATCTTGTGGAGAATTAAACAAAGAAAAAAATAAAGGTGTTGATGATAGATAATGGGGGAGAGTTCTACGAGAATGAATTTGAGGAATTATGTAAAAAATGCGGTATAGACTACTCCATACACATCTCAACAGAATGGGGTTACAAAAAGGATGAATCAGATGTTGATGGAAAAAACAAGGAGCATGCTCAATGGTGTTGGATTCGAGCAAGAATTATGGGTAGATGCAATGGGTATTGAATTTACTTGATAAATAGATCACCCTCATTAGCATTGGATGAAAAAATTTCCATGAGGCATGGACTGGTAAAATACCCTCTCTTGAACATCTTAGAGTTCTTGGTTGTGATGCTTATGTACATGTTCCAAAGGAAAATAGGAGTAAATTGGATAATAAAGATAAAAAGTGTATCTTTATTGATTATAAAGATGTTATAAAAGGATATAAACTTTGGAACCCAATAACTAAGAATATTGTTTACAGTCGGAATGTTGTCTTTAGAGAGGTTAAAGATGTTTCCAAATAGGAATTACCACCAAAGGAAAAAGAACCAGAGACAATATATTTCAATTTGGAGGGTGAATAATCTGACTCAACGAAAGAACATGAATCATAATAAGAAGAAGAAACTCATACTCTAGTATTGAGGAGATCGGTTCAGGAAAAGAAGACAACCAGAAAGGTATACTCCACTTGATTGTTGCTCCAATTTTTCTTTATCTATTAGTGATGATTATCTCATAATTGTTAGGGACATAGTGGATTCAGAGGATGGTAAAATTTGGAAGAAGGCCATGGTTGAAGAAATGATGGCTTTGGATAAGAATGAGGCTTGGGATCTAGTTGAGTTGTCGGCTGGAAGAAAACTGTTGATAGAAAATGGGTGTTTAAGACGAAGTTGAATGCATAAGGCAAAGTGGAGAAGTATAAAGATCGCCTAGTAGCAATGGGATATTCCCAGATAAAGATAATTGATTTTGGCGAAATTTTTTTCTCTTATTGCTAAATTGACTTCTATTAGATTTGTTTTGTCTATTGTTTCTACTTTTGATCTTGAAGTAGAACATATAGATGTAAAGACACCATTCCTACATGAGGATATTGAAGAATAAAACTACATAAAACAACTAGAAGGTTTTGCATTGAAGGAAAGAAAGTGTTGGTTTGCAAGTTGAAAAAGTCCCTATATGGATTAAAACAATCTTCAAGGATGTGGTATCAAAAGTTTGATACTTATATATTGGGACTTGGGTTCACAAAGAGAAAATTTGATCACTATGTGTATTTCAAATTAGTTGGTGATTATTTTATTTATGTAGGTCTATATGTTGATGATAATGTTGTTGATTGGAAACAACAAGGAAATCATCAAGGAGGTAAAAACTTAGTTGTCTTCTAAATTTGATATGAAAGATCTTGGTGTTGTAAATTTTACTTTGGGCATGGAAAATAAAAGAGATTGGGCAAATACGAAACTCTGGTTGAATCAAATAAAATATGTTGAGCCAATATTGCAAAGGTTTAATATGCATGAATGTAAACCAGTCAAGGTCCCTGTTCTTGTAGATGTAAATTTATTTGCAGATCAATGTCTCAAGACACAAGAAGAGTTAGAGGACATGTCTCATGTTCCTTATGCTAGTGCTGTTGGAAATTTGATGTATGTAATGGTATGTACTAGACAAGATAAGTAGTGGGAGATTTGAGTAGGTATATGTCAAAACTAGGGAATGAGCATTGGACAAATGTAAAGAGGGTTTTCAGGTATTTGTGTGGCACTACAAATTATTAAATTCACTTTCAAGGAAGACTTGATGCAAATAGAGTGTTGGACATACATGGATTTGTTGACATAGTCTGGATTGTATATCTAAATTGCAGAAGATCTACAAGTGGTTATGTGTTTAACCTATTTGGAGGAGAAATTAGTTGGATGAACAAGAGATAATATGTAGTTGCACTCTCAAATACAAAATATGAATACATGGCAACCACTCATGCCAGTAAGGAAGCTATATGGTTATAGAGATTATGTTTAAGTATTAGGTTTGTACAACGAACTGCAATGTTAGATTATGAAGATCAAAGTGTAATCTTTTTGGCAAAGAACCCTGCTTATCATTCTAAGACATAGCACATTGATTTTTAGTATCATTTTTTGAGAGACATGGTTGAAGACAAGAAGGTGTTGCTGGTGAAGGTGGACACTTTGAAGAATATTGCAGATTCATTGATAAAGTTTGTAAGTATTGAGAAGTTTTCTTGGTGTAGAGGAGAAATGAACATTATTAATCATGTAAATTATCCTCATACCCCTTATCTGCAAAGAAAACAAGTGGAAGAATGTTGGGTATGTGTTGTATTCTTTGCATGATTATCCCCAAGTGTTGTATGTTGTGGTCGGGGTCTTGTAGGCTCCCTTTGTTAGGGCTATTTTTTGGTTTGTTTTTGCACGATTAGCCCCAAGTGTTGTATGTTGTGCTGAATGATCTCTTCCCTTCCAATCTTCCAATGTTCTTCCATGCTCTCTCCGGTGGGTGTTATACAACAAATCGAGCAAGAGAATAGGAAATTTTTGTGGTAGAGAGGAAAATCCAACTCCAAGAAATTTCATTTGATAACTTGGAAGGTTGTTAGAGCTCCAAAAGATAAAGGGGGATTAGGGATTAAACACTCATCCTTTATGAACATTTCAATGGGTGCCAATTTGTTGTGGAGACTAATCACAAGCATATTAGATTGGTGGAAAACAGTTACGTGGAAAAAATACTAGAGGGAGCCAATAAAAGGTGCATTGAAGACATAGAGGAGAACCAAAGAGGTTCCCACATTTGAAAATTATTGAAGTCTATTGCTCCATTAATTCAATTTAGGCTTACTTGGATATTGGGAAATGGAAAGGATATATCAATCTGGGATGATAGGATCATGGGGAAAGAGGCCTTAACCCACAATGTAGAAATGCTTCCTCTAAAAACTTGGATAGATTGAGTGTAGATTTTAACCTTGTACAATTAATTATTGCAAACAAATTGTTAATAAAAACAAAAAATGATACAATGACACAGACACACACATTACACAAATATTTTTACCTTGGAAACCCAAATCGACAAAACCAACAACCTGTTCAGAGCCACACCTCTAATCTTGTTTATTCTTTGTTTACAATAAAATATATATAGGATCCCACAACATCCAAAACCCCTAATTCAAAGACCCAGATTACTTAACAACCCTAATTCCTTAACTGGGATTAGAAAACCATCAACGAAAACCATGTGCTGAAAAAACACAAAAAACAGAAGCAACAAACTACCCATTTTTTTTTTTTTTTTTCCGATGGGTCTGCCCCTGCCTCCCCCCTCCACCCCCTTTCTTCCATATCAATGCATAGTACATGGGATCAATTTTTCAAAGTATATAACACATACCCAACATTTTCCCACTCGTTGTTTTCTTTGCATATAGGGGGTTAGAAGATTACATAGTCAATAATCTAGGGTAGAAATTCCCATAGATCCTCTACACCAAAAGAACTTCTCAGTGTTCACAAATTTTGTAAATGAATCTGCAACATTCTCCAAAGTGTCCACCTTCATCAACACCACCTTCTTTTCTTTAACCATGTCTCTCACAAAGTGATACTGAACATCAATATGCTTTGTGTTTTAATTATAAACTGGGTTATTCGCCAGTAAGATTGCACTCTAACTGTCACAATCTATCCTTACAACTTGTTGTACCAACCCAATACCTAAACACAATCTTTGTAACCACACTAATTCCTTGCTTGCATGAGTGGCTCCCATGTATTCAACTTCTATATTTGAGAGTGCCACTACAACCTATCTTTTTCTCATCCAACTGATTTCTCCTCTAAACATGTTAAACACATACCCGCTTGTAGATCTTATGTGATCCAAATCTCCAACCGTTTCCGCATAAAAAAAACCCATGTATGTCCAACACTTTTTCCAATCCTCGTCTTCCTTGGTAGCACAATCCATAACTAGTAGTGCCACACAAATACCTGAAAACCCTCATTACTAATGTCCAATGCTCCTTCTTTGGTTTTGAAGTATACCTGATAAAAAATTCCACTACATGTGCAATGTCCAGTCTAGTACATACCATTGCATACATCAAACTACCAACCACACTAGCATATAGAACATTGGACATGTCCTCTTCCTCTTCTTGTGTCTTGGGACACTGATCCACATATAACTTTACATCTCCAAGAATATAAACCTTGACCAATTTACATTCCTGTATATTAAACCTATGCAATATTGTCTCAACATATTTCCTCTTATTTAACTAGAGTTTCTTGTGTGACCAATTTCTTTTAATTTCCATGCCCAAAATGTAATTTACAACACCAAGATCCTTCATGTCAAATTTAGAGGACAACTAAGTTTTCACATTTTGGATAATCTCCTTGTCATTTCCTATTAGCAACATATCATCCACATACAAGAACAAATAAATGACATGATCACCAATTAATTTGAAATACACACATTGGTCAACTTTTCTCCTTGTGAAACCAAGTCCCAACGTATAATTATCAAATTTTTGATACCACATCTTTGGTGATTGCTTTAACCCATATAGAGACTTTTTTATCTTACATACTAGCTCTTTCTTTCCCTTCATGGCAAATCCTTCTAGATGCTTCATGTAGATTTCTTCTTCTAGATCCCCATGTAGGAATGTTGTTTTCACATCCATCTATTCTAATTCAAAATAAAACACAACAACAATAGATAAAAAAAATCTAATAGAAGTTAACTTGGAAACAGGAGGAAAAATTTCACCAAAGTCAATTCCCTCTACATGAAAATACCCTTTTGCTACTAATAAAGCTTTGTATTTCTCACTTTTCCTTCTGCATTCAACTTCTTTTTAAATACCCATTTGATGCCAATGAGATTTCTTCCAGTTGGAAACTCCACTAGATCCCAAACCTCATTATTGTCCAAGGCTACCATTTCTTCAACCATGGCATTTTTCCATAGTTTTCCATCCTCTGAATCCACTACCTCCCTAACAGTTTTAGGATCATCATCAATAATAAACAAAACAAAATTTGAACAGAAATCAGGTGGAGTATAACTTTCCGGTTTCCTTCTTTCCCGAACCTATCTCCTCAATACTGGAGTATGAGGATCTTCTTCTTTTGATTCCTGTTCTTTTGTAGAGTCTGATTCATTATCCTTCAACCCAAATTCTATTTTCTCTGGTTCTTCCTTCCTTGGTAAGACTTCCTGTTTGCCAACATATTTGATTTCTCTAAAAAACACATCTTGGATATACATTACCTTCTTAGTTTATGGGTTTCAAACCTTATAACTTTTCAGACCATCTTTGTACCCAATAAAGATACACTTTTCAGCCTTTTTATCTACCTTATTCATGTTTTCCTTTGGAACGTGAACCTAGGCATCACAACCAAATACCCTGAGATGTGTGAGAGATGGTTTCTTACTAGTCCATACTGCATGTGGAGTCTTGTCATCCAATGCTGATGAAGGTGATCGATTGACCTGGTAACATGCAATACCCACTACCTCTGCCCATAATTCCTATCATAACCTGACACCACTGAGCATGCACCTTGCTTTTTCCATCAACATCTTGTTCATCATTTCTGCAACTCCATTATGCTGAGGTGTATATGGAGTAGTCTTCTGCCTTGTTATACTACATTTCTTACATAATTTTTCAAATTCATTTCCATAGAATTCTCCACCATGATCCGTCCTCAACACCTTAATTCTCTTCTCTATATGATTCTCCACGAGAGCATTAAACTCTTTGAATTTGTCAAATATTTAGATTTCTTCCCGAGGAAGTAAATCCATGTATTCCTCTAGAAGTCATATATAAATGAGACATAGTACATAGTTCACCCAATGATGGAATAGACACAGGTCCAAACACATCATTGTGCACCAACTGTAAAATTCCCTCTGCCCTCATTGCACCATAGGGGAATCTTACCCAATTATTCTTCCCATATACGCAATGTTCATATAAATCAAAATTCAGAGACAAAATTTCCATGCCTTCAACCATACCTTTACTGCGTAGTACGTCAAGCCCCTTCTCTTTGATATGTTTTAGTCTTTGATGCCACATCATATTATTTTCTCCAGAGACTGTAGGAGTATTTTCTTCTTCAGCTCCAATCTTAGGAACACTGAAACTATTGCACCCATCACTTATAGTGTTTCCCTATAGTTTATCCAAAGTTCCAATCCGAACTCCCTTCAACAACACCATTTCTTCTCAAACTATCCTAGATGTTTCTTTTTCAAACATTGTTTTTACCACTACATTGCCCATTTTGCTTACATAAATCAAATTTTTGGACAATATTGACATGTGTAGAACACCAAGGAGTGTTCTAATCCTTCCATCCATGAGATTCAACTTGAATTTTCCTTGTCCTATGATTTTAGTTGTCGAGTCATCACCTAGGAAAACATCACCTATATCATACCTTTCATATTCACATAACCATTCGCTGTGAGGAGTCGTATGAAAGGATGCACATGAGTCAACAAGCTATGCCTCATTATTTTCATGTGTGCTCGAAGAAGCCAAGTACACATCCCCTCCTTCATTCATGAAGGTTTTTGCTTTTGTAGAAGGAACATCATCATATCTCTTCCCTCTGTCAACACTTTTGGATTTACATTGCTTCTCGTAGTGCCTTTGTTTTCCACATTTCCAGCATACATTTACAAAATTTCTTGGAGATTTAGATCTTCCCTTAGATTTAGATCTTCCACTTGAGGACATAGATCTATTTCTTTCTTGGGAGCATTCTCTTGCGAATAATGCATCTGTGCTCTATCCTTTCATGTTCTTCCACCTCATCTCCTCCGTCAACAAGGATGAGACCGCATCATCAAAAATTAAAAGTATTTGTATTACTACCTATGGCCACAACCAGAATATCCCACAAGTCTGATGAAGATCACAATAAACGGATACACTTATCTTTATAAAAAATCTTAATATCAAAAGACAATAGTCAACTCACCACATTATTGAAGGCATTTAGATGCTCTGTCACTGAGTCTCCATCTTTCATCATCATGTTGTACAACTTCTTCCGCAAGAACAACTTTTTTACTAGGGAATTTGATTGATACAAAGTGCCTAACTTATCCCATAATGCCTTAGCTGTAGCTTCCCCCGACAGATTCAATAATACTGAATCTGAGAGACACAACCAAATTGTGCTCTTTGCCTTCCTATCCAACTTTTTCCAGTCTTTTGATGACGTTCCTGTAGGTGCAGTACTTGGAGCCACAACAATCCACTGATATTTTTCCATCAACAGATCTTCCATCTTAAGCTTCCACAAATAAAAAAATTTCCCATTAAATTTATCGATCTCTATTTTCAAACTGCTTACCATTTCTTATCACCTGAAGAATCGATACCCTAGATCTCCCACTGTAACAAGGTTTATCATAGCCCTGGGCCAAACCCTTAGCCACAAAAGCGCCCCCCTAAAACCAATAACCTCACTTAGATACCAAATGTAGATTTTAACATTGTACAATTAATTATTACAAACATATTCTTAATAAAAACAGAAAAGATACAATGGAAAAAACACACATTACACAAAGATTTTTACCATGGAAACCCAAACCGAGAATACCAACAACCTGTTTAGAGCCTCACCTCTAATATTATTTATTCATCATCCTTATTCATTGTTTAAAATACAATATAAATAGGATCCGACGACATCCAAAACCCCTAATACATTGATCCAGAATTAGAAAGCCATCGACGAAACCATGTTGAAAAACCACAAAAAATAGACGCAAAAAACCTCCCAAATTTTCAGTGTATAGTACATGGGATCAATTTTTCAAAGAATAAACCCCATACCCAACATGGAGAGAACCTAAAATATCTATTTGATATATTGATGTGGTTAGAGAACCATGGTCAATGGATGAGTTGGAATATAGGGGATCCTCTTAAGATGCTATGCCCTTTGGCCTCCAAGTTTACCAATCTATGAGCGTAGGTGCTATGTGGTAACCTATGAGTGGATGTGCTCTGTGGTATCTTCGAGTAAGGGATCATAGGGATGGGGTGAATTAGAATATAGAATAAAATATGGGTATATATTTCATATCTTATCCCTTTCCCTTCCAAATCGGTCCCCAATATGGAATCATATTTGGCATAACGACGAGATTCCAAAGATTAATGTATTATGCTAGATTATGGTGCTTCTAACAACTAAAAACTTGTGTAAAAGAGGAAATTAGGGCCCTTCCAATTTTTCTCTATGTCTTATGGTTGAAGCATTAGTTCATCATTTGTTCTTTGAGTGCTATTATACAAGGAAGGTTTGGTGTTCTGCTCGCTTTGCTGGAATTAGTCACCATGTGAATTGGCCTTCCTCCTGAAGAGAGATGTTCACCTTATGGAGCAACACTTATCAAGGATAATTAAAAAAAAAAAATCTTTGAAAATGGTATGGAATGCTCTCCCTAAATACATTTGATTGAATATTTGGTTGGCCCATAATAATGCGATGTTTAATCAAAATTTGGACAAGAAAAATGTGGTAGGAACCAAAGCTAAAGGGATCTTATTGAAATCCATCAACCTTATAATCATATTTGATATGCATCCTTTGAAAAAGGACAAGGACTTCTGGTTCATTCAGAACATATATTCATTCACCCTACACTCCATGTTGACCAATCATCCTCAATGGAAAATTACACATGGAAGCATAGGAATTTCTAGAATGGAGATCAAAACAAAGATCATTTTTCTGATTCTTCTATGGTAATTCAAAAAGGAATCCAGGGGTTGCAGGTGAGGGGGGAGACTCTTTATGATCCCATAGGAAAAATAGTAGATACTTTTACTTGGGGTCTTGGTCAAGCTTCAAACAATCAGGTAGAATCATATCCATTCTTGCATAGTCTTCTTCTGGCCAAGGAAGCCAAGGCTAGAGAAATAATAGTCATTAGGGATTCCTTGTTGGTTATTAAAGCAATGCTATGGAAATCCAATCCATTGGGAAACAAGTTTGCAATCATCATAGCTCGAGTGAAAAAAGAGGCAAGTTCAATCATCAAATCCTCATACTATCATGTAAAGCGAGACTTAATCATTGAAGCTGATCTATGGGATAAAAAAACCTCTCGTCTTAGTATAAGAGAATATATTAAAAATAGGAGGCATACTCATTGCATATTCATTGCATGATTCAAGTCTTAACACATCAATTCTATTGCATTGGGATGGGAGTATCAAGACATGCCCTGGCCTCCATAACATGCGAGCCTTAACCATGGATTCAGTTAATGGATGCCTTGGTATGTATCACTATCAACTTTGTGGGATAATGGAGAGTTTGTGGTTTGGAATTGGGCGCAAATGCAGTTTGGATTCAAGGGCGATCGACCTCCTGGTAAGTTCCACCACCACATTCAGGTTACCTGTAGATTCTGGTTACTCTATTTCAATTTGGGAGGATTTTCAAAGGAATGTGGCAAAGTATGTTGGTCTGGTTTATGGTAAAAGTGATTTAAATTCACCTTATGGGAAGGGGCATATGAAATTCAATTTCCATTTTCATTAATGTATGGCTTTCCTTTTCTATGTACTCCTTCCCAGGGCATATCGTGGGGAAAATCTAGGTATTGGTCTCTTTATAGATTTCAAGCTTTAGAAGGGGAGCTCGGTGCTTGGAAATTCCTCCTCTATTTTGTTGGTCAAAGACTCCTTTGGGCCTAACATCCTTTACCTCGTTCAAATTGTAGGGAATATAAGCATGGAGAACAGAGGCGTGGAATTCAGGAGAATTTTGAGAAGGCATGATGAATTCACATTGTCCAATATGAGTTCTCTGTTCTTAGTGACAACCAAAGTGCATGAAAATGATCACCACTTTGTATCCCAACATGCAACCATTATGAGTTTATTGGCTCAATAGAAATAAAGGATAGATATTTTAAAAGAAAAATGTTGTATGTTTCAGAACTTGGCTCTCAACCTTCGTAAGGATTCTTTATCCACAACCTCAAACAACAAGGTATCTGCTAACTCTGCTTAGGATAAACTTAGGGAAGATAAAACTATCCACCAACTGAAGGAACCAATGGATATTGAGTAGTAGAACTCTACCCTTTCAGATGTTGGCCAAGAGGAAGCAAATAGTCACCACATATTTTGTTAGTTACTATGTTTTTATGTGTTATTAGGATTTTAGGTGTATTTTTCAAACAAGCCATTTGTAGGAAAACTTGGAATGTTTATTATATAGTCTGTTGTAATCTTTTTTTTTTTGTAGCATCAAAGAATTGCTCATTTTGGCTGGAGAAAATTTCAAACAATCTATTGTATATTTCTATTATCTTGGCTTCAACCTTTTGATATAGTATAATATTTTTTGTTTCAATTACAAAAATAAATCAATAATTTAGGTCAAAAGTTGGTAAGAAAACATATTGAGTATTGTCTTTCGAGTCATTCTCTATAGGATTTTTTAGCTGTCTAGCAGGGGGGTTGGTACCATAAAGGAAAGATAAGGGAGATACACTAGTATCTAAAGAGATAAAGTGAGGGACTTTATTATCAGTTCTTCAACAAGCTGAGAAGCGACCCCTCTTGTTATATATACTCACCTATGCCTGATTCAATTTCCAAAGTATCCTAGGGAAATCAGGAGGAGACCTACAAATTTCACCATTTATATAGGGCATATTAGCTATCTTCCTTGTCCTCATTGGAATGATTCAACACCAATGATTTTAATCAATGAGATTAGTGCATAATAATGCCCATTTCTAGCAAATAAAATTTTGTATTTATTCATTGATCCCTAGATTCGTGAAATGGATGGAATGGATCTAAAATAGATACCCTCACACATCTAGGGTTTGATTCCCCTGTAGTAGATTTGATTCATGCATATGCTATTGGTCACTTATAATTCTGTGCTTTAGCCCCTAGTCTCAAAATGATGTGTATAGATGCATGTGACTATGTAATTTCGAGGATTTATTTTCTTCTTTGTAGAACAAGATCTGTAACGCCAAATATAATCTCTTGAATAAACGAAGGCGAATCACCATTCCAAGCACATAGTTGAGAATATGTGTTGTTTCGATCATGAATGAGTGGTAGTCACTGCCTTGAGTTGAGCAACATGCCACATCTAGTTTGTTTTGTACCAACTTAATATGAGAAATGAGTGATTTCATCCTCTCTCTCAGTAGTATCCTTTGTAGATACATCATGATTCACTAACATTGCGAAAAATAAACAAGATTCATTCATTCTGGTAAGTCTTTTCATGATCAAATGGAATCAATCTACATTCTTTCCTAACAATCGAGATGTATGCCACCTAGTATGTATATCATATTGTATAAAATAAGGGAATGCAAGCTTATAAAATCATATCCTGCTGGGGTTGCAAAGGGGTCCTATATTCCCCACTCAACTGAATTGGGATCAAAGCACTTATTGTTTGGTCCAAGTAGGTCCAATTTATTCACCAACCCCACTGGATAAAAGTTCATCTATATCCCATGCCATGAACATACCATGGCCAAGTCCATTCAATGCTCAGAGAAACTCAAAAGAAACTAATGATCACTCAAACTCTTTTCCCAATCAAGTAATACCATGGAAGCAAGGAAAATGTTTTTCCAACTCGAGACTTTGATAGAGCTCATTTTCACGTTCGAATTCCTTAGTAATACCCCTACATATTTAATAACGCATTAATGTTTTTTGATTCCATTATAAATATCTAATATGAAACAATTATTTACTTTTTCTCCCTAACCTTTTCCCTGAGATGCTCCCTCACCTAAAGAATATTAAGTTCAGTATAATGGCCAAGGGAAAGAGAGCCAAGGACCAACATACGAGATTCTACAAAGAAGAGCAGGGAAGACAGGGCATCTATATTATTAGGATCAACACTACAATTATTATAATAAAAAAAACGCATGTATAGTATTGTAAATAAGAGAAAAATTTACAACAAAGGCCATTAGTTCTTACCTATCCATTGTTGTAGTCGGCAAGAAGTCACGCTTAGTACAATGAAATCCAAGAACACAACTATATACTTAGGAAACCATGCCTAGGGTGGCGAACGGTAAGCGATGCAACTCTTTGTAAATGGTGCCGCATATAACAATTGCAAAGGCTACACATTATAATTATCTACATTTATTGCATCCAGAAATGGGTTGGATACCTTGACATGAGGCCCCAAAACAATAATGTGTTGAAATTTAGATTTTCTAAATTTATTTGTTTTTTTATTCAATTAAAAATAAATAAATTGGGGGATTTTATATTATAAGAGATTTCTATAAATTGATAGTGAATGGTACATAACCAACAATGATGAGCAACTCAGTACAATACATAGATGTATCCTATCTAAATCTTTAGCTATATCTAGGGATCTCTCATCATGAATTACAAAAAGATTATGTTGATAAGTGAAGAGATTACAAAAAACCACCAAGATTTTAACTACTTTGTAATACACTGGAAAAAATCATTTACTTGCAATTCCAGAATCACCTAACTTCATCTGCTGCTACTTTAGTCCCTTTAGTATCCTTGGTAGTTTGACTAAGACTGCTTTTTGCTCTGTTCCTATTGCTCACTCCTTCCACAGAAGGGGCAAAGAAACTTGAGCTATCATGATAAATCCAAAATATGGAAAGAACAATCCACTTGAGGGAAATCAGATCAACCTCCAAGGACATTATATTCTTGGTCTATTCCAACGTGATCTTCATGTCATCCTCACTCGCACTATTTGAGGCCAACTGATCCTCCATCTTAACAGTAACCTCCTCAATAGATTTTTTGTTTCCTTATCTTTAGAGGACTCCATATTCCTAAACATAAAAACCTAACCCAACAACACAAAGGGTAGCACAGGCTCCCAACCATCCAAAGCCACTTCCAAGAGCGATAAAGACCATCCCGTCACCCGAATGGCAACAAATCCTGACCAAAATGGATTCACATGTGCCCGATAATAACACTAAAATGCTCCTATTTGACTTGATATCGACGCTGGAAGAGCTTTCTAGTCATTGCACCTCCACACTCCCAAACGACCAACCCAAACAAGGCCACAAATAGAGCCCCAATTGAAATGAAACAAGTACCCCTATGAATTCCCCTTAGCTAAGAAATAGTTCAACATGATCTCTTGAGAACTACCCTCCAAGATTTGTGCCATCCTTAGAATAAAAATCCCACACAAAATCATTGTCACTCTTTGCAATGATTCAAAGATCTGACATGAGAAGAGGGAAGGCATATGAACACACCTGGAGATCTCGTCACTCCCTCCTCCAAATTGATTACAATCTCCACTGCTTGTGTGCTGATTTGACATCCCTTTAGTCCTCCAAGTATCATTTCGTGACTTAGGGTATGAACTTCCATATGACCTTGATGTTGATTGCTAGGGTCCCCACCATTTTTAGAGTTTTTTGGCTTGCCAACCGGTTCGCCTCCTCATTATTATCTCTCAAGACATGGTAGTAACTTAGGTGTGAAAATGCAGAGGTTAGTTGGTAGATACGACATAAAAGAGAAGCCATCCTATCATCCTTTGTATTTGTGTCTTTCATAATGTCCCTGATGATTAGTAGCGAGTCTCTACACAAAATTAATTCTTGTATTTTCCTTGCTTGAGCGAGCTTCAAGCCCTGGTATAACCCATGCATCTCAGCTAAATTATTGGATAAGATACCAAAACTCCATGAATATGTTGCTTTGATTGTTCCTCTAAGGTTATAATCCCACCTCAAAGTTGTTTTATTCAATTTTAAATTTGATATCAATTACATCATTTATAATAAACAAATATAAATTCGATTTATTAATCACATCATTCATTCATAATGAGGAAATTAAAGATGAGTAAGCTTATATGTTCTAAAAGCCATTTTAATATATATTTAAATTTGAAGGAATGTATATTAACTTGCCACTTCAATTTTTTTATATTCAATTTTAAGTTTGATAATTAGATATAATTTCGCATAACACATCAAGGATATATTATTCATATCATTCACAATAAACAAATAAAAATTCATAATTAGGAATTAAAGATGGAGAAGTTTTTTTATGTTGTAAAAGCAATTTTAAGATCTATAATTATTGGTATATTTAAATTTTAAAAAATGTATATTCAAAATCTATAAATATATTTAAATTTTAAGAAATGTACATTAATAATTAATCAAAATCTATAAATATTAGATATGTGCAAGCTTTGTTTGAGTCTATGAAATCAACTAGGCATTATAAAATAAAAATCTATAATATTATAAATGTGCAAGCTTTGTTTGAGTCTATGAAATCGACTCAATCAATTGGGCACTATAAAATAAATATACTTTTGATTCAATAAAGTTATATTCTAGTGATAATTGTATAAGTAAGATTCAATGACAAATTGAAACTTGAAAAATCTTAATTATGATGGTTTTATTATTATAAATTTGTCAAATTTGTCAAGTTTGAGTATGTATTTTTTGAATTTGAAAAAGAAAAAGATAGTGGAAGGTACAGTTATTCATTTAAACTCTGTGTAGTTGTGGTTTAGAAATTCTTTGTAGTTATGTTTTTTCTTTTTAAAGGCCTTAAGTTTAAATCTATAGGGAGTAGGATATGTATATTTTCCTAAAGTTCAATAATCAAATCCATGGAAATATGAGGTCTCTTGTCCTATAAACAAGAGAATCTCATATACCAATTTGGTATGACCGTGACTTTAAAAATAGATTATTATTATTATTATCATTATAATTATTATGTCAATATAATATTGATAGAAAATTATTCACTGTTTTTGCAGTTTTAGTATAATTAACAAAATAAAAATGTTTATAATTTTTTTTTATAAATGTTACTTGAGCTTTCTAAAAGTAAATTATTTATAAAACATAAAAAAATTATTTTAAAATGTATAATATATATTTTTAATAACGGTTAAAAAATAAACAAAGTAATTAATATTTTAAAAATAAATTTAATGTGTTTTTGATAAAAAAATATATAACCAATTAATAAAATACAAATATTTATAAAATATTTTTTTAATTAAATCTAACAAAATGGTTTAACAACACTAACATTTAAAAAAACAAGACCGACAGTATCATTTAAAAATAAAAATAAATTTAAAAAAACAAGACCGACAGTATCATTTAAAAATAAAAATAAATTTAAAAAAACAAGACCGACAGTATCATTTAAAAATAAAAATCAATTGAAGAATCTTTAATCATTAGAAAAATCATTATAATAAATTTTAAAATAAAATATAATTCAAAACCCCTAAAACCTTTTTAGAAGGTTCTTGTTCAGCGGCAGCCGCCTTAACGCTATTTAGAAGGATCTGTTCAGCTGCAGCCGCCTCAAGTGACATTCCGTAAACTCATCACTTGATGTGCTGTCCTTGGGGTCCATGAAGCTTCCTTTCATCTTTTATTTATGTTTAGTAAAGGAATGTTGTTTTTTCAACAATGAATATCAATAAATATTTAATAATAATAAGGATTTTATTACTATAATTTAGTAATTTTTTTAAAATTTGAAATTATAATTTTTAAAGAGGAAATACATATTTTTAATCATTAAGCTTATTCATATAAAAATTTGAAGTTTTATTTTAAGAAGATTAAGAAATTGAACTTGTAACCTTTTCAATTTTCCGATTTTTAAAACAGAGATTTTACTTTTTAATTCATCATTACTTAAACTAACCCTCAATAATTAAATCTTGAAATATATATTTCAACATATATTACATTAAATGCTACTTTATTTGATACATTCAATATCTTAAAATGTATATTTCAACATATATTACTTTGTTTAATACATTTAATATTTCCTTGTTAATGCTTAAAACTGGTCTAAAAACTTCATATTGTCTAAAAATTTGATACATTGATCACTGCTTTACTTTATTAGCTGTTGGCTTTGTAAGTGGAGTTCACCAAAGTTTTCCCTAACACTTTTTGGCCTTGAAGGTTCCTTCATTAAAGAAACACACCCACTCTTTCAAGGAAGCCCTCCATTTCATCCTTTTGCATTGATAATACCACTTTAATATTAGAGGAAGGTCTCCATGTATTCAAATTCCTAATAGCAAAGAGTCTTTTTAAAAATTTCCCAATCACTCTTATGTATGGAGGAGAAAGTTCAGCTCAAAGAGCACTCTGGCCGGTGTCTTTGATTGATCTATAAATTATGTTGGATTAATCACAATGTAGTAAAGAGTCTTTTTAAAAATTTCTCAATCACTCTTATGTATGGAGGAACAAGTTCTACTCAAAGAGTGTTGAAATATTGTAACTGCAAATAGTATTCTATTTATTATTGATGTATTATTCATTAAATCAATCCCCTTTTGTGGATTGATCATGTCGAACATTGTAAATGACCAAATCCCCTTTTGCGGATGGGTCAAACCTAATTGTAATATGCTAAATGAGAAGTCGCCCCCCAGAATATATTAAAGTGGTTATAACTACCCAGAATGAAAAGTCGGCCCTGCCAGTGAAAAGACACCTCAGTTCACACCTGCCAGATTATATAAATAAGAGAGGCCAACGCCTCATTTGTCCACTCACTCACTTGATCATTAGAGTGCAAGTTTGGAGCTATAGTTGGAGAAGAAGGAAGAGAGAGAGAGAGGCACATTCCTGGGAGAGGACTTTCTGTATTGTTTGGTTTATTCTCTTGGCATTGTATTGGCTATCTATATTAAGGAAGTTTTTGTTGGGTTTTCTCCCCCATGAGGGTTTCCTAGGATAAATGATGTGTCTCTTGTGATTGTGTATTTCTCAGTGATCCTATCTATGCTATGGTTATCTAGTAAATTGAAAAGAAACCTAATAATAGCTTAAACCTTAACATGGTTTCAGAGCTAAGCTGAAGATAACATCTTTCACAACAAGAAGAAAAACGTCACTGTTGCCATACATGAAAATTAGGGCTTTTTATTGAAGAAGATTTTCAGCCTCAAAACCATCTAGAAAAGTGTGCCCTAACCCAAGGAATTCTTTGACACCTTCAACGCACCTTTTCAGTGGGTAGATCTCCCGAAAAGTGAAACCCTAGTTTTCATAAAGTACCAGAAGTACCAGAAAACCAGAAGTACCAGAGTACCAGAAGTACCAGAATACCAGAAGTACCAGAAAACTAGAAGTACCAGAAAAGAGTGTTGATCTCATTTCGTATTGTATTCCTTACCTTTGATCCTTGTTTCAGACATGTCACAAGTGAAAGCTCTAAAGGAGCCACTGTGACGATTGTTTGTGCTTTTGTTTTATCTACTATTATCAAAAGAGTATTATTCTTGTTCGCTGTTTTGTTGACCCTGTTTAGGTCACAGGTGATAACCTTGAGGAAGCTATAGTGAAGGTTCCTGAAGGCAACATATTATATGAGACATGAAGCAGACTATCTACATAACCATATACATTCATGTACCAAAGAAGATGAAGAAAAAACTATCTTTTGAGATTTAGAGTATCTCATATGAAGATTAATTGTAAGGAGCAGAAGGCTCCAAAGATGACCGAACGTTAGATCAAGATCTCACAACAGAATTTTTCAATGGTTAATGAAGCTAACTTGACAGGGAGAAGAACTCGATTGAAGCCTGACTCTGTCTTTCATATCTAGACTTGGTATCCAACACCAAGTATGCCCTGTAAGAGATGATGAAGTCCTTGTAGACTCAGAAGAAATCGAGAGTAAGCCCGATTTCAGAAAGGATCAGATGAAGAGACAACTTCCAGGACTAGGAGACAGACATCGTGAGAAGACTATATCGTAGCTTCAGAAACTTCTAGGAGATATGAAATCTCCTGGGAAGATTCCCTTGTCTCAGTAATAGAGAAGGAAGATAGTAAGAAAGACTAGGATATGGATTCTTCCGTGAGACTACAAGAGAAGTCAATATTGACTTCCAAGATTGATCTATACAGATCAAGCATGTTGCAGATGTACAAAGCTTGATGTGTGTCCAAAGGATTCTCCCAGCAAAAGGGGAGAAGAATACGACGAGACACTTATTGAAGAAATAGTTCCAGTATTTATGAAGACAACCAGAACAACCATGATTCATATATAGTATGAGATGTAGGGGGAGCAATCCCCATATTTAAAATTGAGTGGCAGTTGGTGCAGTACATTAGTTGGGTCATGGAGACAAGACTATGATAAAAGATAACATTACCTCCATGAAAGAAGAGGAGCTATATTTAGTATCAGTTATTGAGCCACTCTCAGTTTTAGATGAAGTTGTTGCCGTGATAGAATAAGAGGAGTTAATCATAGATTTCTGTAGCCACAGTCAGGATGAAGCAATCATTCTCAACCTTAGAGAAGGTGTAGGTGCAGAGTCCCACTTTCTGAAGGAACAATTGTAGAAAGAGGATTGGCCATACTCTCAATCAGTGAGACATATAGTGCTTTGCAGAAAGCACATAGAGATAGCACATGATTGTGCATATTGAGTTGCAGTTGAGCAAGTGTACCAGATTGGTACAATGTAATGAGAAACCTTGATTTGAGGATTGAAGATAGAAAGACTCATGTCTGCCAGTTGAAGGAAGCTTTGTACGTGTTGAAGCAATCTCCTAGAGCTTGATATGGCAGAATTGACAGTTTCCTAAAGAGCTTGGGCTTTACCAAGAGTAAAGTTGATTCTATCCTTTATCTCAAGGTTATGAATAATGAGCCAATGATGTTACTACTAGATGTAGATGATGTACTCTTGACGAAATGAAGAAAAACTCATCACAGATTGTAGAACAAGCTCGCCACAGAGTTTGATGGAAGACCTAAATGCATTATCTCTTAGGTTTTGAAGTTTGGCAGAGCATAGAGAAGATCTTCCTTAACTAAGGGAAGTATGCAGTTAAAATTGAAAAGGGTTGACATGTTGAAATGCAAATCCATGTACACACCCATGGAAACAAAGTTGAAGCTCCTGGTAGATATCTCGTCAGAATTGGTTGATGCTACTCTGTACAGACAGATTATTGGTTCAGTGATGTATTTGACAAATACCAGGCTAGATATATGTTTTGCCTTGAGTCAGTATCTGGTAGAACCCAGATGTGTTCACATTGTTGCTGCAAAACATATGATGAGATACCTTAAGGGTACGTTGGATTTTGGTCTCTATTATACTAGAGATCTTGACTTCAGACTGAGTGGTTACATCGATTCAGATTGAGCTGGAAGTGTTTCTGATAGAAAGAGCACTTAAGGATGTTGTTTCAGTCTGAGGTCAGCCATGATCTCATGACAGAGTAGGAAGCAATTCAAAATTGCTCTGAGCACGACAGAAGTAGAATACATTGTTGCATGTTCCACCAGTTGTGAAGCCATATGGCTTCAGATGTTGTTGACCGATCTATTTGATCTAGAGATGGAAGCCACCGTGATTCTATGTGATAACCAAGTTGCGTAAAAATGATGGAGAACCATGTGTTCCATGATGAATTGAAGCACATAGAGATACGATATCGCTTCACCCATGATATTATGCAGAGAGGAGCTATAAAATTCCAATATGTTGACACAGATGAACAAGTTGATACTCCAACGCAGGCTGATATGATACCCTAGCACAGGTTGGTACTCCAACGCAGGCTGGTATGCTACCCCAACACAGGTTGGTACTCCAACACAGGTTGGTACACTACTCCAGTAAAAGTGTTGAGATACTATGGTATCCTGACCACGCGGTAGCTCCGTTAGGATTTTATATCCGAGGGAATCTTTTTGATTCCTGGGCAGGTCCTTTGGATTTGTCAGAGTACCACAAAATGATGATGTGCTAGCTTAATTGCTGTGATGATGTGCCAACTTAATTGCTGTGATGATGTGCCATCTTAATTGCTGTGATGATGTACCATATTAATTGTTGTGATGACGTGCCAACTTAATTGTTGTGATGACGTGCCAAATTAATTGCTGTGATGATGTGCCAGCTTAATTGCTGTGATGATGTGCCAACTTAATTGTTGTGATGATGTGCCAACCTCGTGCTGTGATGATGTGTTTCCAGCCTCGTGCTGTGATGCTAGCTTCATGTTGATGATGTGCCAACCTCGTGCTGTGATGATGCGTTTCCAGCCTCGTGTTGTGATGCCAGCTTCGTGCTAATGATGTTGTGTTGCCAATCTCGTACTGTGATGCCAGCTTTGTGCTGATGATGTGCCATCCTCGTGTTGTGATGATGTGTTTCCAGCCTCATGCTGTGATGCCAACTTTGTGCTAATGATGTTGTGTTGCCAGTCTCGTACTGTGATGCCAGCTTCGTGCTAATGATATCGTGTAGCCAACTTTGTGCTGTGATGCCAACCTCGTGCTGAAGACTCTCATCCTAGTGTTGATGTTTATGATGCTCCAGCCTTTGTGTTGTGTTGTTGTTGTTATTGATGATGATGTATTAGTGTTATACTAATCCATGTTGATACAGATGTTGATGATGCCACTTCGGATTCTTGCTGAAGATGATGCTGATGATGCCATTTCAGCTTCTTGTTGAAGATGATGTTAATGATGCCACTTCAGCTTCTTGCTGAAGATGATGTTAATGATGCCACTTCAGCTTCTTGCTAAAGAAGATGATGATGGTGTTATTTCAACTTTAATGTTGAAGATGATGATGTTACTTTAGCCTCATGCTAAAGAAGATGATGATGTTACTTTAGCCTCATGCTAAAGAAGATGATGATGCTAATCCAGCTCCATGCTGTGAACGATGATGATGAGAAAAAAATCCGATGATTTATAGATATGCCAGTGAGTGTTCCAAGATGTTGTTGATGATGTTGCCCTATCTCTCGCCTGATGCTGTTGTAGAACACCCTTCTTGTTAAGGGGGAGTGTTGAAATATTGTAACTGCAAAGAGTATTCTATTTATTATTGATGTATTATTCATTAGATCAATCCCCTTTTGTGGATTGATCATGTTGAGCATTGTAAATGACCAAATCCCCTTTTGCGGATTGGTCAAACCCTAATTGTAATATGCTAAACGAGAAGTCGTCCCCCAAAATATATTAAAGTGGTTATAACCACCCAGAATGAGAAGTCGGCCCTGCCAGTGAAAAGACATCTCATTTCACACCTGCCAAATTGTATAAATATAGAGAGGCCAGCGCCTCATTTGTTCACTCACTCACTTGATCATTAGAGCGCAAGTTTGGAGTTGCAGTTGGAGAAGAAGGAAGAGAGAGAGGCGCATTCTTGGGAGAGGACTTTCTGTATTGTTTGGTTTATTCTCTTGGCATTGTATCGGCTATCTATATTAAGGAAGTTTTTGTTGGGTTTTCTCCCCCATGAGGGTTTCCCAGGATAAATGACGTGTCTCTTGTGATTGTGTATTTCTCAGTGATCCTATCTGTGCTATGGTTATCTAGTAAATTGAAAAGGAACCTAATAATAGCTTAAACCTTAACAAAGAGTACTCTAGCTTGTGTTTCTAATTCTATAAATTATGTTGGATTAATCACAATGTAGGAGAAAACATATTATGTTTTCCCTAATATTACCTCGCACCCCCACCCTCATAACCCTCATATATAAGGGTGGGGGTGGGGGTTAATATTAGAGAAAACATAATATGTTTTCTCTAATATTACCTATGAGGGTGAGGGTGGGGGTCGGGGGTAATATTAGAGAAAACATAATAACCCTAATATATGGGGGTGGGGGTGAAGGGTAATATTAGAGAAAACATAATAACCCTCATATTTGAGGGTTATTATGTTTTCTTTAATATTACCCCCCACCCTTACCCTCATCCCACCCTCATATATGAGGGTGGGGGGTAATATTAGAGAAAACACCCCCACCCTCAGGGGGTGGGGGGTAATATTAGAGAAAACATTTATATTAATCACAATGTAGAAGAGATGTGTAGGAATCCATTGCATCTAGTAAGATGAGCAGTGGTGTGACACCTAATATTAGTGTTGGAGAGGATGAGCCTATGTAGATCAAAAGGGAAAGGATTTTACTTTCAAAATCATAAATCATGGGTTAAAAAGTAGGTTCAATAATACATGATCAACAAGTGGAATGATATCTAAGTTTGGATCTTCAAAATTTAGAGCTCTTTCATAGAGGATATAGTGAGGAAACGTTTGTGTTAAAAGAATTATTTATTCTTGAAATTTTCTATTCTTACATTGGTTGAGAAGTATGTTTTGAAGGAGCATATAAATCCCAATATATTTGTTGAAATAATATATGTGCTTGCATGACGTTGTGTTCCCCATCTCTGTGGACTTGTTGTGTAAGTTGGCATGTGTATGGATAGTAAACATTGAATAATGAACAATTAAAAATGTTGTATTTGGCTTATGTGTATATCGATGTGTGAATGATAACCAATGAGTAATATACAATGGAAGAAATATGCCATGCCCTTAGTTTATGGGTAAGATTTCTCTAGCTTTAGTCCCGATCTAGGTGTGTATGTCCATCATGTGTTTAGAAATTTTTTTTGATGCGTTATGGCTTCAATTGAATATCAGTGTTGGATTAAAAACACATTACTTTTATCTTGCAAAGATTTCTTTAAACATAGATACATAGTTGCTTCATGCTTGAATGCTAATGGATCTGGGAACCAAAATGGGTCAAGGAAGGTTTAAAAATAAAAGTTCTTGGAATCAGACGAAGCTAGCGCCATTGCGTCCGTCTCGTCGCTCTGATTCCGACCATATATTTGTTTTCCTCAAATAGACACCGTATGTGAAATTTATCGCGTTCTGACCAAAATCCCAAATAGGCAAAAAGTCAACTGGTCAAAGTCAACGCTGACGTCAGCAGGTACGACAGGTGATGTCAGCATTACATCATGATGAAGTCATCATGCTGATGTGGCATCACCAGGAGGTGACACATGTCACTCGTTTTCGTCACTTTTGGGCTGAGTTGGCACTATATGGATTTGACACGTGTCAGTCCGTACAGTGATGTGGCCCAATGACAGGTGGACACGTGGTCGTATGGACGAAAAATGGGCATATGGTAGGCTGAAATGGCAATGAAACTTGGTGGGTGACTGGAATGTATGGCGGGTGACGTGGTAGGCTGACTGGATCCTGATTGTGCCGTTGACTGGGTTGTACGAACCAATCACATGGCAACACATGACCCAATCAGAGGGCGCCATGTGGCACCCCAGATTTTGTTTATGTTGGCTAGATCAAAAATAATTTGTTACCCATTGGTTTCGAACACACGACCTCTATGGACGCCAACGGACTAACCCCCCCGGGCTAACCGAAATGGCGGACTGTTGGACTTGGTTTATATTTGGCGCATTTGTTATTTGAAGTTGGGTGGCGAGGATTTTTTGGGTAAGCCCCGGTCAACGGGGGACAACTTCGTTCGACCAGGGGCTACAACCAGGACCTAACAAGATTAGGGGGCGTGTGGAGGATAAGGTGGCAGCCATATGGCCAAGCCACATGACCAGGGCCGAGTTTGGGGGGCTAAGGACCAGGAGTGTGCCAACCCTTGGACACATGGGACTGCGCCATAGGATCAGGGGCCTAGATGAAGGGGGATGTGTGCATATTTTCCCATTTTTGTTTTTTAAAACCATATTATATGATTTTTATTGATTTTTTAGCCTGTTTTGGGAGATTTTAGTCATTATTGGAGGATCTGGAGCTCTTTTTGAGGCAAGATCTTGGGGGAAGTTGGGAGGTTGTTACCAAATTCAAGCCTATATAAACCAGAGGTTCTTGGTAGCCTTAGACAGGTTCAGAGAAGGAGAAATGCCGAGAAATTTGATAGTCAAAGCCATTTTTATGCAGGGAAGCCATTGAGGAGAACAACTTTGCGGGCCATGTCTGGGAGCTTCCTTCATCCGTTTTCAGTGCCGTCAGTTGTGTTGGGTTCTTGAGGTCTAGAAAAACACAACCAGTCTAGTTTGTAATCCATTTGACACTTTATTGATGTACTTTTGAAGCTTTGAAGAGAAATAAGAAAGCCTCACCCACTGAGACAAAGGCCCAGAGACATAAGAGATATTGCCAAAATCCGTTAACAAATTTTTCTTTTATGGTTTGCTAATTATTTGTGCTTATTTCCAGATCTGTATATCTTATTATGGTTGCCTTGTTACTTCATTAATTCTTCCTCTTTCTTCAATTCCTAAATGGTTAATGAAGTCATGCTTTAAAAACTTAACCATAGTCTTTAAAAGATCTTTTCAGATCAAGTGGTATCAGAGCAGGTTGACAGTTGGTTTTTGAGTTTGCATGATTACCAGGGAAAGGCTGAATCATGGTGAAGGTGATCTTGTTGAAGAGAATCCTGAGATTGGATCGAGAAAGTGAACTTCTCAAAGTGAGAAGATGGCATCGGAAGAGGGACTTTCTCATGATGAGATAGAGTTCCAAAAGACCTTCTTTTCCATGTCGGAGATGATGAAGGTTTTATATGAAGATTACTTGGAGCGGAAGAGACCGATTCTAGGTGAATCTTCAAAGGCCAAAAGTGAAGAAGGAGAGGATCCTCCTAAAACCCCTCCTTCACCTCCTTCTTCTCCATCAAATTCTTCTTCTTCAAGTACACGTTCCAAATCCACCACAAGAAAACATTCCCATAAACATAAACATGATATGCCTTTACTTAATCTTGATGTGAAGTTTGAATTACCCATGTTTGATGGTGCATTCAATGTAGAGAGGCTTGATAATTGGTTTAGACAGATGGAGGTTTATTGCAGTGTGCAACAAATCAAGGATGAGGCAACTCAAATCAAATTGGCATCGCTTTGACTTGCAGGCACAACACTCATCTGGTGGAAAAGAAAGTTGCAAAATGGCACGCAACAAGTGGGTAATGTATTTCCATCATGGAAAGTTTTTGTTTCTGCACTTAGAAAGCAATTTTATCCTTTGGGTTATAAAGAGAAGGCTTTAATTGAATGACAAGGTATTAAAATAAGAAAGAGACAAACAATGCAAGAATATACAGACGAATTTAGTAAGATGGCATTAATGTTAGACATTCCATTACATACCCAAGAAAATCTTATGAAGTATATAGAAGGTTTACTGCACATATTTGTAACACTGTATTTATGTTTGGACCTACTAATCTTGATGAGGTTTCTGTTCAAGCAACATACATTGAAGCAGGGAAAAGAGGACTTGGTGTATCAGGGGAATTGTCTTCAAGAAAATAGGACAAAAGGAAGTGGAATGGCAAGAAAGAAAATTCAGTGGCGAGAAAGGAAGAGAAGCTCTCTTGCAAGCATTGCAAGAAAGAAGGGCATGATGATGACCATTGCTGGCAATTTCATCCCGAGAAGAGACCAAAATGGTTCAAAGAAAGGAAAGGGAGGAAAACAATGACAACAACAACATGATCAACAGACTTGGGATCAGATTCGGGTGATGAATCTAAAATCACAACAATTGGTTTGACATGTAAAATTGGTGATGGATATGATTCTAGAAGTAAACTTTTTCACATAAGGGTCATAATGAGACATACTAAGGTCGACACATTGATAGATAGTGGATCTCAATCTAACTTGATTTCAGAGGAAGTGGTTAAGCAATTGTGATTAAACACTCAGATGCATCATAAACCTTACTCACTTAAATGGATAAGCAACAATCATAAATTGCACATAACAAAACAATGTACTTTTAAGTTTGCAATTTCATCAAAGTTTGTGGATGAGGTAACATGTGATGTGTTGCCCATCAATGAATGTGGAATGGTCTTAGGCAGTCCTTATTTGTATGATTGCAAAGAAATATTTTACAGGGAACATAATCAATATCACTTAACCAAAGAAGGCAATGAATATGTGGTACATGCTCATCACTTAAAAGAAAATCAACCTCTTCAAACAATGGAACAATTAAGGAAGGAAACTCATGCAAGCAACACACCTATAATTGTTCCAAATCAAGTAATTGATCTTAAGCAAGAACATGGGATGATTGTAGAACGGAAGTTCAATCATACTTTGTTTCAAGATAATCTATTTTCGTGCAAGTATTACAAACATATTAGCTCATTTGCAGTCATATTTCTAATGTTATCATAGCTAATGCTGTCAAAATGGATGATAGTGGCTTCAGTAAGATGTGACAGAGTACAAGTGGATAACAATATGTTGTCAGTTGTCATGGTTGTTTTGCAATTGATCTTGATGAGACAGGTGCACATGACAAAGTTTAAAGACATAGAACAAGTGGGGTGGCCTATCCCGCACTTGATGTCATGTTAGTATCCTTTTGGAGGACCAAAAGGTCTTAGTGGGGAGGCGTGATCCAAAATGGATCTAGGAACCAAAATGGGTCCAGGAAGGCCTAAAAATAAAAGTTCTCAGAATTGTATGAAACTAGAGCCATTGCGTCCATCTTGTCACGCTGATTTCGGCCATATATTTTTTTCCTCAAACGAACACCGTATGCGAAAGTTATCACATTCTGATCGAAATCCCAAACACGGAAAAAGTCAACTGGTCAAAGTCAACGCTAACATCAGTAGGTACGACAGATGACATCATGATGACATCATCATGCTAACGTGACATCACCAGGAGGTGACACGTGTCACTCGTTTTCGTCACTTTCGCGCTGAGTTGGCACTGTACGGATTTGACACGTGTCACTGTACGAATGACATGTGGCAGTGCGTACAGTGACGTGGCCCAATGACAGGTGGACACGTGGACGTATGGACGATAGTTGGGCATACGGTAGGCTGACGTGGCAGTGACACTTGGTGGGTGACTTGGCTGTATGGCGAGTGACGAGGTAGGCTGACTGGATGTTGACTGTGCCGTTGACTGGGTTGTACTGACCAATCACAGGGCGACATGTGGCCCAATCAGAGGGCACCACATGGCACCCTGGATTTTTCCTATGTTGTCTAGGTCAAAAATAATTTTTTACCTGACGGTTTCAAACACACAACCTCTATGGGTGCCAACGGCCTAACCAAAATGGCGGATCGTGGGACTTGGTTTATATTTGGCGCATTTGTTATTTGAAGTTGGGTGGCGCGAATTTTTGGGGTAAGCCTCGGTTGGCGGGGGCTAGCCTCGTCTAACCAGAGGATATGACCAAGACCTAACAGGATTAAGGGGTGCGTGGAGGATAAGGTGGTGGCCATATGGCCAAGCCACATGACCAGGGTCAAGTTTGGGGGGCTAAGGACCAGGAGCATGCCAACCCTTAGACACATGGGAATGTGCCATAGGACTAGTGCCCGGATGAAGGGGGATGCACACATATTTGCCCATTTTTGTTTTTTAAAACCATATATATGATTTTTATTGATTTTTTAGCCTGTTTTGGGAGATTTTGGCCATTATTGGAGGATCTTGAGCTCTTTTTGAGGCTAGATCTTGGGGGGTAGTTGGGAGGTTGTTGCCAACTTCAAGCCTATATAAACCAGAGGTTCTTGGCAGCCTTAGACAAGTTTAGAGAAGGAGAAATGTTGAGAAATTTGATATTCAAAGCCAATTTTATGCAGGGAAGCCATTGAGGAGAGCAACTTTGCAGCCATTTCTGGGAGCTTCGTTCATCCGTTTTCAGTGCTGTCAGTTGTGTTGGGTTCTTGAGGTCTAGCAGAACAAAAACAGACCAGTTTGTAATCCATTTGACACTTTCTTGATGTACTTTTGAAGCTTTGAAGAGAAATAAGAAAGCCTCACCCACTGAGAGAAAGGCCCGAAGACGTAGGCGATATTGCCGAACTCCGTTAACAAATTTTGCTATTATGGTTTGCCGATTCTTTGTGCTTATTTACAGATCTGTATATATTATTATGGCTGCCATGTTACTTCATTAATTCTTCCTCCTTCTTCAATTCCTAAATGGTTAATGAACTCATGCTTTAAAAACTTAACCATAGTCTTTAAAAGATCTTTTCAGATCAAGTTAAAAAGTAGATTCAATAATACATGATCAACGAGTGGAACGATATCTAAGTTTGGATTTTCAAAATTTAAAGCTCTTTCATAGAGGATATAGTGAGGAAACGTTTTTATTAAAAGAAATATTTATTCTTGAAATTTTCTATTCTTACATTGGTTGAGAGGTATGTTTTGAAGGAGCATATAAATCCCAATATATTAGTTGAAATAATATATGTGCTTGCATGGCGTTGTGTCCCCCATCTATGTGGACTTGTGTAAGTTGGCATGTGTATGGATAGTAAACATTGAATAATGAACAATTAAAAATCTTGTATTTGGCTTATGTGTATATCGACGTGTGAATGATAACCAATGAGTAATATACAATGGAAGAAATATGCCATGCCCTTAGTTTATGGTTAATATTTCTCTAGCTTTAGTCTCAATCTAGGTGTGTATATCCATCGTGTGTTTAGAAAATTGTTTTGATGCGTTATGGCTTCAATTGAATATCAGTGTTGGATTAAAAACACATTACTTTTATCTCGCAAAGATTGCTTTAAACATAGATACATAGTTGCTTCATGCTTGAATGCTAATGCTTTTAAGTTTTTAAAATAAAGATATTGAAAACCCACATGATGCAATATATATGTGTTCGATTGCAATTGAATAAGACCCATCACAAATCATCTTGATCTCAAGCCAATTCATGGAACAATGATCTAACTCAACCCCTTGGAATGCCACTACAAGTGATCAGGTGGGAAAGAGGATAGATCAGTGAAAAGGGGGACATCAAATTTCCTCCTTTTGTGGTGCCACTAGTAGTGATTAGTTAGGGAAGATGATAGATTATTAAAAAAATGAAGGAAATTAGTCTCTTCTCAATAAATGAATGGTAAAAGAAAATTAATGTTGTCGAAGAACCTAACAACTTTGGACCTTGTGTATAAAGGATAGATGGAAATAAGGAAAATACAAGAAAATATAGAAAACTATTTAACTGGAGAATCATAAAAATTGATGTTGTAAGCTTAAGGGATTAATGCAATTGGTTGTTGTTAATGTTATTGGGTATTTGTCTGGTGACAAGTATGGGAGGGGTTATCATAAACTTCAGAGGAATAGTCGAAGTTGCATATTATTATGGTCTGAGTAACTCATCAAATAATTAGGCCGAAGCCTATGCATTATGACAAGGTTTGAAAATCACCATTGAATATGGCATCCAAATTCTAAATGTGGTGGGAGATTCTAAGAATGTAATAAGGCACATGGTTCTAAACACTACTCCATTGGATTCTTTTTTTGCTTCAGTTCTAGAGCGGGCAAAGCAAGAATCCAAAAACTTCTCCAGGGTTAACTTCTACCACTTCTTAAGGGAGAACAATACCTTGGTTGATAGTTATGCTAATCAAGACCCTACACTAAAAGTTGAGGACTTAATTATCAATGGAAAGTTGGGAACTAACCCCATCCCTTAAGTTTTTCATGAAGGAGAAGACACATATCGCTTATTTATGGAGGCACATGGAATATCAAACAAGAGGATCGTCGTATGGCATGAAGTGTAATGTGAACATACCTCTCGCCTATGCTCACATGCTCAGCCATTTGACGCCACCCGATTTTGAACTTTTGAGAGGTTCCTTGCCAATATTGTGGGATTATGGCTTCGAGCTCTTGCATTCATGCATGGAGAAATTGTGTTGTTGGATTGAGCTGCGGTTTGGTGAATCTTGGCTTCGCATGTTGGTTTGTTTGCATGGTCCTTATCCTATTTTGGAACATGGGTAAGCTGTCACCATTGCCTTTTGATTTCTCTGAATAGAATTTAGCAGAAAGGGATTGTTTCTTGTCTTAGTTCAAGGGATTAGTCAATGGTTTCACTCTCTTTGTTGGAGATGTTTGTTTCTTTCAAGTTTGATTTTAACTTTCCTTTGAAAATTTTTAGACACCTGGGCTATTGTTTCTTTGATTTGGGTTTTGGTGAAGACTATGTGGAAGGCTTTTGGGATTGGAAGATTCTATTTCCGTTCATCTCTGAGTGGTTTTTCATTTCATGGAGTCCTTCTTGTTTAGTCAAATTATCATATGAAGGTTTGTGGCCTCCTTTGTTAATTTTGGATAACACATTTATGTGTGGTGCTACATTAAGTCTCATGTTCTCGACAACAAGGAACCTGGATGAGATTCAATGGGTTATTTTAGACGGTGTCAAAATATTTTGTTTGCAATTGACCTTGGATTGTTTCAATGCACCGATGGATTGCAGGGAGTTGTAGGGAATCCCGAGGGCATTGCGAGGACACAAGGATGCTATACAAGACAACATGAGCTCAATACTGATAGTGACAACAAAAAATCATGAACATGATCAATATGGTACCACTCAATTTGCTTCAATTATAAAACCTACCTTAATTCAAATGAAGAGGAAAATTAAAGTTCTGGAAGCTGAGTGCAACATGATCATTAATTTGACCAAAGCAAAACATTTTGGAGTATCTAACTAGGTCTAGTCAATAAATTCCAATTGTTGGGGGGC
>JASDQU010102364.1:254678-266541 GCA_032191745.1 Picea mariana
AATAACCTTCCTCCTTGGATGTCAATAAAGAGAGAGCACATAATGTTGGCAATGATTGTTCCAGGTATATTTTTATAACGATATTGTTTTTTTAATGTTTAACATTTCATTTGTCTTGTTCATTGCACAATTTCATATATGTATACAAGGTGTAGTAATTATGTGTATTTTTTAATCATTTAGGTAAGTACCAAGTGAAAGATATGAATGTACATATTGAGCCTCTTGTCGACGAGTTGTTAAATTTATGGGACAACATCACTATGTACGACATCTCTAGACCAATAGGTCAAAGAAGATTTCAATTCCATGGGATTCTTACATGGACAATTCACGATGCACCGGGACTAACACATTTTTGTGGTATGTAACACACTATTGCACTTAAATAAGTTAGATGTTGATGATATTATAATGTTTTTTTTTTAAATAATTGCTTGTTATATAACTAATGCTGCCATTGATGCGTATCTTCTAGGTTTGCAAACAAAGGGTAAATTTGCATGTCCAGTGTGTGGTCCTAGGATGCGATCTCATCATTCAAGAAGTTTAGGAAAGGAGGTGTTTGATGAATATAGGCACTTTCTCCCTAAGAACCATAGGTATCAAAATACCGATAAACATCTTTTCAATGGTAAAGAGGAGAGTGGGATAAAACCAAGAAGAATAACACCACACCTATGGAAAGTTGGAATATAATAGATCAAATCGTCAATGTAAGTCAATCTTCGTCATCGTATGCAATATATTACATTTTTTAATTGTGTTGAATTCTCATGTCTACTATGTATAATCTAACAATTGTTGTGTTAATTTCATTTATGTAACATATAGTTGGTCGTCAAGGCATTGATTTTCTTCCACGAGGAATGAAAAGTTTCCCCAAACAATTTAGTAGGTTGCCCTACTATGAGCAACTAGAAATAACTCATTTGTTTGACACAATCCATATCGGGAAGAACGTAACAGAAATGTTGTGGAGAATCTTAGAAAAAATTTCTAAAATTTGTAGTGACATTCAAGAAGCCAATCATGCAATGCTAAATATTATTGATTTAAATAGGACTAATGGAGTCGATCGAAATAGTCTTCGATGGTTATTTAAAGAAGATGAAAGCAATGTTGTAAAAGAGCTCATTTGAAAAATTAGATTTCCAATAGGATTTGCTTCAAACATCAAGAATATATTAACAAAGAAAGGTGAATTTGGTGGGTTAAAAACTCATGACTGGCATACCTTCATCAAGGTAATTTCTTTCATATATTTGTTATGTATTGGTAAGAATAGATGTAATATTTTTAAATTTTGTAAATATATTGTTAATATGAAATCAAAAATTTATTAATGTGCCATTGTTTTGTTACAGTATGTGCTACCTCTATCTTTGCCTGACAGCTTTGACAACAACGTAAAACAAGTTATATACGACCTTGGAAAATACATGAGGTAAATAACGACAGATGAATTACATATTATTATTTATATGTAATAAAAATGTTGTAGAAGTTTTTGATGACATGTGTTTTACTTGTAATATTCATGTATACAATATTGTCTTTGTTGAAACATATTTTGTTCTCATAACATTTGTAGGTGGTTGTCATTTAAAGAAATCCATAAGGAAGATATAAAATATTGGAAGAGAGAAATTCTTCGTTTAATGTGTGCAATGCAAAAGTATCTACCTCCAACATTTTTCAATGCGCAAGAACACTACCTCATACACCAGGTCGAGGAGATTGAATTGTGTGGATTTGTACACATAAGGTCAATGCATATGGTGGAGAGACACTTGAAGTCATTGAAGGCTTTAGTTAGACAAAGAGCACGCCCCGAGGGTTCTATGGTGGAGGGGTATATGGTATATCAAACGTTAGTGTATATTAGCGATTATCTTCCTGATTTAGGGAGGAAAATTAATATGCATTGCATTTGGGGTGTGTTGGCAACAATAATATAACTGTTATTTTTATTAAATAATCTACATAGCTGCCTACACAGGGTCATGAAATGTCATTACTCTTCATGAGCAGTTTCCAAAACGACAGTTGTAATTCGTAGTTTTTTACCTATCGTCTATTCATGCTTCGTTTTCATGACTGAAAGCATGAAAACTTACGACTGCAATCACCTTTTTAAATTTTCATTGAAAGCAATTTTTTTTTTTTTCTTTCCATGAAGATATTACCCTCTTTGTTTTTGATCCTTTCAATTCCAAGCATTCTTAAGAAGTGGATGGTTTTATGAACAGAAGATCCCCACCATTTGATTTTTTGTATAGTTTTTGTTTGATCCTTGGTTATGTTTCTTTTACAAAACCTTTGATTTTTCGATTTTGACTTACCCAAACTATGTAATCAAACCCACGATGCGTGCACTTATCCTCGTTTTAATGACTCGGTCCTAGCTCATACTGAGTGCAAGGTGGCATACGATTTGCAGGCTGCCATTATCTCCAAGGATGGCCTCAGGTTTCACAAACCTCTTCACATGCGTTTTAATTAAACGACTATCCCATCGTAGTAATCTTTACACCATTCATTGTTGGGCTCGGGTTATGGCTCTGTTTCATTTTTACAAACCCTACCTGTAAGCTGTGCTTGTTTGATTACCCTCCTGGCCAGTATGGCTCCTATCGTAAGAATTGAACCAAATGGTATCCAAACCCTGCTCTCATACGATGATGCTAGGGAGGATTTGGAAAGAAATGGCTGGCATGTTTTCATCAGGAAGTTTCAGGGTTTTAATCTTCAGGTTGCCCAAGAATTCGCCTTATCCTTTGATGGTTGTAGGGAGAAAGTTGGTGATGTGTAACTGGAGGTTACCGAGGAGTTCCTGAGTCAGGCTACAGGATTGCCAGCGAATGGTCAAAAATGGTTTAAGAATGCGAAAGTGGAGGAAGTCCCTTGGACCCTACTGTTTACATCTCGGAAAATAACAAGTTGTGATAGAGGTATGTCAATTTTGTTCCTAAAATCTCGGTGGCATGATTTAATCACTGTGGTAAAGCAATTTGTTACATGTGAGGGACGGTTCGGGCTTGTATTTTTATACAATTTACACTTGCTTATGAGTTTTATGGGTTTCCCTTTGAATATGCCGTATTACTTGCTCATGAGTCTTTATAAAATGGGGAAAAGATATAAGAAACAGAGGTCAGAATCTAGCCTGTTTCATCACGGCCTAGTTAAAATCCTGCTCATACACCAATTAGAGTCACAGGATGACTGTTGGGATTCGTTTATAACCCAAAATGGTTATGGTAACCCTGAATTGGGAGAAGTAGATAAACTCATTGTTGAGGAAACCCTCGTCCACCCGACAACACCTCTTTCACCTCCGCAGACTTGTGTCTCTTCCCCTAACAATGAACCCTTGATCGATCCTAATGTCATTCAACAGGATAGTCAACAGATTACACATCCAAAGGACTGTGTTAAAATTGTGAAGAAACCTACAGGAAAGAGGTTCAAGAACAATGTTGATATCAATTTTAAAAACAAAAGAGCTGGCAGGCTAATTTCACAGAGTCTTCGTAATAAGACAAATTCCCATGCCAACATGATCAACAGGATCAAGGTTAACGAAAGCTCAGATTCATAAATTGACAAATTCCTTGCAGAAGAGGACCCTTTGTCATACGGGCCACACCTTGACTGTCCCTATAACTTTGTCGATAATTTGCCTCCTTGTTTGAAAGACAATCCAGAATTTCCTGGTGTCAAGCTTTGCAATGAACCTACTAGTCGTTTGGAGGGCGCTCCACTCCAAAATATTGTTTGTTCTAATGCAAATGCCACACAGTTACAGTGTGAGGTCCGTTTATCGTGGATTGAAAGATATTACACGGATATCCCAGTTCTGCAATCAAGGGTTAAGGTTTTAAAAGAGCAGATCGATGTTTTAACAAATGAAAACCATGGGCTTGAATCCGTTCTCTAGGGGAAAGAAAAACATATTAAAACCACAGGTCATGTGATATTTAAAAACGTTGAGGCTGCTACAACCATTGTAAACTCCAAAGTTTCTTGATACGATTTGATTGCATGTTTACAGGTATGATCTCTTAGATTAATAGTATGTTTGATTTCCTTCTTAAGTTAGATTATTTGGTTTGTTGGATAAGCTATTTTTCATTATTAAATTAGTTTGTTTTATTTATTAAATAAAATGAGATTTCTTTTACTATTATAACTAGCTACATAATCGCAAGATTCTGTAGCCAGTTATATCAATTCGAATTGTGTAAATTAATGACAGAAAATGTATCTGAAATCTTTCTATTTTCTTTCTCTTCCAGGATATTCAGGGATCCATGATGTCCAAAATGATTTGAGGCACTCTTCAGACCTACTAGTCATATCTATTATGTATTTTCAATGAACATAAATGAACTGTTGTTAGAGGATTTAGTGAAATCAGGGTGGTTGCATCCCCTTTTATTTTTGAAACAAATTTGATCTCAGGAACATAAACAATTATCTTTCCTGAGGCCTTTATAAACCTATCATTTTGTAAACATTTTTTCATCTCGGCCTGGGGCAAGAGTATGGACATTTAATCACAGACTTGAATGTAACATAATGCACGTTACAACTTTAGCTTTTCTGTATGATGTTTTAATTCAAGTTATGTTTATTTCGATTTGATAATAGATGGAGATTGCTTTTGTCATCATGATTTATTGCAAGTTGATATGATTCATTTTTATATGCTGTCCATATCTTATGTTTCAGATATAATACACAGTGATCATCTTTCCAATTTAAATTAGGAGATTTATCTCTAATTTTCTGTTGAATGTTTAAATACAAGTCCTTATAGCAAGGCTTATCTCATTGTAGTTACTTGTAAATCATAATATCATTGTGACTCTGTCCATTATATGTTTTGTATCAGGGCTTAATCTCCAGCATTATTGTTTCGCATTTGTTCGGAGAAATCTTAAGATCCATTGCAGGTTTACTTCCCGGATAAGGTGGCTGGATATTCTCTATTGAAAAGACATTGGATGCATTAATAGGTTAGTCTGTTATTTTATTTCATTTGCTTGCTTATTTTAGAAGTTATATATATATATATATATATATATATATATATATATATATATATAGAATGATTTCCACTATCTATGTCTTTCTGTTTAATTAAGTAGTTTAATATTTGATTTTATGAATGTGTACATACGAGAAAACAAATAAAAAATAAATAGTATCTTCGCTCTTTTTATTACTGTTGTTAAAAGAACCAATTTACATTCGATTTTTATGAGTTTAGATTAAAACTCGTGATTTGTATATAGTGTATACATGATACAATAGAACTATTATACAAATATTATTTAGATAAATTGCATATATATATATATTTAGAGGTACATATATATTTCAATGATTATTTAGTAAGTTATTATATTTCTTTTAGTTGTTTTTCGCTTCCCTTAGGACTTTAGATTGTCCAACGGAGCCATTAAACCCATCAGGGTGGGTCAATCCAAACGGCTTGGGTTAATTAGACAACCCCGGACCAGACTCACTCTTCCAGTTGACGAGAGGTCAATTTCGCCCGTCAACAAATGGTGCTAGAAGGAGGGCCTGAAGACTATTAATGGCACGAGGAGGTCGTAAGACTCCTCCCCGACCTACCCGCTCACCTATAGTAACAAGAATTTGTTCTGACGTCAACATTGTCCCTCAAATAGAAACCACATCAAACGATAATCCACGGATCACTGTTGAAGCGGTAACTCCAAACCCCCCAGGGGCCGACGTACAAGAAATTGTTCATGAATCCCTCATAAGAATGCACAGTGCCTTGGCCCGTATCAGACAACTAGGTCAGCCTTTGAACCAACCATTAGACTTATTTGATATCAGGGAGATATTTGAAGGTACTGATCTTACCCTAAAACCTATGGATCCAGATCACATTCTCACTATTGCAGCAAGAGGATCTGGTATTCCACCATCAACACCCCCTTCATCTCCTTCTTCTTCTGGAGAAGAATCATCAGACGAAGGCAGTTCCTCATCTCAGCCTTTGACACCACTCACACCTATGGCTAATCCGAACAATCCCACCAGACCTTGGCTCGATCAAGATGCAATGGCCATACCTAGGCCCTAGCATCCTTTGCCTAAACATCCAGAGAAATGACTCCCTAAATTTGACCCAGACTCCAAGTAGATTGCTGAGGAACATATCAAAAAATTCATGCTAGCCATTAGGCTCTGTAGTGTTGAACACGAAGACGTAGTATGTAGGATTTTTCCCTACACCTTTGAAGGCAATGCCTCTACCTGGTACTTTTCCCAACAACCCCACACCATCGTCTCATGGGATAGATTCTAGTCCTGTTTCCTTGAGAAATTTGGAGACGACAAATCTTCTGAAGTTCTAGTCATGGAACTCTCTAGTTTAAAGATGAACCCCAAAGAAAAGATAAAAGACTTTAATCAAAGGTTCTTGACATTAAAGAATCGAATCCCCACAGACTCGATGCCTGCCGAAAATCTTATCGTCGCATACTACACGAAAGCCTTACATCAAAATATAGCCATTTGGGTAAAAAGGTCCAAGAAAGACACATTGTTAGAAGCCTTCGAAGAGGCGAGTCAAATCGAGAAAGATATTCTCAGCCTAAAAGACAATACCTGTAACGAGGTAGAGACTAGTTCATCCTCCAAGAAGAAAATCGAAATCCTTCCTAGACCTCCCCAAAACAAAACTCAACCAGATAGTTCAGATCTAGAAAACTTACAGAAGGTTGTTCAGAAGTTGTCTAATCAAGTTATAGATTTGAAAAGATCATCCGAAAAATCTTCTTCAAACAAAGGGCCTTACAAACCCCCTTTTAGAAAGCCTTTTCCCACAAACCGGCCTAACTCAAATTCTGAAGGTTTAAAACTAGAAAGCTTACAATTCGCTATTCAGACGATTCTAGAAGCACATGATAACTTGATTCCTCCCGAGACTCCTGAAGAAGTAGCTGAACAAGAGATAGTGGAAGAGGATGAATCCTCCCCAACCATTTTCGGACATTTTTCGGATAGCATTTTTCAAGCTAATTTCGAAACAGTGCATCCTTACAATACCAGGAGCAAGACAACAAATAAGTCTTCTTCTGAAATTGTAACTAATGCACCTCCAAAACAATCTAAATCAATTGAAACTAAACAGAATTCAACAACCCCAAGTTTAGAGTATGATTTGATTGAGGATCTAAAAGGGCTAACATTTCTGTTTACGAATTATTAAAATTCCCTTTTCTTCTACAAAAGATGCTGCAGAATATTGCAGAAAACAACAAAAACAACAATCCGAACAGCAACAAAGTTGTTGAAAACAACCCCAAAACACCTCAAAAGGTCTCCGCCAAAATGACGTCAGAGCCTTTTGATAAAAGAGACCTTGCTGTAAAAAGTGTAACAAATGTAGATAAACTAGTTTCAGGGGCTGCGATTAAAAAACAACAAACTTCTGCTGTTAATACTTGTCGAAATGTCCCTCCCTTTTTGTTGACTTTTGAAATTTTCAACAGGAATGTACATAACTGTATGGTAGATTCAGGTGCATTGTCAAACGTAATGCCTTGGTCTGTCTGTCAAAAAATTAATGCCGAAGTTCAACCGTCCAGCCTGAAAATTATTCAGCTTGATCAAACTAGTGTTAAAGTAATAGGTGAATTAAAAAATGTGCTTATCAGATTATCATCTAATCCTAAAGTCCATCAAGTTATTGATATTATTGTCGTAGATATCCCAGAAGTATATGGTTTGTTTTTAAGTAGAGATTGGTCTGAACAACTGCATGGCTATTTTGCAACGGATTGGTCTCACTTGTGGCTGCCCAAGAATGGAAAGCCCAACAGAATCAAGGTAAATCGTGAGCATTATCTTAAGTTCATAGTAACCGATTTAAATGATCCTAATGAACCATTCATTTCTTCCGCGAATTCACTTGAAATACAGGGGATGGACACTTTTTTCAGCAATTTCATGGCTGAAACCTCTACCATTACTGACCCGAAACAACAATCCGAAATTATGACATGCACATAGTTGACAGCCTTCTCTCAATGGCCACATGCACCTAACGAAAATGAAATATGGTCTCTTTTTTTCGATGGGTCAAAATCTAAGGAAGGAGCTGGTGCAGGGTGCGTGCTCATTGATCTAGTAGGTAACAAAACTTTGATTTCTTTCCGGTTAGAATTCGAATGCACAAACAATACGGACGAATACAAGGCACTCCTGCAAGGTCTCAGGAAAGCACTAGATTTGAAGATTCAGAATTTGAATGTCTTTGGTGATTCAGAAATTGTGGTTAGACAGGTAAAAATCTCTATCCACTGTCTATCTCCACACCTGAAAAGCTATCAGACTGAGGTATGGAATTTAATGAAATTTTTTTCTGCGTTTAACATAAATTCTATTCCTAGATTGAATAATTCTGAGGCTGATTTGTTAGCTAACGTTGCCTCAAAACTTTTTCTTGCAGAAGGGCTATCTCTGAATGTGTTTTCCGTCGAGTTGTTGTTTAGACCATCTGATCCGGATTTATGTAGGAACACAATGAAATACAGAAATACACATAAACGCAGAGATGCAGCGGAAATAAGACTTTATTTCATCAATCACAAATGACTGAAAAATGCTTACAGACAGAATGGAAATAAACTAGCTAGGGCGCTGGTAGCTTATCTCTGAGAAGAGATGTCGCTGCTACTCGCATCCGTGAGAAGATGATTACAATGAGGCTCTAGAGGCCTTTTTACAATAGAAGAGAATGCCAAAAGTCATAAACATCCAAAAACCTAACCCTAGGAGATGAAGCGCCAAAAGTCATGTGGGACCCGTTTGGGTAAGTTAGTACATCAACTTCTTGGGGTCGTAACTTTTGCATACGATCTCCGTTTTAGGCGTGTGATAGCTCGTTGGAAAGGTATCGTCGAGGAGATTCATTTTGGGGCCTCAATTATTCCTTCAGCTATCATTGAGAACCTCGATCTCAAAAAACGTTCATTTAGGCCCTCAAAATGGCCCCGGAAGTTAAAACCTGCTATAAATAGTAAATTGCCAAAATTGCCAGAAAACTGTTTTGAGCCAGTCGGAAAAGGTGGGTGGCCACCAATATCCACCTGGATCACCATCCGTCTCGGAAAAAATCACAAATTGGAGAGTCTTCGATGATGATCAACAAATCATCATTTTTCTGCACATGGAAGAGACTTTCTAGGGCACAATTATCGACGAAGGTACCCACGATGAAAACCTTCGCGATTTTATAGTAATACTAGATACAAGATCCCCAGAGTCTGCATCGGACATGGTAAACTCTATCCCAAAATCTGTGGTTAGATTAATTTTTTTTTATGATCTTCATGATAAATTCAGAAAATCAGTGAATTGTAAAATGAATAGTTCTTCCTTGACACATGAAAAAGTAAATTTAGGAAATAAAGATAACCCACAGTGCATCAACTTGGGGTTGGGATGTTCTGAGCAAGAAAAGATAACATTTATTAATTTTTTTAAGGAATTCAAAGATGTCTTTGCCTGAATGTACAATGACCTAAAGACCTTTGATCCTAACATCATACAACACATTATTCCCATGAAACCCCAGACCCAACCTTTTCAACAGAAGTTAAGAAAGATGCACCCAAAACTCGAACCAACAGTCAAGAAAGAATCAAACAAACTCCTGAATGCTAAAATAATCTTCCCAGTAAGACATACATAGTGGGTCTCTAATCTTGTCCCTCTGAGGAAGAAGAGTGGTGAAATCCGACTATGTGTCGATTTCTGAAATTTAAACCGAGCGTCTGATAAAGAGAACTACCCTGTCCCTCCCATGGAACAGATCCTTCAACAAGTATCTGGTTCTGAAAGATTATCGCTGCTAGATGGTTTTTCAGGGTATAACCAAGTCCTTATGTCTCCCCCAGACCAGCTCAAAACCACTTTCTGTACTCCGTGGGGTACCTATGCTTATTGGAAGATGCCCTTTGGGCTCATAAATGCCGGTGCCACCTTTAAGAGAGCAATTGATATCGCTTTCCACAGCTTAATCAATCAATCTGTAGTAGTTTATCTAGATGACGTCACTATTTTCTCAAAAAATAAAGGAGATCATCTAACCCATCTAAGATCTGTTATGCAGCGATGTCGTAAGTACGACATTTCTTTAAATCCTAAAAAATTGGTCTTTGCAGTAGAACAAGGTAAGCTCCTCAGATTCATTGTATCAAATGAAGGGATGATTATTGACCTTGAAAGGACCCAAGTCATTTCAAAACTGCCCCCTCGCTCTTCAAAAAAGTCCATGCAATCTTTCTTAGGACATATAAACTTTGTTAGGAGGTTCGTCCCCAGCTTTTCGGAAATGGTCAGACCATTACAAAATTTAATAAAAAAGGATGTACAGTACCATTGGGGACAGGCTTTAGAAAGTCAGGCTTTTGACTCAATAAAAAAGGCTATAGTAGACACTCCTTCTCTAATGAGCCCAGATTTTTCGCGAGACTTCACCCTCTACACGTTTGCCTCTAATCGGTCTTACGTTGCTGTCCTAACCCAAAAGAATGCTGAAAACAACAAAGTCCCAATTTCCTTTATGAGCTCAGCCTTCAAGGGAGCATAACTTAACTACCCAACAATAGATCAGCAGGCTTATGCCATTTTTAAAGCAGTAAAACACTTTCGATCTTATCTACTGAAATCTAGGATGAAAATCATTGTCCCTTACCCTGTTGTCAGAAATTTGTTAGTACAGAAAGTACTGGGTGAAAAAAGGGCAAACTGAGTCACATCCTTACAAGAATACGACATAGAAATTACCCCATCACAGATTGTTAGAGGCCAAGGTCTATGCAAATAGGTTGCTGATTCAGCTATAGGGTAGCAAAATGAAACTGATATATTAATTCAAGATCAACACGATCAAAATCAAATTTGTTGTGCACAAAATCTTACTAGTCCTTGGTACGATGACATCAAGTTTTATCTTATGCACGGATCAACTCCCCAACACCTTGATCCAAAAAAGAGGAGAGCACTAAGATTAAAATCTGCTTCTTTTAAGCTAGTAAACGATATTTTGTTTCGCCAAAATTTCGATGGAATACTTATGCACTGTCTTGAAAAAGATGAAGCAGAAAAAGTCTTATTGGAATTACATGCAGGGGAAGCTGGTGGGCATTTTGGTGGAGACACCACTGCCCACAAAGTATTAAGAGCAGGTTATTACTGACCTACTCTTTTCAAAGACGCCCATGCCTTGTGCTGCAAGTGTGTAATCTGTCAAAAGGCATCTGGACGAGTACAGAAACTAGCATTCCCGCTGCAACCAATTTCGGTAGACTCCCCTTTTCAGCAGCGGGGCCTGGATATTATAGGCCCAATCAATCCGACATCCTCGCAGCAACATAAATACATCATAACAGCCACAGATTATTTCACCAGATGGTCTGAGGCTGCGCCGTTAAAAGCTGTAAACACTAGCCAGGTAATATCCTTCCTGAATTCAAATATTATCACTCGTTTCAGTATTCCTGAATGCCTAGTATTTGACAATGCTTCCTATTTTTCATCTCTTGAAATGAGTGATTTCACTCTAGAAAAAGGAATAAAATTAAAATACTCTGCCATCTATTACCCTCAAGGCAATGGTTTGGCGGAATCAATCATCTTCTTGTGAATGCATTCAAGCAATCTGTTGTTTAAAATACATACTCAAACCTATTGTTTTGTAGCCTTTTCCATCATTTGTATAATCACTTTTGCTATTGTTATATTCTCTAATTCACTATCTTCTAGCCCGCTATCACTTTTCTTGTCAAAATTGAGTCCAAACTACCTC
>JASDQU010102365.1:0-10580 GCA_032191745.1 Picea mariana
CCACAAGAAGTGCGTGTAGGGACCCTTTTGGAAGCCTTGAGTTTGTAAGTGAAATAACAGAAGGGATAGAACCTCTATAGTGTTCAAATGGAGGTGGAGGTCGAAATCATCTCACAAAAGTCCTTGAGAAGTTGAATCAGATGGTGGAATCACTTCAGGACAAAGTGTCGAAGTTTCATGGACCATTGGATCTGATAGACCAACAGAGGGATTAAGACCAAGAGTCTTTCAACACCCATAAGCTCAGGAGGATTAGTGACCGTTAGATCTAGATCAACGAGGACCGTTGATCTCGTAGGTGAATTTGCCATATTGGGGATCGAGAAGTGGAGTAGTTCAAGGTTTGACTCGAGAGTTGCGAACTCCCGGGTTGTGAAATCCCGATACAGCTAGGACCGTTGGATCGAGGGAGGCACACAACCATAGATCTGGTCGAGGGTACGATTTCAAAATCAGGGATCCATAGAAGAAGATGAATGACTATTCACTGTTCTCTCAAGTTGCGAAATCCAAAGACTCGTGCGGATAGGTGGCGAGGACCTACCCCATAAGTAGAGTAAAGCAGAGGAGACAAGTGGTGTGTACGCATCGCTTTGGCAGAGTCCACATAGTTTTGACTTATCATGTTTCGGGGATTCGCAAGGGAAGAGCACGAGAGTTTGGTGCCCCAAATTCATGAAGTCGCGAGTTGCGAAAGGTTCTTGCGTTAAGGATTGACTGTGGTCATATTGGAAAAAGGGGCTGAAGAGGGGGCTTACACCTTAAGCCCATTCACAATTTCACATTTCAGCTATTGCCAAGTGCTGTGACATTGTATTAAAGTGCCCAACCCACGAGACCCGAAAATCCTTTGCGAGCTACAACAAGGAGTTCAATTAACCCTTGTCGTGGTTTAGAGAAGATCTTGTGCAGATCTCGGCTTGAGGGTAGGAGGTCTGCACCAAATTTCATGGACCATAAAAGATAATCATGGAACCAGAATTAGATTCTGGGCACCTGAGATTGTACAAGATGAAAGAGAAGACACATGTATCATAGAGGAATAAAAATGAGAAAACATTATAAACTTCTGCATACCATAACTATCATCCCAGGGCCTAGATAAATGAGACATTTTGAGAGATAACTCAAAAATAAGGTATGGATATACCCAATTGGACTCCTAATTAAATTCAAAAGGAGTTGGTGTGGAGATTGTTGGGGTCCAGGTATGAACGATTTATTCACCCTTTTCCTACATTAATTTATCAATCCGGGTGCGTATCCTTTCAAGGCAACGCGCAAGGTATATGTAGGGGCAAGAGTACAATTCATTCTGGCCAAGGGTTTACAATTTAAGATTCAAAACATTACTATCAACTGGATTAACTACAACTTCTAAAAGGTACTCATAATAATCATACGCTGTAACAACAAGCATAAGCTAAGAAATAACGTATTGTAACACCAAGCATAGACTGCTAAATAACATATAGTAACTGCAATCATAAAATTGATAAATAACACACTGTAACAACGATCATAAAATTGATAAATAACACACACATAGAGGAAGGCGCAACACCTGATCAGAAGAGTGGGCCCACCTCTCTGATCAGGGCTGCACTGGTTACAACAAAGATGAAGAAAACAAAATAGGTAATGCTTTATAAATCTGAAAAAGGTTATTACAATCTCAATGGGGGCATCCCCAGTTACAGGAATAAACTGTCTTTTATACATCAAAAGGGGGAACAACCTCTTTCCCTAAAACATGGTAATCGTACCCTTAAAAATATACATTAGTTGGAGCAGCACCAATACCAGATAGACAAGATCAATGAAATGCCCAAGATGGTTCAGGGATCTGCGACTCCAACTGTGCGGCCTCCTTTGGCTTGGTCGTTGCTATCCTCAAAACAGCTAAACAACAGATCCGCCGCGGGATGCTGAGGCCTTGATTCTTGTTCTCCAAAAGCTGCAGTCAAACATCGTTTTAGTGCTGTGAATAGGCAAAACTCTGTGACTTCACTTCATTAATAAAATATTCCAATAGACAAGTTCGGGGTAATTACCTCACAGATTTAGCACAGTAAACATAGGTAAATAAGTGTAAAAAGGTAAAAAAGGTAATGGAAATGTAGCAAAAAGATAGCCTGATTTGGTGCCCAACATCTCCCCCCAACTAGCCTTCTGCATGCCCTCATGTAGTTTTCCGCTTCTGTAGGTTTGGATTTCGCTGACTGTTGGATTCCTGAAGATGGGCGAGATCATATTCTTCGGCCATCCCTGTTCCTGGAACTTTAAAACCATCTGAGAGGTGGACGTCTTCCCACCAATCTTCTGGAACGATATATGTTGGAGTGTAATCTTCTATTGGCAACCAAATAGTGGGAAACTGAAACCAGAGTCCCATCCATCGAATCTCGCTTGTTCAGACACATGCCACATATTTGGGCACTCTGGGGAGCACCCGTGCAAAAATTGGTGCCCCAAAAGGTTCCCTGTTCTGAACAACTGTAGGTGTCATCATCCACCTTTTTTGACAGTGATCAAGGGCTTCTATTTCTGTTCTAAGAATTTTGCGACCATTGTTTTGATCAGAGAGTTCTTTCGGATTCATCACATAGGTTTTTTGATTTTCAACGTTTCGTACCAAAATAGTGTGGTCCATCATCAAGAAAGCGTTTGTGAAAAATGAAGGAAAAAAGAATATAACAGGTATATAAATACTTTTCAAGTATTTATATACCTGTTATATTCTTTTTTCCTTCATTTTTCACAAACGCTTTCCTGATGATGGACCACACTAGTTTGGTTCGAAACGTCGAAAATAAAAAAACCTATGCAATGAATCCGAAATAACTCTCTGATCAGATCAAGGGATTCTTCATGAAATGTGACTATTTTCTTAACACAAAGATCAAGGCACCAATTTTGTGTCCTCAACATTCTGTCTCTATTCGCCTCAATTCCCAAAAAGTTGTTGTGTTTATTGAACATGGTGACTGCCCTTTCGGGTTCTCCTCTTACCATAAATGGCTTTGTAACCTGATTAGATTCAAATGTGTTAAAATCCTTCTGCTAGCTAATCTGGTTGAAAGTGTAAGAGGTGAGGGCCCTTAAATGAATGTCTCCCACATATGGGACTGGATTGAAATCTCTGTCTAGGCGCAACAGATATCCATGCAGGTAAAATTCACACATCAAATGTTGAGTTGGCACGTCGTGGTGCCTCATTATTCAGAGGAATTGTACACCATTTTCTATCTTATAACTAATCTCATTTTTGATGCTCTCCATGCAGAATAGAAGAAAATGTTCATGCAAAAACAAAGAATAACTAGAAGCAGGGGGGCGACATGCCATCACCTCTTGTGCCAAACTAAACATCTACTCTTTATTCATTTTCATTTCTGCTACTTGCTTTTCCAGCTGCTCCATCTTGAGCTGCTGCTTCGCATGCCTTAATCTCATGATGTCTATATGCTCCACATATTCAAAAATAGTTGTGGAGGCTCGCTCCTATGTTCTTTTGATTTCAATTTTATACTAAGTCGCAGTAGATTTCCAAGTCTGCACTTTGACTGTTAAGGCATGCTCACGGTCTTCAAACAATCACTTGACCGGGTCTGTTTGAGTAGCAGTAGAGGTTATGGCTGCCTGGTCCATCTAAGTTTCTGTTTCTACTCCTATGGTCTTGGGATTTCTAGCTTTCTGCTTGTATTTCTTCATCCGCTCCTGCAATTTGTGTACTTGTTTCCTTAGTTTCCTGACCTCCATCTTAAGTCTCATTGTCTCCTTCAATTGCAGCTGATGTTTTTGTTTGACTGGGAGTCTTATGACCTTCTCACCTGGCTCTTCCATTGGCTCATTCATTGGGACCACTTCGCTTGGTCCCTCCTCTTCACCTACAGCTAATTCCTCTTGTTGCGCGTTCACTGTGACCGATGGTGCCCCTGCGAGATGCTCTCCTGCTGATGTATCTGTTTGAGTATCTTCCACCTCACACAATTGTGGCTTTTGTGATAGAATTGGAGTAATGGCGAGATATTCTTCTGTACGACAAAGGGAATGAGTTCGCCTTGCTCCTTTTGGAATAAGGGAGAAAAAGGAGAACTGGCAGGGATATTCAATATTCGGTCCTGAGGTTGACGCTGGTTCTTGTGGTTCAACGCCAACCTCATGCCCTAGTTCTTCCAACACTTCTTCCATGGGCTCTATGGTCGGGGTGGTCACAACCTCTTCTTCCTTCTGGTTGTCCTCCTCCATTGATTCCATGGTGACAGGAGGTCCTTGTGGAATACCCTCGGTCGCAATATCAATCAATTCACCTGGTTCTATCTGTTGTGACCCTACTTCTGTGGTTGCCATGCTATCAAATTGTTCTGCTAGTTCCACAGGCGAGACTAGTTCTTGTGGGGCAGCCTCGGTCGTGGTATCAGTGGGCCTTTTTGTGTCAACTTCCGCGTCTTCCATTGATTCCATTTTTTCGACTTGCTCTTGGGGAGTAGCCTCTTCTTTGAACACTTCAGCTTCCATTTCCATCTCTTCCGGTTCCTCCTAGTCAACATAGTCATCTTCACCTGCATTTTCCTCCTCCGTGGCTTATGGTTCATTTTCCTTGGCAGCCACAACGGCTGCTACTTATTCCTCTGTGGAGTCCCGAAAAAATTCCCATGGGATCAGGATTTTTCTGATGGCATTCATTACTAATAGTTGAACCAGACCATGGTGGGTGATGGTCACCAATACCTGTCGCGATTCCTAAGCCGAATGTGCCATTAGGTGAAGGTTTCTCAATAAGAAAAAAGGCACATTTAGTGAGAAAGCCTCTGCTTGGGGAAATCACAAGTGAGTTAGTATTCAAAGATGGTATTTGAATATGGTGGAGTATCTTCCTTCGCAAGTCATATATCTCATGACGAATTCTTCTACCTCCTTCCATGGATGCGGTAACAAATTTCGGTCATATCCTCGACCCTTCTGCACAATTCTTTCTCCTACCTGTAAAAAGGCTTCAGGAAAATCTGGAAGGACAGACCTTCTTGAAAACCATCACTGTCCATTTTGAGGGAGTCCACTGACTTCTGCGATGGCTTCCTCTGTCACAGGAATTTCAATTCCGCAGACCCGAGAGCTTCCTTCTCTCAAGTTGAGTGCAAATTCTGTCGTGATTTCTTCATTCGACCCTTTCAATCTGTCAAAGTAAACATTCCAGCCCACATTCTCAAAGACCTTCCATACCTCCCAATTGTTCTAAACTCTCATTGTATCTTCAGGTTCATGCTACACAGATCGTCCACCCATTGTTGCAGATGCAGAATCAACACGATGAATGCAGTTAGCTGGTAGGGGAAAATGACAGGGATCCAAACCATTGGCAACTGAAATAGCGTCATATCGCTTTTGGGGGTGGTGGATGAAACAACGCTGGTATGTTTGGAAATGATGACAAATTGTGGTGGTACTGTTAGAAATTTAATGCAACGTGTTGGGGAGGTGACCGATTATGACTCTGCATGTATGAGTACACATTTGACATATCAAGTTATGATTACGGAATATCAAAATCATTATATTTTTTTTGATGAGGATCGTGTGTCATAATTTTTTTTCCTGGTATGCCATCATTTGTTATGAAGGTTCCCCCCTCAACTTAATTACGACCATCCACAACACGTTATGATGTCCTTTTGGAATATTTTAATTAAATCCATACAAGTCAGCGAAGACGTACCTGGGGACCTACCTTATGGTGGGGTAGCAACAAAAGGTCTGATGGAGTAACGACAATAGGATGTGACGACATCAAGGAGTAACAACAACAATGAGTAGCAACAATGACAAAAGAATGGCGACGGTGGAGTAGTAGAGTAACAACACCGACAGATTAACGACACTGAAGGAGTAACGATAGTTGCAGAGTAACAACATCGGTGGAGTAACGACACCGGATGAGTAACGCCAGTTGCGGAGTAACAACACTTTGTGAAGTAATCAATGCACACCATTGGAGTAACAACAATGTATTTATAGCAATACTGGTGGAGTAACAACGCCGAGTGTTACATTTCTCCTGGTCATATTCATTTGTTATCCCTGCAATAATACAAACAAGTAATTTATTTTTATTTTTATTTATTTATTTATATATATATATATAATTTATTTATTTTTATATTATTTATTTAATTTTTAAGGCAGAGTGAGAGTGTCCATTCCAACAATCATTAAATCAGATAAGTTAGAGAGGTGTTTGACAAAGACATTTCTAGAGGCTGGATGGTTGTATAGTTTTAGACGGTGTCTGTTTACTAAGAACGAGGTATGATTCTCGTCTATTGTAATTAATCTAACCATTCCATTGTCGAACACTGCATCCACTTGGTATGGCCCCATCCAGCGAGTGCAAATCTTGCCATTGAAATCCTTAAATCGAGAATCGTAAAGTAATGCCCAATCTCCCACATGAAACACCTTACTTTTGATAAATTTATCATGCCACTTCATTCTCTGCTGTTGAACAACAATGGTCTTCTGGATAGCTACTAACCGAATCTCATCTAACTCATTCAGCTGTTCCAGTCAGTGTTTCTATGCTTTTGATGGGTCTAAGCCTACTTCTAGAGCTGTCCTTAGTGTACTGATCTCAAATTCCACTGGAAACAAGTGGACTTTCCTATAGACTAATTCAAATGGTAAAATCCCAGTTGTGTTTTTCCATGTTGTTCTGTACGCCCATAAAGCTTCTGGAAGTTTCTGTGCCTAGTCCCGGCGATGACTTTCTACTGTCTTTGTCAAGATATTTTCCAATACCTTGTTTGTGCTTTCTACTTGCCTGTTCGCCTGGGGGTGATAGGGGGTTGTCACTTTATGCTTGACTCCATATTTATGCATCAACCTTCCTATCATGTGAGATGTGAACTGTGATCCTCCATCCGACACAATTTCCCTTGGAGTACCGTATCGAGAAAAAATTTCTTCAAAAAGAAAGTCTGCCACTACTTGTTCTGTTGCTCTTGTGATCGCTCTGGCTTCCACCCATTTAGTTACATAATCGGTGCAGACCAGGATGTAAGCTTTCTGATGAGAAGGTGGGTTGAAGGGTCCAACAAAATCAATGGCCCATTTCTCAAATGGTTCAAGGACTATCTGGGGTTGTAGAGGCATTTCATCTTCTTTCCTAGGTTGTCCCATCCGTTGGTAGCTATCACACCTTCGGACATAGTCTCGGGCATCACGAAAGATGGAGGGATAGTAATATCCCATTTGCAACACTTTGTGACCTGTTCTTTTATCTGCAAAATGTCCTCCATAGGGTCCATCACGTGCAACATTCAGTATCTCATAGATATTATCTTCTGCCACACAACGCTGAATCTATTGGTCAGCCCCTGTATGAAAGAGATATCCTGCCATCCATGAATATCAGGTACTCTGGTGAATAATCTTCCTTTTCTCTTTATATGATAGATGTCGAGGCACCTTCCCTGAAGCAATATAATTAGCAATATCTGCATACCACAGAGTGTTAGTAGATACTACAAAAAGATGTTCATCTGGGAAATTATCTTCAATTGGTGTATCCTTACCCTCATGTTCTATCCTAGATAAGAAATATGCAACTACATTGTCCTTCCCTGGTTTATCTACTATCGTGATATCAAATTCCTATAGTAGCAAGAGCCATCTTGTGATACGACCAGGGGTAATAGGTTTATTCATTAGATACCTGATAGCTGCATGATCAGTATGCACAAAGGTAGGATACCCGGTAATGTAGTGTCGAAATTTGTTGATGGTGTAAATGACAACAAGAAATTCTTTCTCAGTCACTGTGTAGTTTAATTCAGTCGGAGCCAAATTATTACTAACATAGTAAACTGCGTATGGTATTTTGTCCTCTTGCTATCCTAATACTGCACCAACCACTGTTTGGGAAGCATCTCTATGAATATGGAAAGGTAATGCCTAGTCTGGCCCTCTAAGGATTGGAGCACTACAGACCAATTCCTTAATTCTCATAAAGGCTACATCACAGTCCTCTGTCCACACAAAATCTGAATCTTTTGTTAGCAATTGAAAAAGTGGATGTGCTACCTTAGCAAAATTTTCTATAAAACGCCTATAATATCCAGCACAACCAATAAAACTGTGTACCTGCGTGGGCGCTTTGGGTGTTGGGAAATGATGAATTACCTTTGTCTTTGCTGGGTCCATCCGAATTCCTTCAGCTGAGAGCAAATGTCCCAGAACAATTCCTTCTTCCATCATCATATGACATTTTTCTGTACTCAATGAGACACACACTTGTATACACCTTTCGAGAATTTTTTCTAAATTTTTCATCCCTTCAAGAAATGAATCCCCATATGGGGTAAAGTCATCCATGTAGATTTCAACACTGTTATCTATCAAATTAGAGAAGATTCCCAAAATTTCCCTCTGGAATGTTGCAGGAGCATTACATAGGCCAAAAGGAAGGACCCGATATGCTAATGTTCCCCAGGGGCATGTGAAAGTGGTTTTATCCTGATCTTCAGGAGCTATCTGAATCTGGTTATACCCACTAAACCCATCTAGGAAGGTAAAAAACTTTTTGCCAGCCAATGTGTCCAGAACTTGATCAATAAATGGCAAAGGGAAATGATCTTTCTACGTTTCCTTATTTAATTCTCGATAATCCACGCATATTCACCATTTACCATTTTTATTAGGGACCATTACTAATGGAGAGACCCATTGGCTATCTGAGATGGGGTAAATAAAACCTACGTCTAGTAATTTATGAAGTTCTTCTTTCACGATATTTTTCAGTGGGGGTTCATCCTTCTCTGAGGTTGTCTCACTGGACGACAGTCCTCCTTAATATATATATGATGGGTGCATGAATTAGCAGGGATCCCCTTCATATCTGTATAATCCCAGGTGAAGGCCTCTTTGTGTTTCCAAAGGACATCCACAAGTTGTTTCTTCTGAGGTTCTGATAGGGATGGATTAATATTCAGGGTTTTTATTGGTTCTAGTTCTACTGGAACACTTTCACTGGGTGCATCAATAGGTAGCTGCTCTAATCCTTTTGCTGTTTCAATTGTTTCCTGAGTCTCACAGCTTAAGATATATTCTAGGAATTGTTGATTTGTTTCAAAAATGGAGCAAGGGTCGTCCATAAAAGAGGTAATTACATCATCTTCTGATTCTGTTTTCAACTAAAGGGCTTGTCCAATAGTGAGAACTGGCCTCAATTCCTCATTTTCTGTTTCAGACTCTTTCCCAGGTAAACTTTTCTTACTTCCTACTGGTTTTATGGATGGGTTTGGTTCTGCAGGTGGATATAACACTAAGTTCTTAATGTTGTGCCCATTGGAAATAACCATGTGCCCTGATCGGCACCCAATGTAAGCATCTGCAGTAGCTAGCCATGGTCTACCCAAGATCAAAGGATGGCCGCCCACTGAAGATTGTGTCTATAAGACCAGAAAATCTACGGGATAGTGCCATGAATCTACTAAAATTGTTACATCTTCCAACTTTCCTACAGGTTTGATTGTGGATTGGTCTGTCAATTCCAATACTGTAGGTGTATGTTTCAAGTTACGAAGACCTAATGTATGCATGGTTTCAGTGGTGATGACATTGATGGAAGCACCCAGGTCTACCAACACATTTGGAATCTGTACCCCATTAATCTGTACTGTCAGAATTGGGTTCCCCGGATCTCCATACTTTTTAGGCATTGACTTTCCCGTCATGAAATCTAATAATTTTCCCATAACATGAATGGTAAGGGGGTCTTTGTATTTCTTTGCAGATTTCTTTGAACAATATTCCCTAAGAGTCTTTGAAAATATTGACACATCCTTCATCACTTGTAACAAGGGAATTTTAACAAATAAATTCTGCAGTTCTCCTAATAAATCAAATTCAGCTTGAGGGCTTGATTTACTCAAAGTTAGTCTCTCTGGGTAAGGTGGTTCAGATTGATGTTTTTTTATAGGAGATGCCTGATTTCTATCAGTCTGTTTTGGCTCTTTACTAATTGGTTCTGATTCCTTTCCTTCACTGTCGAGTCGTTCCATGGTAACTGGAGGGGGTTGAGCATCAACTGTCTGCCCTGATTGTAGATTCATTTCATACAAATCTGCAGTGGAAATGCTATATGAAAGTAGGTTAAGAATGTCAGTTTGATGAACTCCCCTGCTATTAGGATTCAGATCAGGTTGGATTGGGAGCTGAGGGCAGGCATGTTGGTTACCTGGAGGCACATTAGAGGGCAGTTGGAGTTGCTTCTGTGGCATCAATTGGGGAAACTGACCAGGAGGGGATCCTCGACAAGTTGGAGCCCATGAGAAGCTTGAATTGGTTTGAGGGTTCCACTACTGTCACGGTGGAAACTGGTATTGTGGCCACATGGGAGGATAGGGCGTGGACTAAGGATTCATATTAGAATTATTGAAATGCTGAGATGGATCTGAGTACATACCTTAATTTCCCATTGGTGGTCGAGGTTTCCATGTCTTTCTAGACCCCATGAGGTACAGTTGCTCCATGTCTTTCCCCATTCCTTGAAATAATGCTTCCAGGCCTAGCAAGGAGGG
>JASDQU010102365.1:112275-128835 GCA_032191745.1 Picea mariana
CTTCTAAGGCATCCATGTGATGTGATGCTCCCGAATCTACGATCCAAGCATCGGGAGAGGAGTTGATTGCAATCAAGGCATGGCTAGAATTGCCTTTATTGGAATTCAGATCTTCTTGGTTCTTCTTCTTTGCACCCTCGGGGATGCGATATCCAAGGTTTTTTTTCTGAAGTATCTGAGACATCAGATTGATTTTTTTTTGCATGCATGCGGATTCCAAATGGAATCCTTTGTGACATTATGTGCATTTCTCTCCTTTTCTTCCCTTTTCTCTTTTGTATCCTGAAGCATCGGTGAAGGGTTTTGTGTACCCTTCCTTCTTCGTATGTGCATGAGGTTTTCACTTATCTTTATCTTTAGTTTTTGATATTTGTGGCTTCCATCATGCACAGTGAGTGCATGTTCCCTTGGGCCTTTGATTGTGCCCATGTTGATGAGCTTGGTTTTCTCTTGTGTCAAGGATTCGATAAAGTCCTCAAGAGAAGGCATCTTCCAGGTGGCTCTGGAGGTGAATTTGACAGTATGGAATGTGGATATGAATACAGATAATTTAGGACCAAGCTTGGAGAGATTGGTGAGAACCATTTGTTTCTCCTCGTTCGATTTATCAACCCTGCAAGATTTGAGTTGCGACAGTAAATCCTTGAATTTTGTAAAGAAATCTTGGATATTCTTGAATATTTTTGGATCCAATGTGAGAATCTCCACCTCCAGCATGTGTCCCCTCATATCATCCTATTTTATAAATATCCCTTCCAATATGGTCCAAGCTTCATTAGGATTCTTACAAGAAGATATATGAAAACAGAGATCGGGAGAAATAAGACTGCAAATTGTTCTGAGTGCCTCATCCATGCGATTTAAGTACTTGGATTTTTCTATGGCTGATGTCAGCTCTGTATCTGTATTCATGGTTAATCTATATAACCCTTTGGATTAGAAATGTATGGCTATTTTCTCCTTCCATGCAAAATAGTTGTAAGGTGTAAGAATGAATTCTTTTTGGAATTCCATCTTTTCGTTGTCTTCGATCTTTTGTACCTGCAAACAAATTTGGTGTAGATTTTGCTTAGTAGTACATCGGCTCTGATACCATGTAAATGTGTTGAACCTACATAGAATAGATCTAGCTAAACAATGATACACACATTTGCAGAGAGAATTGGAAAAAGAAGAAGAGGGAGAGAAAGAATAGAAATAATTTTCATTAACTGTTGTGAATAATGAATAATTTACACATGATATACTCTGTATAACTCAATGAGTTCGACTTGAGGTGAACCAAGTAACCATAGTGGTGGTATAGAGTGATCTAGACACACACCAATAGTTACAGGAGTGAACTTCCACCTATTCTAGTCTCTTAGGTAGTTACGGGAGTGAACTACCACCTAGTTGAGTTAACTAGTCAACTAGTCTTCAGTTAATTGACTGAACAGAAAGTAGTGAGGAGTTAACTCAAGGAATCAAGTCTAATGCACCACTTTGGTGATGATACCAAGGAAAGGTCAAATTATCATGGTGATGATCCCAATGCAACATCTAAACTCAACTCAACTAGTCAAATTGAAGTGTGAACTGATAGAGAATATTTTCTAGGTGGAATATTCTCTCCTAAAATATAAGAGACTAGATAATGACTAATTATGACTAATGAACAAATAAAAACCTTAGGAAAAAAAAATCCTAGGTGTGTGTGAAGTAACTCCAACAGAATATTGGCACATGAATTTGTCAATTTTTGTATGATAGTGTGAGACGATTGTATTGTACTAAGAACTGTTGGATTAGAGTTTTGTATGAGATTGTTTCATGATCCATGATATACATAATATATGATAGTGGGTTTTTTATCTATATGATTTCCTGGAAAAACTTCTGTGCTATGTGTTCTTGATATTTCACTTTGTGATCGTGGTTTAATTTCTGAAAGAATATTAGTAGAAGCGATTATGTATTTAATAGTGGCATATAATTGTTAGATCAGGAGAATCGTAGGAAATACATTAATTGTATTGAAATTTCTACATGGTATCAGAGACATGGAGCCACGGAAGTGAGGTGAGAAAATAATAGTATTTTCGCAGGTCCCGTCTCTAGCAGGGTGCAACGACATAGTACTGAAAACTTCATACATTTTTGAGAGCATAAATTCTCGCACCCTACTCAAAGGAGAGGTGCGAACCTCCCTTAGGATTTTCGTAGGTTTCTTAAAGGAGAGGTACGAACCTCCCTCACCCCACTGTGAATTACAGTGTGAACTCTCTCATAAGTTTCGTAGGCTATACACATGTGAGGTGCAAACTTCCCTCGGGCTAGTAACTGGTCAGGTGCGAACCTCCCAGGGCAAGAAGGATTGCAGTAGTTGATTTTGTGGTTGGATAAAATTCAAATTTGCAGAAGGAATTTCTTGGTGATACAGTTGATTCAAGATCAAAATGGATTTCAATGGATTGAGGTTGGAGTATGCACTCAAGGGCATATTGAACTACATTTCTTGGAAGGACCGGATGGAGGCAGTACTCGAAGACAATGGCTTGAAGGAATACATTGACAAAGATGTTCCTAAGACAGATGCGACAGACACTGCAAATCTTGATGCATGGAAAAAGAAAGTGGCAAAGGTAAGGAGGATCTTGTTGTAGGGAGTATGAGACCACATTGTCTCAAGTCTCCATGGGAAAGCCACACCACATGCAATGTGGAAGGTTTTGACAGATCTGTTCCAAAACAACAACGACCATAGTAAATTGGCACTCAAAGATAAACTCAAGAAGATCAAGATGGAGAAGGGCGACTCCATTCCAAAATATCTCACGAAGTTTGTCCAGTGTTGGGATGAGCTTGGAAGTGTGGGAATAACAGTCGTTGCTGATGATTTGGTGAGCTTGGCTCTCCTAGGACTTCCCAAGAGTTGGCACAGTTATCAAGACTCTGTCAATGGAAGGGAAAAATTGCCAAATTCGGAATGACTATGGTCGGATCTAGTGCAACAGGAGTTCAGGTGGAACACTAGAGATGGATCTTCATCAAAGCATGATGATGAAGAGGATTGTTCTTTGACTTCCAAGGAAAGGAAAGGGAAAGGGAATAAATTGCATTCAAAATCTGAGTCTAAAGTCAAGAAGCTAGATTTGTCCAAAGTGAAGTGTTTTCACTGTCACGAACATGGGCATCTCGATACTAACTGTCCGTAGAAGAGGAAGAGCAAGATGGTTGTTGGAGCTGTAATTGGTGAGGCTCTTGTCTTGCAAATTGAACTTGACTTCTCTTTGATTACATGCATGGCTTCAAGTGCATCAGGATTGGTGTGGTATTTGGATAGTGGCGCTTCCTACCACATGACAAGAGATAGAGAGTCTTTTAGTGAATTGGAGGAGAAATATCTCAAAATGCATATAGATATGGGCGACGATGGACGATACAGTGCGACTAGTATTGGTACCATTACCTTTCAGATGGAGTAAGGTAAACCATTTCAATTGAAAAATGTTATGCATGTTCCAGGTCTGAAGAAAAACCTGGTCTCAGTTGCAACATTGGAGGACAGAGGCTATGTCGTTGTTTTTAGTGATGGAAAATCTTTCCTGTGACATAAAGCAACAAGTCAAGTCAAGAAGATAGGAATTCAAGTTAAGAATCTCTACATGATGGAAGTAGATGGTTGCGCTGCCATGATGAGCAAGGCAGAAAAAGTGGTGAGCCAGGACAAGGGCGAATTATGGCACAGGAGATTGAGCCATCTTCACCATGGAGCCTTGAAGATCATGCAACAAATATCTACTGGACTTCCAATGGGAACGCTTTCTCAGTTAGATCAGTGCAAGGGTTGCACCATGGGGAAGTATGTAAAGTCCACCTTTCATGAAAAGGAGAACCGTGCTTCGGTGATCCTGGAGAGAATTCACATAGACGTGTGTGGAGCATTCTCGATTGCTTCAAAAGAAAAACATAGGTATTATGTTATTTCTGTTGATGAATTTTCTCGTAAATGTTGGATATTCTTCATGCAGAAGAAGGATCAAACATTCTCAAATTTCTGTGAATTTAAAGCATTGGTGGAGAAAGAGTCGGGGAAGAAAGTGAAGGCTCTAAGGAGCAATAATGGTGGAGAATACATCTCTAACGAGTTCAAAGACTTCTGCAGTAGAGAAGGAATTCGAAAAGAACTCATAGTGCCTCATAACCCACAACAAAATGGGGTCACAGAGAGAAAGAATAGAACGATAGTGGTTGCAGCAAGAGCGATGTTGCATGATCAGGGCCTACCAATGCATTTGTGGGAAGAAGCATGCAATATTGCGGTTTATGTGCAAAACTGTTGTCCTCATAGAATACTTGGCATGAGTACACCTAAAGAAGCTTTCACTGGTAAGAAAATTGATGTTTCTCATTTTAATATTTTTTGGCTCATCTGTTTATGTGCATGTGACCAAGGATTCCAGGAAGAAACTAGAACTGACTTCTAAAGTTGGGATATTTGTGGGGTACACAGAAATGCCCCATAATTATCGTGTGTATTTGCCTAACAATAAGATGACTATTATGCAACGGGATATAAAATTCGATGAGGGGAGAGCCATGCAGTTGTCGCTTCATAGGGAGCTAGACTTGCATGCAGAAGAGGAACTGTTGGTTCCCAAAGATGAGTCTCAAGATGTGAATCAGCCACATGAGGAGGTTCATAGAGTGGAGGAAACCACTCAAGCAGAGCCATCCATCAGAAATGGTAGAAAGTGCACCACATAAGCTGATAGATTGACACTAGATGTTGCACAGAATGTAGGAGCCCCTACTTCACAGTGCAGACAGAGGCAGTCTCCTAATCAATTTGTTGGATACATGGCTCTCATGAGAAAACATATTGTGACTAAACCATCTTCCTTTCAGGAAGCAGTGCATGATCCCACCTGGATTGATGCTATGGTGGAGGAATATGACTCCATTGTCAAAAAAAATGTATGGGAAATTGTCCCAAGACCGTTTGACAAATCAGTGGTGGAGGGTAAGATTTTAATCATTTTTCTTTATGTTGATGATTTCATATTGACTAGTGATGAGCAATTGATACACTCATGCAAGGATGACCTTGCAAAGGAGTTTGAGATGAAGGATTTGGGCCTTCTTCATTATTTCCTTGGATTGAAAATATGGCAGCGAGATGGTGAATGTTTCGTGTCTCAAGGCAAGTATGCAAGGGAGATACTGGGTAAGTTTCACATGGAGGGCTACAAACCCATGAATACTCCTCTTCCGGGAAACTGGAGGAAAGAGGATGCTACTTCTGGATAGGTAGTGGATGCTACTGTCTATCGACAATTAGTAGGTTCGCTAATGTATTTAGTGAACATGAGACCAGACATTTTCTATGCAATTAACCAGCTAAGTCAAGCGATAGTTAAGCCTACCAAACTCTTTTGGGAGGCAGGTAAGCATGTCCTGAGATATCTAAAGGGCACATCTGAGTATGGATTATGGTACAGACAGATGGATGAGGTGAAGTTGCATGGCTTCACGGACGCAGATTGGGCGGGCAGCCCAATGGAGAGAAAGAGAACATCAGGGGGGATATTTAGTATCGGATCTACAGTTGTTTCTTAGTACAACAGGAAACAAAGATCCTTGGATATATGGATGAGAAAGATCTTGGTCGGTTTTTTTGGTTCTCATTTAGATCCGACAATGATTCATTGTGATAATTAGAGTTGCATTAAACTCTTGATTAATCCTGTGTTTCATGATAGATCTAAGCATATAGATATTTGGTATCATCATCTCAGATATTGTGTGCAGCGGAAGATCATGTTGCTTCAATACATTCCTACGGAAGATCAAGATGAAGACATTCTGACGAAGGTGCTCACCAAGAGCCAATTCGAATATCATAGAGACAAGATTGGGGTGAAGGATAATCCCTTTCTTGTTGAGAGGGAGTGTTGAAAAGTCAAAAAGAAACATGTGTCTAATTTACTTTTCCCTTAAATAAATTAGACAATAAATATTAATCTATTATCTCATAATTACTTGAAATAATTAACTGAAATGTCAAATCAGTTAACTATAGGAAATTCGAGTTCAAAGGTTGACTGGTAAGACATGGAGGTGACTTGAAGTTGTAACAGGGTTATAAGTGTAGTTATGAGAGTTGTGAAATAGTTTAACTCAGTTAAGTCAGTTAAGCCTAGTTTTACTAGTTGTAACTGAACTTACACTAGTGAGAGTTCAGTGAATTAATTATTAATTAATTCAAAATCAGTGAACTCACATGCAACTGAAGATTCTCCATGGTTAACTACATGCATGTTAGATCTAGTGGAGACCCAATTGAGATAACAGGTGAAAGGGATAGTTTGGCTATCAATCATGATTTGAGTGAAGTGCACTCATGCAATCACACATGCAGTGGATATGCTCATGAGCATGTGAAAACTAGGCAATTTGAATTCATTGTGAGAATTCTAATTGTAGGGATTGTGCAGAGGAGGCAGGTTGTCTGGAGACAGAATATTAGCACATGAATTTGCCAATTTTTGTATGACAGTGTGAGACAATTGTATTGTATTGAGAGCTCTTGGATTAGAGTTTTGTATGAGATTGTTTCATGATCCATGATATACATAATATATTATAGTGGGTTTTTTAGCTTTATGCTTTCCCGAAAAAACTTTTGTGTTATGTGTTCTTGATATTTCACTTTGTGATCGTGGTTTAATTTCCGCAAGAATATTAGCAGAAGCAATTTTGTATTTAATAGTGGCATATAATTGTTAGATCAGGAGAATCGTAAGAAATACATTAATTGTATTGAAATTTCTACATTGTAAGCCAGTGTGCTAAGTGCAAATAGTTGTGAATTCTTTGTGCATACTATGTGTTGAGAACTTGCAGAGCTAAGTGCAAGTGATTGTAAGAAGGCTCTGTGTTGTACCAAGATCAGGGAAGTACGATCTGGCGAGGTGCACGTAGATCTCATGTCCTATGTGGATTTGGTTTTGTGGCTCTGTTCATGTAAGAAGATTGAAATAAAATAATAAATAAGAAGAAGAGTTGGTGGGCATAGCCCCACACTGGGGTGAACCACGTACATCATGTGTTGTGATTGCTTTGTGCTATTGATGTGATTTATGCTTAGTGCTAAATATTTATGTATATTAGATGTGTTTGATGTAGTATCTTATTGGTAAATAGCATGAATGAATGATAGATCTGTTGATGCTATGAGCTAAATGGTTAGATATGCTTAGATTTGTTGAATATTGCACTGCTCTGTAATTAGGGATTTTAACCTACGATGTGAGTAAGGGTAAAATCGAATGAATGTTAATTGCTAAGTGATTTGTTAAGTATTGTGATCACATATCTGTGTCCCATGTAGGTTGTAGACACTTGAGTCCTACAACCCCCCTGCCTCTACAGGGTGAGACTTCATCTGCTTCGCAGGTCTTGTCGAAAGGGCCGGTAGTTAGGGTTTTTTTGGTGCATTGTTGAAGCGTTGAACCCAGGGTCTGCCCCTGTGCCAACAAATGGTTCCACTGTCAGGACTTGAAACTGTGATTGGTGGGAACTGAGGAAAAGAGAAATCTATGTGTGTAGATCTATTGTTGTAGTGTGCAGTACTATACTTGACTTGTGAAGCTCCATGCCAAGAAGAGAAGTCTGATTTGAAGAAAAGAGGTAAGATATTAAAGCTTGGTGCTCTAATAAAGGTAAGATAAGTGGAAATTTTTGTTTTGAAAGAATGGATCTAGGTATATTTGATAGATTTCTTCCTAGTTTGAAAACTAGGGCACAACTAGAAGAAACAAGATGTGATATGAATAGATCTGATAGATATAGTGAAATATATGTTATTCCTATGCATAGAAAAAAAAACTAGACTAACAAGTGGATGCAGGATCCTAGAAATAATTTTTTGCAGGTCTATCATTGTGATCCCAGTGCGCAGTACATGAAAGGTTGGGGATCGTTTAAGATAAAGAGAGGATTGACTCTTTGTTATAGTTGCAAAAGACCAAGACATCTTGCTAAGGAATGCTCTGGTAGAGGTCCTATTTTCCTTTGTTGTAAGGCTAATGGACATGAAGTTTTAGATTTCCCTAGAATGATTGCTAAAGTTGAAAAGATGAACATGAGACAAGAAAACCATGAGGAAGTTCAAGAGACTAAGAATATTCCAAAGAACCAGAAAGAATCTGAGGCTATATTATTGTAGATAAAAGAAACATTGAATGATCACAGAGACATCAGTTTATCAGATATCTTAAAAGAGAAAGAGTGCATAGAAACAAGAATAAGAGACTTTGACATAGACTATGTATTGGACGTAGAAACACAGGTGAACATCATGATAGAAAGTACTTGGGAAATATTAGGAAAGCCTGCTATGATTCCTTCATTGGGAGGAATAGGAATGTTTAAAGGAAATATGATAACCCTATGTGGAAGACTTACTCATGTACCTATGAGTTCTCATGGAACATTGACAGAAGAAGGATTCAAGGTCATTAATTTTGTTGAGAACAATGCCCCTTTTCCACTTTTGTTAGGAAGGACTTGGATTGAGAGAGATCATATCCAAAGGAGAGAAGAAGAGGAAGCCATAGAACAAAAAAAATAAGAATTAAGGAATTTCATGGCTAAGAGAATAGCATGCTTAATAGAAGAACAAGAGGACAAGTCGAAGAAACTGAGGGCCAGAGACTTAGCTATCGAAGTTGAAAGAACACAAGAATGCTTAAAGAACCTATCCATGTAGGAGAGTAGAGCACCTACTCCAGAATCAATAAAAGAAAAAGTATTTCCCTCGAACCTTGTGAAAGATTCTCAATAGTGAGAAGTTTCTATACTAAGAGAAGATAAAAACAAGAATGGAAAGAGGAATCCAGAGACGCAAATCACAGGGAAGAAAGAAAGAAAGATCAGTAAAAAGAAAGAAAAGATAGAAAACTTGCAGGAGGTTCCAGAGAGGACTTCGTGGAAGGAAGGCTTGTAGAAATTGAACCTCGTCGGAATAGCAGAACAACACCGACTGACACTTTTCCACGGAAAAGAAATATGACCGTTGGAGGCATCCCAACCGTTAGAAAAATGCTCCAGAACAACTAGAAACATAGTTATTGTCGGAATGTTCTCCATGGGACCGTTGGAACCGCGCCATAACGGATGGAATTATATTGATTGAGGCCTTCCTGCCCATTGGAGGAGTCTATTATGATGTTAGCTATTTAACCTGTCGAATGTCTTACCAAGGACACTTTTTCCAATTGTGATTATCCTAGCCCACAAAGAACTAATTTCTTTCGCGTAGTGTCTATTGATACCACGCCACCCGTTTTTCTTACCTTGAGTGATTGTCCACCTACTCGAGATATCTGATCTCAAGCATGTATGTTGAGTGACCTTAGAACAGTAGAGAAATCCGTTGAAGATATTTTGATTAACCTCATGGCTAAGAAGGCCATGTTGTCAGGAGAACAGGCCTCATCGATGAGAGGATTGCAAGCCTCCCCATTGAATGCACGTAGATCTGGGCCATCCCGAACTACAACAGAGAAACATAGCAGGCATCACGATGACTTGGAAAATGCAAAGCTCATCCCATCAACCATGCCCGACTATATCCCTCCTCTGGTTGGCGTGGTTAGTCATGACAGTGTCTGGAGAGACTTCGACTATACACTGATCACTACGTACCTCCCGAAGGGGATATGTGCAGTTGGACTGGAATTAGAACAGATTATGACACTAAATATCAGTGATTTCAACTTGGGAGACCGAAATAATTATGAAATGCTTGCCCCACATAAGTATTTGACAAAGACAATGGGGAAGAAGTCGAAGATAATCCCCCAACAGTGGACCATCGACATCGTGATATCAAAAATCCTTAATGTGATGAAGATCCCACACTTTGGAAGACATCAGAAGGTTAACATGTGCATTAAATATCACCGTAGATCCAGCGTTGATCCATCAGATCACCAGATTGAGCATGCAAGGACCCGACCCTCAGGAATTTTACCCAGGGAAGGCTGCAGATCATGCCCTGGCGTAGTGCATAAAGACACTTACGATGATGTAGAGAAGGGGAAGCGAGGCTACAAGGTAGCCTCCATCCAAAATGGCACAGTGCACCTAGCTTACCAATTGATCAATGGTAAGCTCGTCGAGAAGAACAAACCAATGCAGGTCATGGGGTTCATTGTCGACCTCGCAAGAAAATGCATTGAAGGGATGAAAATGAACTGGGCGAGCTACCTCATCAACCAGTTGGAGAAATATTTTCGTGAAGCATAGGACCAGGGCGATGAGTTTCATTTTAGCTGGTTGTTGATTATCATTGCCTTCATTGCTTGGGAGATGCCGTAAGAAGCGACCTTCCCTGAAATTGAGTCGTCAGAACCACTAGCCACAAATTTCACTACGCTCTGGTATTCGAGAGACATGGAAAAACAATGGCAATCCAATCCAATGTGGTGTTCCACACATATTATTTACAGCTGAAGAGGGCCATTGAATCTTTCCCTCGCATGACGTCGAATACTCTGCACAAGTTCAGGCCACTTGTGAAGTTCCACATAGATAGGCATTTCATTTACATCACTATGCGTGGGGACAAACATAAGGAAGAGCTCCAGTCCTATTACAAACTCACAGAGGAGGACATGAAAGAAATAACCAAGGAATGTCTTGCAGAGTTCCTTGTACCGGTCGAACAGATAGAACTCTCCGACCCCGACCTCATCGGCAATACTGTAGTCACTTGAGAAGAGTATGATGGACCTAGAAACAACAAAAGGAAGAAGAAGGAAGAAGTACAGGAAATGAACAACGCATCAAAGGAAACTACACCAAATTCACCAGGAGGAGGAGGAGATGAGGAAGTAGACCAGGAATCTAACGAAGGGTAATAAAACAAACATGAACATGGTGAAGTGACACCATCTAAGGATCCCATCATGGAGGCTGAGACATCTAAGAAACGAAAGGTTTCCCTGAAGAAACCATCAGCACGGAAGAAATCACAAGAAAATAAGCCTCAATTGTAGACTATACTTATGGTGGATGATATTGACCTTATCATCACAGCTGTATCAGACACCTTGAAGGACATTTTGCAATGAAATGAAGCCAAAGAGGAGACAATGTTTGATAGGATCGTGGAAGAGATCAAAGGGGTACAACAGGCTCTTTATTGGAGCCGCATAGTGTCTACTACGTCGTTGTCATCAGGGGGCATAGAAGTAGGAGATGAGCCTGCCCAGCTACGCAGATTAGCAGATTCTACAGAGGTTTTCCTTCGTCGAGTCCAGGAGGAAAAGGAGAAGTCCACAGAGACATTAAAGTAAGAAAAGGAGGAATCCTTAGAGAAATGTTGGGTTGCGCAACAAGAGAAAGATGACCTCCAGGCAAAGCTTGCAGAGGATAAAGCGCAGATCCAGAAGGAAAAAGATCAGCAGTTCACAGAGCAGATCGGAGTTAAAGAAGCAGTCACGAGAGCACTTCGCTCTATGTCGGGCCTCACACAGATAAAAGAAGACACAATGGAGATTCAAGTGGAGAAGCTCGATGAAGCTATTCAACAACTTCAAGCAAGAGTGGTCGAACTGGAACTATAAGCAGTGCTAAGTAATCTGCAGGAAGTGCGAGACCAAAGAGAAGAAACTTCTAGGAGCGCAATAGAAAGAATCAAGGCGTTGGCCTCAAAATGTAAGATACTCAACAACTACAGTGCGTAGACCTATGAGCGCGTTGCAGAGGAAACAGAACTAAGAGCATTAGAAGCACAACTTCAAGAGGCAAAGAAACAAGCATTAATAGTGCAAGCGCAGCTGAAACTACTTTCAACAATTGAGAAGATGAAAAGGTCACAAGAATAATGCGCAGTTCAGTAGCAGGTTTGTGCCATATAGAGTAAAGTCATGGAAGTGACCCAGAGACTTCATCCAGTATAGGAAGAAGCCTACACACTTTTTGAGGAGATCAAGGGACAAGGTGCACAACTAGAACAAGTGGTCACCTCGGTGGAACAACGCTTGGAAGGACTTGTCACAGAGAAGGTCATTCAGGAGTTCATCGATCAGGAGACTCTGGCGAAGTAGTAAGTTGAGGCAGCTCGAGCCAAGCTCAAGGCCTTCGAACCAGATTTTCCCAGGTCATAGTGACTCGGGACAAGTCACGGGTGAGTGTTGGGGGCCTGTTGGCCCTCGAACAAGTTTTGGAGAAACTTGGTCCTGTTTGACCATTTTTGGGACTTTGATAGGCTGGTCGAAGATAGAACGCCCAAGCGAAGTGGAGATCGCGATATCTCGCCCCATTTTGTGGGATTTTTGGGGATTAGGGTTTATGTAACGGGTATGGGATGTTGGCCCATGGGTTTACCCATTTTTAGGCCCCTTTTGTAATGTATAAATAAGTAGCTAGGCAATGTAAGAAGGAGTCAGTTATAAGCCAGTGTGCTAAGTGAAAATAGTTGTGAATGCTTTGTACATACTGTGTACTGAGAACTTGCAGAGCTAAGTGCAAGTGATTGTAAGAAGGTTTTATGTTGTACCAAGCTCAGGGAAGGAGGATCTGGCGAGGTGCGTGCAGATATCCTATCCTATGTGGAGTTGGTTTTGTGGCTCTGTGCATGTAAGAATATTGAAAGAAGATAATAAAGAAGAAGAAGAGTTGGTGGACATATCCCCACACTGGGGTGAACCACGTACATCCTGTGTTGTGATTGCTTTTTGCTATTGATGTGATTTATGCTTAGTGTTGAATCTTTATGTATGTTAGATGCATCTGATGTAGTAGCTTAGTGATAAATAACATGAATGAATTCTATATCTGTTGATGTTATGTGCTAAATGGTTAGATATGATTAGATTTGTTGAATACTGCACTGCTCTGTAATTAGGGATTTTAACTTGTGATGTGAATAAGGCTAAAATCTAATGAATGTTAAATACTAAGTGTTGTGTTAAGTATTGTGATCATAGATCTGTGAGTCCTACAATCCCCCTTGCCTCTACCTCGGGTGATACTTCATCTGCTTCGCAGGTGTTGCTGAAAGGGCTGGTAGTTAGGGTTTTGTTGGTGCATTGTTGAAGCGTTGAACCCCGAGTCTTCCCCTGTGAAAACATGCCCTTTTCTATATTTCAACTTAATCATCCCAACAATATCAAGTCCCCATTGGGAAAATGGTTATTCCTCCACAATCGGTTGTAGAGGCATCATATATTTCTTCATTTTCCCTGAAAATTGTTGGTATGACAAGCATCTCCTTATTGCGGAATATGATTCCCTGAAGATTGATGGCCAGTAAAATCCTTCTCTGATTATTTTGTGGGCAGTTGCAGTGGGTTAAAAGTGTCCACTGCATATTCCCTCGTGGAATTCTTTGATTAGTCCTTGAGCTTGATTCTCATCGATGCATCTCAACAGTATGCCATCAAAATTTCTTCTAAAAAGTATGTCAGCAATAAACACATATCGGTTCTCCTTCATATTGAGTGTCGTTTGCTCCTTGGAACTCATTGTAGTAGGGAATTTCATGGACCTTAAATAGAATATGATATCTCTGTATCATTATGAATCAACTAATGGTTCCCCGACTTAGATTGAAATCATCCCATCGATTGAGCCCCCATTCGCAATAAGCTTGCATAATCCTTGTCCTTTTATTGCCTTCAATGGTTTGATCTCGATATCATACTCTTGAATTTTTGCTATCCAGTTGGCCCATTTCCCTTATCTCAACTGTTGATTTAGATGCATCTTGACGGGGGACGAGGGGACGTAAGATATAACATGGGAGTTTAATATATACATATGAAAGTGTCCTAGAACTTTTACAAGAGCCAAAGCTTGTTTCTCGAGTTCTTAATACCTCAACTCATAGTCGTGTAGAGTTTTTATCATTAAACTCATCGAGATCTCTTCTCCGTTGCTATTTTTCTTAGTGAAGACGGATGCAACAACTGCCTCTGTAGCAAATGAATAGATGAAAAAATCCCTCTGAAAAAATGGACTAATGAGGATGGAATAAGTGGTGATGGCCCCCTTGATATTGTTGAATGCTTCCTGAGTATCTGCTTTCCACTTGAACCTCTGTTCCTTTTTCAATAACAAATTGATAGGTTTTACGATGTTTGCATAATCATGAACAAATCTTTGAACAAAATTGATTTTCCCAAAGAATGATTGGACTCCCTTCTTGGATTTCAGGGGGTTGAGTTCAATAATTTCTTTAAAACTTTTCATGTCTATGTAAATCTATTCCTTTCATACAACGTGGCCCAACAGCTTGCCTTGAGTCACAATGAACAAGCATTTCTTTGGGTTCAAAGAAACGTCGTATAATCTACATATTACAAAGACTTTTCTTAAATGATGGATGTGATCCTCCATTTTTCTTGAATGAACTATCAAGTCATCTTGGTAGTCTTCCATAAAATTTCCTATCAATCCACTGAACACATGATCAATGTCCCTTTGGAACCTGGCTCCAACATTTTTCAAACCGAAGGGCATTATAGTGTATGCATATGTTTCCCATGGTGTAGTAAATGATGTCTTTTCTCTATCTTCCTCAACAACTAAAACTTGATTATATATATAGAAACCATCCAACATAGACATGCATGCCGATCCCGTAACTTGATGTAGCAGAAACTCCATGTTGGGCAGTGGAAAATTATCTTTTATGCTAGCTTTGTTAAGATCTTTGAAGTTGATGCACATTCGGATTTCCCCTATCTTCTTCCTGACAATCACTAGATTTGAAAGCTAGTATGAATGTATGATGGGATAGATTATCCTTGCCTTCAACTTTTCCAAGTCAATTTTTACAAGAGGCTTCAGCTTGGGATTCATCATTCATATTTCTTGTTTCACCAGTTTGGCTTGTTCCCTCAAAGAAATGATATGCTGGAATATCATTTTTTCGTAGGCCTTTAAGTTGTCATAGGTCCAAGAAAACACATCAATATGTTCCTTGAACAAGTCAACATATTGATCAACTTCTTCGGGGTTGCAATCGACTCCCAAATTGACATATTTCGGGGACTGGTCCATTCCAATATTGACTTTTCTTGTCTCTTGCACCTTTCGAACTGAAACTTCTTCAAGAAGATTCTTGGCATGATCGCCTTTGTAAACAAAGATTCAACTTGTACGTAGTCTTCGGAAATGAAAATCGATCTATCGTCTTCTTCATCATCATCGTTTAACAAAAAAATCTCCAATTGTTCATCATTGTCAAACACTTGCAAGTACTCAATATTATCGGGCATTGATGGACGAAAGGCCCTTTCCACCTAGAAATATGTTTTTCTTGGGACATTGTTTGGGTTTGATAATGAAGCCGCCAAGGATAGCAAGTTGGATTTATGATTCTTATCCCTTGGAATGAAAACAATATTGAAAGAGTTGAAAGACTCCATCAATTCACTAACTCTTTTGAATACAGCTTAAGTCTTTTCTTTTTGATTTTGTACTTTTGGGTAACCTGGTTTATCACCAACTGTAAATCTTCAGTCACAATGAGATGTTCTATTTTCATTCCTTGTGCGAGGATCATCCCTTGGATCAAAGCTTTGTATTCTTCCTCATTATTCGTGCATGGAAACTCCAATCTTACAGTGTGAGCATGCATCATCCTATCTGGGATTATGAGAACAATTCCAACTCTGTTCCCAGATTTAGAACATGCTCTGTCGAATGACATTCTCCAGTAGCCTTCAAATAAACATTATGTGGCCTCCAAGTCTTGAACTCATTCTAGGTTTTTGTTCTGCTCCATGTCCAAGATAACATAGTTTATGATCTCGACATATGCATAATCGTCCATTGATTCATTATCCTTCTTCTTGAAGGATAAAGGTTTTTTGGGCTCATGGGGTACTTTAATCATTTCTCCCTCCTTGCCTGGTAGCATCACACAACTTTCGTCGTTCATTATATATCCACCGATCATGGAGCTCCAATCTCTTCCCAACAAAACCCCATATGATGGAGGAAGTTATACCACGATAATATTAAAATCTGTGATGAAATGGGGAGCTGTTGTAATCCATGCATAAAAATCCTTGATTTCTCCATATGTAGACACTTTTCTAGAATCGAGGGGATATATTCTCTCGCTAGTTTCATAATACTTATTACAACTCATTCCCAACGCTTCCATGACCACAAGTGGAATTATATTATTTGTCGCACCAATATCAACTAAACAACTATGTAATGTGACATCATGGTTTTCAATTGAGATGTAGAAGGGAGGAATTTTGCCTCTTAGGTTAGCAGTCGACAGGCTCTGGTTCTTTTTTGGAGTGGTAACAACAACTTCCGTTCTTTCTGATGGATCATCCAACAACTTCAAGATGTTATTCCTCTGTTGAGGAATCTTCACCACTTCTGTAAAAGGAAAGGTTATCCTTAACTTACTTAAGTCCTCCATGAAATTGTACGTCATTTGAGTTGAGCTTGTCGCTATGTGTTTCCTTTTGGTTCCAAGTGTCACCTTCTCATTCAACACTTTTTCATTTGCTTTTTCTTTTTCTTTTTCTTTGTCGG
>JASDQU010102365.1:159056-181164 GCA_032191745.1 Picea mariana
ATAGTGGGTCTTATTTAATAATATAGTGGACCTAGTCCACCTTACATTGAATGACCTCCACTATTATCACTATGGGCCCTCTAGGCCCCCCCCACTACCTCTCTAGCTACCTTACATTCTACCTTACAAACACTAATCACTTATTAACCCGATATTACCTTCAACCTTCAAAATTAATGACTTCAGGACTTCAAAAGTTTGAACCTTTAGTGATTTCGACCTATGCTGAGTTGAAAAACTCCTGAAGTGGTAGGGCTAGAAGTGACGTGATGGTCTGATGTCATATGATGTCATGGATGTTGACATGACACATAAGGAGAGTGACACGTGTCCCTAAAAAATGAGCGAATGATGGGACTCAAATGACCAGAAATGAGTGCCATGTGTTAGGGATAGATGGAAGCCACATATCTCCATGAAAAAGTGCCACATGTCAGGTACAAATGGAAGCCGCATATCTCCATGGATAAGCACCACAAGTCCTAATGGATGAGTGCAGTATGCTTTGTCACTTCAGAGCTTCGGAGGCTTCGACACTTCGACATCTGGACACTTCGGAATATTTGAACCAATGGAAAATTCAGATTCCCGAACACTGAAGTCACGGAGTCATTCCTGTTAAACCCCACATGATTTTGAGACTCCGAATGTGCGAGAGCCATTGATATGCATCAAATGTTGGATCTTCACCATTTAATATTTGACATGTCTGTTTGGCTTAAATTCTAAGCCTGAAATGAACTGCTTTGATTTGTTGCCTTTTTCTGTAGAAGCTTACTGAGCTTACAAAGGACTTGTTGGACTTGGATGTCTTATGTGCACACAAAAGACTGGGTGGGTCTATTGCATGCTCAATTAGTGGATAATATGATGAAAATTATTTCAAACTCAAACCATAACATGAAATCACCCTTCAAGAAAGAGAAAAAATATGGTGAGAAATAAGTAAAGGAGAGCTGGGGTCTTGAAGCTAAGTGATTAAATAATGGAGAATAACCTAAGAAAGAAACCACAAAACTTATAATGGTAAAGGAGAGAGAAGGAAAGGAGTGCATACCTAGGTGACAACATTGGCTCCAACTGAGGATAAAACTTCCCTGTGAGGTGCTAAGAATAGTAGAGCAGGTGCCTTACCTTTCATAACCTTTCTCCCACTGGCTGTAACTTACCTCTGTTTCTGTTTGTCGGGCATGTATCTCTGCCACTATTTCTCAACCATGCATATATGAAGTTGAAAACAATAAATAAACCCTAGTGCCTTTGTTGGGATATCGAGTCTTTATTCACACACAACTAACTAATCAAATGCGAAAATAAAAGGAAAGCATCTATGGTACAAGAGGGACCTTCCCTAATCTTTAAAAAAACCACTGTTTCAGGAAGCACCCATTTACTGGGCCTCTGAAGATATCTACATAATCTAGATTGTGCAAGATAAATGTGTTATTTTCTAGAGCCTAAACCACTTTAGAAGTTCCAAACCAGAGTTTATCAAACTTACCGTGCTTGGACTTGTCATCTCTTCTGGCATCCCACCTCAAAACCAGGTCACCTTCTTGAAAGATCCCTTTATTGGTTTTCTTGTCAAAGGCTGATTTGATATTTCTGGTATGCTTTGTTATTATGATCCAATGCTTCTCTCTTTTGTTGAACCTCTATAATATGGAAGATCCTCCTTTGGATTCCATTTGTCTCTTCAATCTCTTCCTGTAAGAATTTTATGACTGGTATGCCAATTTGGGTGGGAAAGACAACGTCTACACCATAGACAAGATAAAATGGCGAGGTTACCAAAGACTTCTTGGCACTGATTCTATCGGCCCACAAAGAATATTTGAGTTTAGAGTCTTGAGATTTATTTTTTTCAATCAACAACTTCTTGATAATCCCGATGAGAGTTTTGTTTGATGACTACACCAGATCATTCCTTTGAGGGTAATAGGGTGTGGAATGCGTCAAGGAAATTTGACGACTTCCATAGAATTCAATCATGTATTTAGACTTGAATACTTGGGCATTGTCTGTTATAATCTTGTTGGGGAAGCCGAATCTGGTGAAAATATTGGTTTCCAAGAAATTCATGATCACCTTGTCAGTGGCATTCCTGGTGGGCACAACCTCGATCCACTTGGTGAAATAGTCGATGGTAGTGAGAATCCACTTGTTCCTCCCACTAGATGGTGGATTTATCTCACCTATGAATTATAACCCTCATTTCTGACATGGACCACTGGCAGTGATAGGTTTTAGGGGTAGTGATAGTAACTTTTGTTTTCCTACAAATTTATGACATTCATTGTAGGCCCTAACAGTAGTACATACATCATAGAAAATGGTGGGCCAGTAGTACCCTTCCCTTAGGATATTGAGAGTTGTGGCCTTCCAATGTTGGTGTCCTCCACATAATCCTCTATGCATTTCTATTGTGACTTGTTTGGCTTCATTTTTATCAAGGCATTTTAATAGGATGCCAACAGGATCCCTCCAATACAAGTTCTGGTTTTAAATGAATAATTTGATACCATTCAATTTGAGAGACTTGGCCTTTGTATTCTTCACATCTGGTGGACATTCAACATGCTGCAGAAAATAAATGATGTTTCTATACCAAGGTGAAGAGGAGTAATTTTCAAATACCAACATGATGTCTTGTCTAGGCTATATGATGGGTGCCTATGATTGGATGAATATTTGATGTAATTCTATCACCTTACATTTTGATTCTGATAGAAACTTGGAAATTCCTTGTCCCTTGATCAACTTGGTGGGTTTTATGTGTAGGTCATACTCCAATAGTTTGACAATCCACTTCCCTCTTTTCCCCTTACTGTTTGGCTAGACCTAAATCTCTTTGACATTGATGCTAGGAACAAAGGTTTTTATGCTAGACTGTAACACATATACCCTGAAGGCCTTGAGTGCTTTGACCAATTCATAAGCCTACCTTTTTAATATATCATACTTCATCTCAAAATATCAGAGAGATTTTCTAAAAAAGGCTATGGGCTATTCATGCCCTTCTCTATTTTTTTGCAGTAGTACAATAACAATGGTCTCCTCAGAAGTGAAGGAGAAGATGAAGAAATCTTTTTCATAGTCAAGGATGTATAATACAGGGGCTTCAACTAAATCCTGCTTGATCCTTTGGAATGTTGACTTTTCCTCTAGTGACCATTTTATCACAACATATTTCTTCAACATGTTGGTGATAGGCTTCAGGATTTCGGCAAAATTTGGCACAAAGCGCCTTAGGAAGTTTATCTTTCCAATGAAAGACTGGATAGCCTTTTTATTTCTCAGAATTTCAATCTCTTGAATGGCATAAAATCGCTTCAGATCAATTTTTATACCTCCTACTGATATGATGTGGCGTGAGAGATTTCCTTCTAGCATGGAAAACTGAGACTTCCTAGGATTCAGAGATATTCTATATCTCCTTCATTTCCGGAAAACTTGCTCCAGATGATGCAAATGTTCATCATCAGACTTGGAGAAAATGGCGATGTCATCCAAATATATAACCGTAAATTTGTGTTTTTCCCCCACAAAAGCTATGTTCATATCCCTCTGAAAGGTGGCCCCTGCATTCATCATCCCAAAAGGCATCTTGTCATACATGAATGCTCCCCATGGGGTGTTGAATGTTTTTTTTTCTTTGTCCTCTTCACACACTGCTATCTGGTTATAACCCGAGTATCCATATAATAAGGAAATCCTATGGGAACCTACCACCCTCTGTAAAATATGATCCATCTTGGGGAGGGGGTAATTGTCCTTTAGAGAACACTTGTTGAGATTTTAGAAATCAACACACAAGTGTATCTTCCTATTTTTCTTCATCACAGGTGCCAAGTTGGCCACCCAGTTTGAGTACCTCAATGGTACAATAATACTTGTATACAACATCTGTTTCAGTTATTTCTCAATTATGGACATCATCGTGTGATTAAATTGTCAAATCTTCTGTCTGAATGTCTTGGAACCAGCCTTCAGAGGGATCTTGTGCTAGATGATGTCAGTGTCAAATGTCTTTAAATATTCATATGACCATGCAAAAGTATCAACAAACTTTTTGATGAGACTGACATACTTGTGCTTTTGGTCCACAGCTAATTCTTTGGACATGTTGATGATCTTGGGATTATTAGTGGTCCTAATATTGCAATATATTATGTCTTCTTCTTGATTATTCATGGAAGCTTCTCTGGAAACATCATTATTGTCAAACAACCTTTCCACTGGAACGATTTCTCTTGGAATGTGATTGGTTTTCAGCTCCACAATATTGTGACCAGCTATTGTCTTTAGTAGATGAGATGTTTCTTGATTTTCTAATTCATTATTTTCACCTTCTTGGCTTTCTTGGTCGATAGAGATATTGGATAATTCACCAATGGTGCGCAAAAATATCTACAGCTCTAGATAATCACTAAAGAATTGTTAGTGCTTTATGTTGTCTGGTATGGTTGTTCTATGTCTAATTTCCACCTATTTGGACCAATGGGAGGTCTAAAAATGATGGCTTCTAAGGCCAGGGAATCTTCCTTCTGATTATCCTCCCTGGGGATGAAGGATATGTTAAATTATAGAAAGAAATTATCGATCAGGTCCCATACATCATTTCTGTATTGCTTGATCCTCTATTGTTTAACTCAATAGATGTTCTTAACTTGATTGATGATTAATTCAGAGTCACCCAAAACTACTAAATATTCAATGACCATGTCTTTGACAGCCCTCAATCCCAACACCATAGCTTCATATTCAGTTATATTATTAGTAGTTTCAATCTCCAGCTTATAAGAGAGTGTTATTAACTCTTGTGAATGGGAAATGAGGAGTATACCTACCCCAGATCCTTCCTTTGATGAAGATCCATCGAAATACATCTTTAATACTTTGTTTTGTTGATCTGTCAATGGCTGATCTTTGCGTTGGATAACTTATATTTTGGGTTCATCATCATTTAAATGAAAAACAGATTATCCAATCTCACCCTCAACAACATAAGTTGGGTGATTTCTTGGGTTCTGATGGTTACTTACGATATAGGCTAATATTACCTCTCTTTATAGCCTCCTATGTTCCCCTCCGAACACAATGATGGTGGCATAAGTGAGGTCCATTTTTAATGATCTTCCAACCTTCTTAGCCCAAGTTCTGGATAAGAGAATACTAAACTTCGGGGGAATGTCAGCCACAACAATGTCCATCACTACACTCTTAATTGGTAATTGTCCCAAAGAAACCACCATATCCTTTATCAGTCCCATACATTTTACTTTCTTATAATCAAAGGAGTATAGGTCTTGGTAGGGTTTGGTGATCTCCAGACGTAGTTCTTCCATAACAATTTTGGGCATAACATTGTGCGAGGATCTTGAGTCCATAATAAAGTTATGCCAGATATTATGTTGGACATTTAAATATATATAGAATGGTGGAGAAGCATCCGATCCATATTCAATGTGTGGAACCATAGTAATGGATGGGTTTTCATCTTGAAGACTAATTACCTCAGAAGATACAATAGGATTAGTTGGTTTCAGAACAATCGTGATGGAGTTTTTTAAAGGTTTATTCTTCATCGATTCATTCAACGACACAGGGATCTTGATCTTGCTCAACTCATGCTTTAGGCTGAAAGAGGCTGGTGGAATATTAAATTCCTTTATTTTAGGGACTGTGGGATTAGATGGGGGAAGTTGTTGAGATTTGGATGCCATACCTTTACTTGGATTTGGCTTGGGAGGAACTTCATCCTGTTTTTTTTTACCAGAAGTAGTGGCTTTGGGAGCCCCTTCTCTAGGCCTCAAATCATATTTTTTCTGGGGTTTGCCTCGAATAACTCCCTCTTCCCCTATCTAATTGTCAAAGTGATTTGATAGTTGTGCTACCTCATATTCTTTCTACATTAAATGAATGGTATAAAAATATGTTTCATTGAAAAGTACAACAACAATATCATCTACAACATCACTGTCTACATATATCTCCTCAATCTAATTGTCTTGGAAAGGAGGCGCTACCCTTTGATCATCAACATTCGTCCGTTCTCTTTGCATTATCTGAGGGGAATCATTAGGCCTTCTAAAATGGTTTGGATTTCTATTTATATCCCCTTGAAAAGATCTGTTTGGTTGTTTAGATTCCCATTTCAACTTAGCTATTTCAGATGCCATATCGTTCAATGTTTTGGTCATTTCATCAAGTTTGGGATCAGATGTGGTAGAGTTAGAGGAGGCATGTGAATATTCTCTCTGTTTCTTCTTGTCTTTATCAGATCTAGTCTTTAACATGTTTAATGCCAAGATATTGGATTCAACCTCAATGGTTTCTTCCTGCATGGAAAACAAGGTGGTGGATCTTCTCTCCCTCAGCAGAAGGGAGAAATTTGCATCAAATGCATTGGCATACATGATCTTAGCAAAGGCTTCAGTTGGTTTGATCTCATATGGGATTCTACCATACATCTTATTGAATCTCTTGGTGAAGTCTGAAATAGATTCACCATTATTTCTCTTTAGAGCCCCAAAGTTAGTGATGTAGTAGAGATAATCTCTCTTATAGATCCATTGCTTTATCAAAGATTCATTTAATGCCTCAATATCTACAATGGAGGCTCGAGGAAGACCCCATAACCATTTCCTTACTTCCCCATCCAGACTCTACACAAACAACCTCATCCACACATATGCATAGTTAATGTTAAAGTTGTCTGCAAAGCTGTAGATGGATATCGAATGTTCCTCAGCAGTGACATCACCTTCCCCATTATATCTTGGTAAATATTTCATGTAATATGTGGTTGGGAGTGCATGTAAGCCTACAAGAAGAAGTAGGGGTGCATATCTATCATAAATTATGAAATCCATCCTTTTAACATCCATTTGTTGGGAAATATGAATCTGAAGATTTATGGGAGCTACAAGGGTGGATGCTGGACTAGATGATGAAATCGAGTTAGGAGTTTAAAATGTTTGAGGTTCCCTTAAATTGTGATTCTCAGGGCTAGAAAATTCAAGCTGCTTTTGATGATGAAGAAAAGTAGACTCTTTGGGAACATCTTTCCCCTTGAGGGGGGAGCTATATCTCTGAGCTACGGTGGATTTTCTTAGTTTCCTTTCTGTCCCAGGGACTACTATGTCCTTCTTAGGGTTAGGATGAGCCTTGGTGGATTTGATGTATTCATATTTGGATCTATTGAGTCCTTTTCTGGGTGACAATATTTCTTTCAAAACTTCTACTCAGTGGACTCACCGGGTGAAAGATGGTAATCTGTCTGTGTCTGATATTTGTTCACCATCAAAGGTCAGATCTATTCAATGTCATTCTCCAGCGAAATATATCTCGTTACTCTGCTCTCTGACAACGACGCTAGAAGATGTTAGTCCTAAGGTCTGCACCTGACTTCTAAAGGGAATATCTAGTCCACCTCAATTTTATAATGATTGGTTTTTTAATAAGTAGGTTTTGTTGGCCAGCTTAAGAATATGATTCAAAGATGGTCCTCTGGTTGGAAAGGCCACACAGTATAAAAGTAGGTTCTCCTTTGCTAATGGTATGGATATTAATAGACAGTTGGGGATATGAAAAGACAAACACAGGAAACAACAACAAGCAATGCAATGAATCACTTTCTATGTGAGAATAAAGAATTAAAATAATATCTTAAGACATAGAAAAATATCTAGATGCAAATCATTCAATAGGTTTCCAAATAGTAGATCTTTCGCTAAACAATAGTTGTATAACATGTTGTAGAATCAACAAAAATATGAACTAAAACAATGGATTAAAGAATAAGGAAATGTACATAGCACACATCACAAAATTTTCATTCAAGACAAGATTAAACACATAAATATTTGAGTAAGAGAACACAACTATCATCAACATATATTCACTAGGTAGAGAACTTTATAGTCAATTGTGTAGGTTCATCCCTTTTCCTTCTTTTTATTCTTCTACAAAAACTCAACCATCAAAACATACAAAAACTACCTATTTATTCTATAGGCTTGTTGTTTGATTATCAAAAAATTGCACAATCTTCGTCAATTATTTGATCTTATCTTTGATTTTTTCTCTCGTCTAAGCTATTGACCATATTCCACTTCTTAGCCACTGTAACACCCTGGGTTGTGAGCCCCATATTAAATAATGTATTGTTACAATGTTGAGAGGCCAGAGTGCCCAAAAAATTATTAAAAGGCCAATCTACCTAATAAATGTAATGTTTTGATCATTATTAATAATAAATACATCATTTGATGCTTGAAAGACAAGGACTAGAGTCATAAGGGGATATGATTCCACAAGAGAGGGGGGATTGAGGGGATAAGTGCTAATTATTTTTATATTACCCATTTTTTGTAATGGGGGGGAATAAATTACATGAGCTCTTGGGAGAAGTCCAAGAGGTTATTGACCCCCACGAATTAAAAAAACCCATCCCTAATCTATGGAAGGGGTTCGTTCTCCCATTGCAAAATACTCTCATGTTACATATTTTATATATATGTGTGAATTAGGGAAAACGGTGGAAGAGTTTGAGTGAAATCCCCCAAATTCGTGAACAAATCTGAGTTTGAATGATTCCGGGATTATCTAATAAGTTAATGGATTCAATTTGTAAAGTTGCAGAGTCGAATTTGACTTGGAAGGTTGAAAATTTGAGTTTTAATGGTCGTCATAATGCTGGATAGAGTTTGGAGAATCGATGGTTGAGATCGTGTTTGATATTGGATCAACGGTCCCGATTTGTCCTTGAAAAAAAGAAGAAGAATGATTGCAAAGTTTGGGAGAATCACCAAATCAATGGCTGGGATTGATTCGGCAATTTGAAAAATAGGAACATTGACGATTCCTATTCATTTTGGTTGTTTGGGGAGTTGGAGAAAACCAACGGTCAAGATCATCTTGGTCGGGAGATCAACGACCCAGATTCACCTATGATTTTGTCAAAATTCCAAGTCTGGAAGTTCTCCAAAAAAAAATGTCGATGGCCGATTGTCGAGGGTCGGGGAATTGGGTGAAGGGTTGAAGATCGACCAAGGAAAATCTTCGATCCTCGATGAACATTGGTCGGGGATTGGCAGATGCTAGTGAAGTTTTTCTCTTTCCCAAAAAAATAAAATATCCAATCGTCGATGATTGATGTTCGGGGATCGACATAAAACCTTTGAAGTCCTGAACTCTGAAGTAAATATGTACACTTCATATTCTGGTACATGTGTCCGAAGATTAGCAAGTGTTAGTAAATTCTGCATTTGACAGTTCAGCGATGTGGTGGTGTTTAGCAGCAAAAAACCTCTAAAGTCCCGAACACTACAGTAAATATAGACCATTCATGTTTGAGGACACGTGTCTATAGATCAACCAATTCTGGAGTTCGGCATTCGAGGTATTTGTGGTGCAGTGGGGAGAATTCTCCCAAATTTCCTAAGCCCCAAAGGTGTGAGGCACTGTTGTGACATGGACTGCTAGTGTCACCTAGGGTGATGTGGACAGACTTGAATCTTGGCACGTTTCATTATGTTTCATGTTTTTCAAAGACCGTTCATGCGAGTTATTATATGACACATGTAATCCATCATATAGGGCCATGTGTCCATGCCTTATTTTCTGCCACATGGTAGTAGATCCAGTAGTCCAGAGACTTGGCACTCTAGAGGATTAAAGGCATAAGAAGTTGGGGTCAAGAACTCTCAAAGGCCAGAGTCCATCTCATCCATTCATTACAATAGACATGTGGCACAAGATCCCAATGCCCAGATATTTAGTACTTTGAAGATTTTGAGTTACAAGTTGCTTGGGTCAAGAACTCCCGAAGGCTAGAGTTAATCTCCACCATTGATTAGGAGGTGATACATGGAGGAAGGAGAGGACCTCTGGTATTTTGGCACTCCAAGAGATTTATGGAGAGGGGCTTGGGAGCCCCAAAGCTCAGAGCTATGAAGGAAATCCTAACCATTGATCAGGACAGGATACATGGCAACAGATCCTTTAGTTTGGAGACTTGGTACTCTAAAAGAGTTGAGAGTGTGGATAGTACTGAAATCCTAAAGACAGAGTCTTGGAGCTCCTATTGACCGTCGATCTCAGCCATCGATTGATTTTCAACCACACGATCTTCGATATAGTAATTCTAGCACAGAAAAGCACCAGGAAGGATTTGGCCCATGGTTTTGAGTCATGGTCACTTGGGGAAGTGGCTTAAAGGAGGTGCCTGTGAAGAATTGATTTCTATATCAACCCAGGGATAACATGGAAATGTTATTTATATAAATTTTTCATGAGTTGAAAGGATCTGTAGCATTATTGACAAATTTTGGTTATCATATGCTTAATTCTGAAAAAATGGTCACTTCCACATTCTATAGATTTAAGGAATTTACATACATAATCTCAAAATGCATATTTAAGAAATGGAAAAAGGTGAGGGAGCCTCCATCCATGATAAAGTGGTCGAAGGACAAAATACCAAAATTGGAAATGCAGAGATAGAATCCAACAGATGCAAGGGTCGAGGGGAGAAAGAAACATTGGTAGAAACTGTGACGAGCCTAAAAATAGAAGTGAAGAGCTACAAGGAAGACAATGAGAGGATGATGAGGGAGAAAAGTAAGATAAATTATCGAGTGTTGCAGAGCTTAAATCAGTTGCAAGTTCAAGCCAAGAATGGCTCAAAGAAAGAGGAAGAAGGCAAGTGTCATGAAAGAAGAGATGATCATGGAAGAGAGGGTTATTCCAGAAGTGTTAGCAGAGATCATAGACACCACTCACCTCATTACTCAAAAATAAAGTTTTATGCATCTGAATATTCCTTAAGAAGTCTAGAGGTGTCTCCTATCATGCACCAAAGAAGGAGAAAGGAGGTGGAAAGTTTGAAAGGAGATTTGAGGAAGCTCAAGCCACCATACTTTGATGGTGAAATAGAAAGGTAAAACGATGTTGAAGCATGGTTTTTTGGACTCAGGAGATATTTCCAATTGCACAACTATTCATCAAATATAGAAGCCATAATTTACACCAACCACTTACATGGTAAAGTTGCAATGTGGTGGGATCAACTTAATAAAGTTGAACATATTAATGAGAATAAGATCACTTGGAAGCAATTCAAGAAGTATTTCCAGAAGGAGTACCTCTCAGAGAATTTTTATGACAGGAAAATGAAGGAGTTCTTTGAACTTGGGCTGGGGAGCATGACTATGAAAGAGTATGAGAAGAAGTTCTTGGGGTTGTTAGAATATGTTTGGTTTATAAGCGATGAAAAGGTAAAGATACAAAGGCTTTTGAGTGGACTTCCAACATTTTATAAAGAAAATATTTGGTATGATCAACCCATGACCTTGAATTAGGATATCAAGAAGGATAAATACTTGTATTCAAGCAATGCCAGGCTAGAGAATCCATGCAAAAATATTGTAAGGATAAGAAGAAGGATAATTTTGATCAAAGGAGGAAGGGACTCAAATCTTCTTTCAATAGAAATGAGGCTGATAAAAATCATCAAGATCAATATGCTTAGGATGATACCAATAAATAAGACTCCTTGGGAAAATGGGAAAGACCACCAATTCGGTGTTAGAAATGAAAAGAAGATCACATGTACAAGGATTTCCCACACAGAAAGGACAAAGTGAAGACTGTGCACAACATCTAAGAGGATACAACAATCAAAGACATGGGAAGGATTTATGCAACCTTAGATGATCAACAAAAAGGATACCAATCCAACATGATCGAGGTGGAAGGTAAGATCATAAATCAATATGTTTTTATTTTAATTGATTAAGGAGAAAGTCATTTTTACATTGATCCTAAAATAGTGGATAGATTACATTTGGAGAAAAGTAAACTTGGGAAATCAATTTTGGCTCAACTAGCCACTAGAACCAAAATGAGAATCCATTATATGGTCAAAAATTGTTCCACAAGTCTTAATGGTGTGAATACTAGTGTTGACCTAAATATCATACCATTGGGGTCTTATGATATTCTAATTGGAATGGATTGGATGGATAAGCATCCTTCTTTCCTAGACTTTCATAGAAAGACATTTACATGTCTTAATGGAAATGGAAAATAGACCACTGTGAAAGGAGTTCCAAGACCCATATCAATAAGGGATATTTCATCCTTAAAACTAAAGAGATGTTTTAGAAAAGGGTGTCAATTGTATGCAGCCCATGTGGAGGAGCCACAAAAGACAAAGGGGCCAAGCCTTGAAGATTTCTCGATACTACAATAATTGAGGATGTATTCCAATAAATACCAAGGTTTCCACCAAAAAGGGAAATAGATTTCTCTATTGATCTAGTGCTAGGAGCTACCTTGGTGTCAAACAAACCTTATAGAATGAGCACACCCTAGTTCAAATAATTACGAATGAATTTGGAGGAATTGTTGAAGAAAGGGTACATAATCCCAAGTGTTTCACCTTGGGAACCACCAATACTCTTTGTCAAAAAGAAAGATGGAACCTTGAGGCTGTGTATTGACTTTTGACAGTTGAATAAGTCTACTATAAATAAAAATTATCCTCTACCCAAAATTGATGACCTCTTCGATCAACTAAGAGAAGCAAAGATATTTTCAAAGATAGACTTGATATCAAGATACCATCAATTAAGAATCAAGGAAGAAGACATCCATAAGATAGTCTTTATAACCAGGTATGGGAATTATGAATTTGTAGTGGTGCCATTTGGACTAACCAATGCACTAGCTGTCTTTATGTTCTTAATGGATGACATATTCAGAAATTACTTGGATAAGTTTTTCATAGTATTCCTGGATGACATACTTGTCTATTCTAAGTCAGAGGAAGAGCACAAACATCACCTAAGACTGGTACTACAAGTGTTGAGAGAAAATTAGTTATATGCCAAGCTAAGTAAGTGTTCTTTTTTATCAAGAATAGATCCATTACATGGGGAACATTATTTCAGAACAGGGTATAGCAGTAGACCCTGATAATTTTGAATCCATTAGAGGATGGCCAATGCCTACGAATGTTTCAAAAGTTAGATCTTTTATGGGGTAAGTTGGTTACTATAGAAGGTTTATAGCAATATTCTCTAAGATGGCTCATCCCATCGCTTCTTTGCAAAATAAGGGAATCAAATTTGAATGTACACCTAAGTTTGAAGAAAATTTTATTTCATTGAAGGAATTACTTACTAGTGCACCTATTTTGAATATTGTTGACCCAAATGAGAATTTCGTGGTATGCACAGATGTGTGCAAGGAAGGACTTGGTGGAGTCCTCACTCAAAATGGACATGTCATTTTTTATGAGTCCAGAAATCTTAAGGAGCATGAGAGGAACTATGCCACACATGACTTGGATCTTGCTTCCATTGTTCATGCATTGAAGATATGGAAGAATTATGTCATAGGAAAAATATTTGAATTAAGAGAAGACCATAGTGGTCTGAAGTATCTTTTTGATTAGCCAACTTTGAATGCCAGGAAAACAAGATGGCTTGAATTATTAAGTGAATACGACTTTGATATCAAGCACATCAAAGGAAAAGAAAATAAATCTGTCGATGCACATAGTAGAAGAGTGCATCTCATGCATGCTAAAACTGTCAATATGCATCAGTGAGACTTGAAGAGAAGAATTTTAGATGTTGTTGTTACAAATCATCATTACCTATAGGTAAAGGAAATCTTACAACATGGAGATGTACAACAAAAAGTGAAAGAGTATGAGATAAATGAAGATGGACTACTTATGCATAAAAATAGAATTTATGTTCCTAGTTCCGAAGAACTTAGGAATTTGGTATTAAAGGAAATGCACAATGTTCCATATGCTAGACATACTGGTTACCAAAAAACAATTACAACAGTAAGAAGCTAATTCTTTTGGTTAGGAATGAAAAATGATGTTGTTGATTACATTTCCATATGTATGGAATTCCATAGAGTGAATGTTGCGCATAGACACCTAAAAAGTTTGCTACAACCATTATCAATTCCAGAGAATAAATGAGAAGTGACAAACATTGACTTTATAACTAAATTTCCCACTGTTGACGTTTAAAAGCGCAATGTTGGGTACCATGCTTGCAAATGATTGCCAATATTTATTATTTAATTATATTAATAATATACTACTATGTGGGACCCCTTGTTTGACTTATGGCACTATGAAGGAGAAGCGACACTTATATTTTTTTTCCTATGTGTTGGTGTGACATAGATTCTATAGCTTATTCTCTTCAAATCATGGTTAAAATGCTTATGATAAGAAATTATGGGCAAGATAGTTAAAACAAGAAAGAATGTGGTCTTGATTACCTCTTGCAAAATGTGATATGATGCATTAACGGGTGAAGGAACAACACTCCAGTTTAATTTTGATTTTATATGGGTGACCATCCCAAATCTTGCTACAGTTGTGGTTCACATTGTTTTTATGGAAATATTAGATGTATTCCTAGCAATATTCATATTTTAGATTGAATGGTAGCAAAGGTTGGCTAATTTTTAAATGGGATTGTATGCAAACCATGGGATAGTGGGTTTGTATTGATTGATGGGAATGTTAATGGAATGTGAGATGTATAGTGCACTTAGATCGTATTATCCATGAATGAATGCCAAGGGAGAAGTGATGTGTAGTAAATGCATGTCACTCTCAATCACCTCGAGCCCACCACCCTAGTCATTTTCATTATGCTCTGTTATTTGTTGTTGTTTCACCTTGCTTGGTCGTGGAGGAGGTATACACCTTGGTCATTTCTCCTTATGCAATATTTTACAGGTATGGGATTTTTCTTACTTATCCATCCATGAATTTCACTCTTATATTAAATCAAGTGTTGGCTCTTGTTTCTCATGGTCTTTGTATTTCTCAAGCTGTCATAATGTTTTTAGACTGTGTATTGGTTGTTTGCAAACTTTGGTTTTCTGTGGTGGTTGTTATGAGACTATTGGAATTTTTAAGAAAAAATAAAGGTCATGGGTGTCCCTGTTGTGTGTAACTATTCGAGATTTTTGCTCAGAAAAGGAGTGTTGTTGGGTCCTCTTTGCCTCTGGTTTCTTGTTGCATTTTTGTCTCTATTTGAAGTTGGATTTTCCCTGCCTTACCTTTGCTTTTTTTAACACTCGTGTATGCCAATGCACCTACGCTATAACCTCCACTCTGTGACTATTAATGTAAGGAACATGTGCAGTAAACCTTCCATGATTTTTAATAGACAAACCCCTAGTTTGTTTATCCTGATCTCTTCTTCCAGTTACTGTCATTGTTATACATCTAACCCTATGAATTATTGTAAAAACGTTTCTTACTCAGAATATAATGGGAATACTTTTCTTTCTCTTTTACTTCGGCATGGGCCTAATTGGTCACTTTCTTGGAAATTATGGAAGAATTATTGCACCTACCTATTCATTTGAAGTTAAAGTCTGTCTTTATGAAGATTATGAGTTCGATAGAAAATATTGCATATCCTTGCTTAAAACAAGCTTGCCATGTTTCTCAAATTTGCAAACACCTTTGTATAAAATGTTTGATACTCAAATTCAATAATACAAACCAGAATGAAATGGATGGGGAATTGTGATGAATTATTGGCTCGATTAAATGGCAATTATGAAAATAGATTTGTTTTGAGGAATTGTGTGGGACCTTGTGGGATTTAAGAACTTTGTTGTGGGTTGGTATTATGAGTTGTGACTTGTCCACTCCAATATTGTTGTGGTATTTCCTGTGGCGATTATGATGATGCTCGTTTTGATTATATTATATAAAGGAAATATTGTTATTATGGTTATTTTGGTTATACAAAATTTTGGGCATATCATATCGGTTATTTTGTAATACAGTTTCAAAGGCTAGTGAGCAATTTTGTTAAGGAGGCAACAACTTTGGGTTATTCTTTGGAAACAAAGTATTGTTTAAAGTTTAATATTTTGAACAAAAGGATATTTCGTTTGCAACTTTATTTCAGAGATAGCATGGTTTGATTTTTCATTTGAACAATATCTGTATATTTTCCCCACCATTCTATCATTTTTTGCTAATTACACTCCCTTCATGATCCTGATTTCACTTGTTCTGTGATATTAATTTTAAAAAGGAGTCTATGTGGAAACAAAGGAAAGTTAATATAGCAAGGGTTGAGGACTGATATTCTTGATATTTTTATATACATAGTTGATTGTTTTATTAGTTGTTGAACAATATTCATATGTTGATCCCCTCCATTATACCATTTTTCGCTAATTACACTCCCTCCATATTTCCCATGAACCCTATCATTCCATGTTCACATGGAAATTAATAAATTATGTGTTATGGATGGATTTGCATGTATCTCATGTTAATTTTAGAGCCGAATTTTGATTCATGTAAGAAGGGTTTCATATATGGTTTATTAAGAGATTCATTACTGAAAACCTGTTGCTACAGGATGAACTTTTTTAGTAGAGGTAGAAATGGTAGAAATAACAGAGGCAGGGGAAATTGGAATTGAGGTCATGAAAGGCCTTGATTTTCTATCCATTTTGAAGTTGACCCGCAAGAATTGAACCAATTTTTCCAAGATAATTTCTTTAATTGGGTTAGCCATGGGATACTACACCCGCAACTAGAAAGACCCCCTTTCCAGCCTCCTCATAATATTCTCATCATTCCTATTTATCCACATGTGTCCTTGCAGCCTGAAGTCCCCACAAATAATGATTGACAAGAAATTGTCCACTAGAATGTCTCTCACCATCGTTATTGTCCCACTATTTCATTGCCTTTACCACCACCAATTAATCCCAATATTCAAATTCCTCATGTCTTTTCTCCAGTACAATTCTCACATGCTAGCAAAAGATTGAAAACCGAGATTCCACAACTTATGCAAGTGAATGGAAAACCAGTGGCCTCCCCCTCTAGTCCCTCTACTGACTCCACCAAATCAGTGTCTTCTCGCCTCCACATTAAGGATGATTTCTCCCATGTGATCAGTGAAATAAAACCTCAAAGGTCTAACCAACCAAAGGCCACTCAAGAGAATTCAGTTGGTGACAATAGTGAGAAGAGAAAACATGTCTTGGAAAGCAACAAATATGGGTTCTAATTTTTTATTTTTATTTTTATTTTCAGTGATGAGGATAGTGTTTAATGGTTTTCAACATATTTTGGACAACAAGCCTTATTTTTGGATATTTTGTGGATAATGTGGATAATGTGGATATATATTCTTTTTCTAGATATGATATAAATTATTGTTGATATTTAAATATCCAGTTTAAAAATCCATGAGAGTTACAAGGATGTCATATCGTCTAAATGATTATATTTTGTTCTTTATATTTGATGGTTAAGAAATAATAATTGATGGGAGTCACAAGGGATGCTGGCATCAAATTGATCAGACCAGGGTCCTTCTCAGGTTACCAACAAAAGGTACCGAGGTAGTCCAGAGCACTGGCATTTTCATCTTCCTTGAAGGGAAGAAGTCTCACCCAAAGCACAACCAAGACAAATAAAATAGGGAAGGGTAATAATAATTCTTAGACAAATCCATACAATATTATGATCTTTGTAGTATTGCGCAAGATAGATTAAACTCAGAACTATGTAAACATTCCTAACTTAGATTAAAGGAAACAAAGTTGTGTTGCAGCCATAAAGAATCTGTATCCCCTTAATCAGATATGACATAAAGAAAATATGAAACAACATTCAAGATGATCTGAAGCTTAACAAACATAGTAACTTCAAAATTTGGATCTCTCCTTGTATTAAATTCATAAGTTTCTTCTCAATTACATAATGCTCTGCTCAGATACAGACACAACTTGACCATGCCAAAGCTTAACAACAATATCTATTACTGTGAGACATGGTTAACCCTTACCAATACAACTAGACATGACTCTTTACATACTTGGTCTAGCTTCCGAAAACCAGAATCTAGAATCATAGAGAACATCTACCCAAAACTGGACAATAATATAAAATTTGAACACATTTAAACAACCTATAATTCATAATCATAATTGACAACAACCAAAAATTAACAAACAATAATCAACCTAAAATCAACACTTTACAGTCATATTCATCCCATATTTATAAGCCAACTGGGATTTCTAGTTTTGAGACTTCATATCCTTTCTTGTTCTTGTTTCTCCATGTTGGTGTTGTGATGTCCTTCCTTCCAACCGTTTTTGGTTTATTTCCTTGTTCTATTGTCCCGCTCCTCTGTGACTTGCGCACCTTCTCTTTGACCAAAATTGGAATTACATCATCCCTTGCACAAATTCTAAAAACAAAATGAAGGGCCCAACAGGCTCTGACCACATTCCTTGACTTGTCCTTGAGTCAAGTCCTTGGTTCTTTTGTGGCCTTTGGACTGGCCTGTTTCTTTCCTTTTTCTGTTGTCTCTTCTTTTCTTCCAGCTTCTACTTGAGTGATTTATTTTTCTATATCTTCAAATGAAGGACCCAACTCTGGGATCAATTCCAGTGCTCTCTTCTTTACCCCTTGGAAATTGAAAACCTTGTCTTGCCACTTCCCGATGAGGAGTGAGGCTTCAACCACGAACTATTGAGTCATGTATATAATGCTTCCCTTAGGCTTGGGCACGACCAGGAAGTTCCATTCTGAGTCGGATGTAGCATATACCTGATGCATTTTCATATATGTTGTCTAAACAACCGGTCAAAACTCTCGTAGCTCTTTCTTAGCTATTGACTATGATTCAAATAGAGCATTCAACTCGTTGTCGACTTGCTGGATCTGATCAAACTTTTCCTACTGCTCCAGTGGATCCATGGTGATGAAAAATTCCTTGTTAAGCGACTGGATATTCGTGCACAAATACTCCAAGGTCTGGTTGCATCATGAAATGATCCCCATCCAATCACTAACTTCCCAAAAAACCTTTATGCATTCTGCAGTTTTCTTGTGCAAGGCTTCCCTTGCATTATTTCCTTCAAGCACAACTATTTCCATTTTCTATTGAAGCTTTTGGGGTTTTTGTTCTTCTTCCTACTGACTCTCCTACAATTTTTCTTCAAGGCTCTCAGTATGAATGACCAACTCTGACCATGCTACCTAGAGTAGCTCAATCTTCTCTACCGACTCTTCTGCTACACCGAATTCAAGAATTTGGGGTGTTGTCCTTCGGATTACTTGCCAAGATTTTGTAAGATTTTTGTGGACCTTTTCCATTTTCTTCTTTGCTTGGATCTTTGCATACTCCTCCTGTGTCCGATGGGCTTATGTGAGGAGTGATTCCTCCTTATCAAACTCTACATCATGTTGGTCTTGCTGGAGCCTCTTCTCTGATCATCCCAATTAGTTGCATTGATGGCCATTGAGTGAGGTCACCAGAAGAAGTAGTGGCCTCCCTGGGTACTCAGACCTGCAGTGGGAGTCCACTGGCTGTTACATTTTTCAATGATGTATCCACCTCTTCCTCCCTTATAGATGGACCTTGCGGCCACTGTGCAAGTCTTATTCTTACCGATGATGGAAGGAATGGGATTATCTCTGCTTTTTCCAAGCAAAGATGCACCAACTCTTTCCACTTTTGTGGGTTCTCGAGTACTAGGTCCAGTTGTTCTTGCAATGAGGATGCACTCTATCCTGATGTTGATTCATGTTCCTTCTGAACCTATGGTACTTCTGCCTATTTTTATATAGTGGTGTCTGTGGTTCCACCTCTTTGGATGGCTCTCTCAAAATTGATTGTTAAGAGAGGGAATTGAGGGCTTGGGTCTTATGGTATGGGGACAATCTGAGTCTCTGATGAAGTAAGAGTGTCCTGGATTGGCACAAATGAACAATTGACTAGATTGGTACTTCTGGGGTCCAACCAGTGAGTTCTGGTATCTTTTCAGGTAGTTCCGGGGGGTCCAACTCCATGGGCTTTGGTTCAATGGTTTGGGGTTAGGTGTTTGTTTATTGTAGTAGCGATTGGGGTTATGCGAGTGATGGGGGTTGTTCAGTGATAATGGTGGTGGATGCACTGGTATCTGGTTCAAGGTTGTCCTAGATATCAATGATAGTTTGGGCCGCTCAAGTGGCTACTCGAGTATGATGTATGGTTGATGATATGATTTGAGGGTTCATGATCTTAATTGGGGAGAGCCTGATCCTAGGTTTCTTGACCAAATGGTTTGCAATGAATGCTATGTTAAGGATGTCATTGAAATATTTACCTATCAACATAGCTTTCTCTAGAAGCTGTAGGAACATGGGCAGTGTCCTCTTCTTGCATTCCAGTGGCTACATCTCCTCTTCCTCCTCCTCTAAGTTGGTATGCATTGGAGCATCTTGCTTTTTCTCCTCTGGACCCTAGCTCAGTCCTACCCTTGCTTCCTATCTCTTCTTCTTCAATAGCTCTGCATGTAGAAGGTAGTCCTTCCTTGACTTTTGCGGGTTTCGTTTCACTCCTGGCCATGACATTACTTCCTTGTCAAAGGCTTCCTTATCCAAGTAAAACAATAGCATCCGTGAATGAAAATATTCAGTTTTGACATGCCTAGGCCAAACAAGCATATGGTGGAAATTCAACCTGACCGCAATATTCCTCATGTTCAAGTTGAGAATCTCCTATGGTATGCGCAACCTCTAAGCTTCATCAAGTAGATGATTGTACCACTTTAATAACATTGCATTGTTAAATGTTGTGTTCTCTGAGTCTGACCTTGAGTGCCAAGGCTTGAACATATTTTCTAGTAGACCTTTATCTGTTGGTGATAGCTATCTTCCTGAGGGTGGCATCCACTTCAACATGGAGAACACAACAAGCAAGTATCAAAAGGTGAAGATTCCACCCTTCTCCTGGGCTTCCTTGCACGCTAGAAAGATTTCTTCCAATAGGTAGCTACACCAATTGAACACTGCTCTATTGGAACAAACATCTTCCACCGAGAGGGCATCCAACGTGCACTTTCATTTGTTGTAGGACCTCATTACCTTCCTAGCAATTACATAGCAAGTTGTTATGACCATATCTGGTAAAATGGCGTCAATATTGGTTGTACGCCCCCCTCTCTGTGTATGAAATCTTTCATATAGGATGGATTCTCCCTTCTTCTTCCCATGTTTACTGTGTCCCTTGAACCCTTTTGAGATGTATTTTCCTTCGATGGCTAGGCCCTTGAGTTGATGGATATCCTTTGCATGAATGGGATACTGTCTATCAAGCCATAATATCCTCTCATGTACCTAACTGATGAGGAACTTGGTACAGCGTGCAACCTCACTGGTAGTGTTGAAGACTGGAAAGTATCAAAGATTCATGATTGTGGACTTAAATAGGTTGATAAACTATGACTTTGATACGAATTGCATCCCTCCGATATCATCTGGAGCCACATTCCAGAACACGTCAATTTTTATTTGTGGGAATAACACTTGGTCTATCAGGTCGAGGTCGAGGTCGAGGAGCTTCACTTGCTTGACCTTCCCTTTGAGGTCACCCATGACCTCAACCCGGGGATCACACATGATGCAAGAGCATCGCCAACACATCAAGCGAGCTAGCGCGGAAGCGGAGGACAGTTGGACAAGCCAACACAAATTTTGAAAACACTTTGGGATTGTTGCGCGATCTTAAATGAACCATTAAGATGAAGCGCAATTTGTATGTTGTAAATGTACCTTGAGTGGATAGCTCTCGTCCTTAGTAGGTAGATGACATTTAAAATAGTTAATGTAAAGTAGATAGAATTTAATTCTAGACTAGACAGTTGTAGAGCGCAAGAGGTAAACGGGATATAGACACCCTCATTGTGCATTGTAAGATTATTCAGAAACAAATGGAGCATAGAAGAGCAAGCATAGAGCTGAGGAAGAACACCCGTGTACAGATAATTTGAATTAATAGACAACTTTGATTCAAATTCATGGGTTTGTGTTGTTCTCTATGTATTTGATGTTGATGTGCTCATGAATGTTTGCTTCCTGTTATACATTTTATTTTATATGCTATGTATGTGATTTCATGTATGAATTGAAGTCTGAGAGGAAGAGGGAATGAGTTTCAATTGTTTCTCTATTTGAGCCAAAGAATTCCTGCAAGGAGTGCAGTCGAAGTGTTTGCAAGGAGTGCGTTGACAGAAGGTTCAG
>JASDQU010102365.1:185829-200838 GCA_032191745.1 Picea mariana
AAACTTGGGGCGAATGCTTACGAGATTGAATTACCCGATGGGATCGGAATATCTCCGATATTCAATATCTCAGATTTATACCCATACAGGGTTGGAGAAGTAAATACTGGAGTTGAGTAGCCAGTGATTTAGTGGATGAAACAATTGCCAGTTGCAGAGAAGCCACAGATGGAATGCATACTGGACAAGAGAGTGAGTAAGAGGACCAGGCGAAAACAATACTTCGAGTATCTGGTCAAGTGGAAGAACCATCCAGTTGAAGATGCCAGCTGGGAGACCGAAGCAGAGATACAAAATCATGGACAAACTGTGCAGGAGCTCATGGACAGGAGCCCATGAAAATTTTCAAGCCGAGGAGTATGATGCAGAAGCATCACCAACACATCAAGCGAGCCAGCGCGGAAGCGGAGGACAGCTGGACAAGCCATCACAAATTTTGAAAACACTTTAGGATTGTTGTGCAATCTTAAATGAACCATTAAGATGAAGCACAATTTGTATGTTGTAAATGGACCTTGAGCGGATAGATCTTGTCCTTAGTAGGTAGACGACATTTAAAATAGTTAATGTAAAGTAGATAGAATTTAATTCTAGACTAGACAATTGTAGAGCACAAGAGGGAAATGGGATATAGAAACCCTCATTGTGCATTGTAAGATTATTTAGAAACAATTGGAGCATAGAAGAGCAAGCAGAGAGATGAGGAAGAACACCCGTGTATATATAATTTGAATTAATAGACAGCTTTGATTCAAATTCAGGGGTTTGTGTTGTTCTCTGTGTATTTGATGTTGATGTGCTCATGAATGTTTGTTTCCTATTATACATTTTCTTTTATATGCTGTGTATGTGATTTCATGTATGAATTTAAGTATGAGAGGAAGAGGGAATGAGTTTCAATTGTTTCTCTATTTGAGGCAGAGAATTCCTGCAAGGAGTGCAGTCGAAGTGTCCGCAAGGAGTGCGTTGATAGAAGGTCCAGGTAGAGATAACTTTTGTTCTCATTCATCCAAGAAGGTGTAGCTGGGCACAGGAGCCGTGCAAGGAGTGCGCAGGCCAAGTAAGAGTCTCAGGGTTGTGGACCTCAGTGAGTCTTTGAAGACTGTTGCTGCAGGTGTGCGCAGAGTCGAGGGGCTTCAACACTTAGACGTTGTTGGAGGGTTGCCGCAAGGAGTGCATGCAAGAAGTTTCTTGAAGGAATTTGAAGGTCGTGGAAGAGCTCAGGAAGAATAGACCTTCAATTTCATTGAAGGACAATGTAGGGAAGCTGAGACTTGAAGGTTAGCATAAGCGTCACAGGTTTTCATGCAGAGGGGAACAAGTTCCACAAAAGGAACACAGTCATTTCGCAGAATCATCAAAGGAGGAGTGGACGGTCGAATTTCTCCAAGGATATTTCACGAAGTTCCGAGGGTCTTTAGATCTTGCGGAGGTGCAAGGAGGTTATGACAAGAACATCCAAAGGTTCAAAGCTCAGGAGGGGTGGAACCGTTGATCAAGACCACGAGGGTCGTTGGACTCACACACACATTGTGGGTCGGGGTTTCGAGAGTCGAAACTCTAAATTATCACAGCAGAAATTGCAATATCATGATCTACGATATCCTGACAGATCAGAACCATCCATCAGTGAGGATGCATGTCAGAAATTCTGACGAAGTCGGGGTTCGGCATATCGGGGGTCTTGAGGACAGGATACTCTTGTAGCTTGGAATCACGAAACACGATATTCCGATGGAAGAGTTGTGTGGGACCACGAGAGTCAGAGTGGAGGACAGGTGGCACATCGTATCGGAGTTCGGGGAAAGTAAAGTCCTGAACATTTTGGCATTAGGATTCGCAATCCCGCGAAGTCCAAAATCTCAATAGAAGTGACGAGAAGTGGAAAAGTCAACTCGCACATGTGCCTCGGAGCTTCGGCGTATCGAACATCGAGAGTCGGTAAGATGAGTGCTTGGTATCGTGAGTACCAAAATCACGATAGGGAAATTTACGATAGAGGAAGGAGAAAAGTCAGCTTTGACTGGCCAGTGGGTCTCGAAGATTCGAGAGCCTAGTGATTGACCATTAGACTTGCGAAGTTGCGAGTTCTGATTCCCCGATAAGTAAAGAGAGGGGGATCGCATGAAGAGATCTGTGGGAGCAGATTTCCCGATAGGGAAATAGAAGAACCGATTAGTGTTCTTCGGGTCGAGGAAAGAGAAGATCCTGTGAGCTGACATGGACCTTTCGACCGGTGGGTTGTGAGGAAGGGGGCGTTGGTGTCAAAACGGCTCATATGGAACTACTTCCTTGGAGAGAAAAATTTGATTTCCTGTAGCTCTCGGCATCGCTGCTATTCATTTCTAAGAAACTTAGACTAACTATACTAGGATTTGGGGATGCAATGGGGAGAATTTGCATGCTCTATGACAATTTTATAATTCTCAATTATAAAATGGAAAACAATAAGTCTTACGCTGAGTTTACGTAGCCTTACACTCAGGCCATATGGTGAGATTTGTCACTACTCCTAGGCTACTCATGATTAACCCTATAGGAACATCCTGGAGCTAAGGTGTTCGTCGGGACTGTTTAATGGGGTAAATCTATTGTGGGATTCCGAAATTTACTGAACAAGTTGGTGGGGACGTGGCTAGATTCAGACCTTACCATTTGAACGATTGAGAATCCTAGTGCGAATACCAATGGTATCTTCGTGTATCGCAGATTTATGGTCTAACAGGGTTCAAACAGGTTACTATACCGATCATAAAAAATATGACTAGAACGGGTGTATGTGGCACATGGACTAGGATTACGTTCAAATTCACTCTCCTTCCAACCATAATGGGGTCCCCGTCATATTTAATGACTATAGTTAATATGCTCATGGCTCTTCTAATCTTGCTATGTTGAGTAAGCAATTCTGCACCAAATTAATACTTAGACGGAAAAAATGAAATACATGTCATGACACAACAATGCACACTCTGACTTTATTAACTGAATTTAAAGAAATTGCAGAAATTCAAATCTAACTACTATACATGCTCCTTTGGACTATAGAAACATTCCTTTAGCTCAATCTTGTGAAATATAGGGTTTCAGGTGAGGGCCATTCACCTATCCTTGTTGAAGTATACCATCTAGTTGCGCGAGTCTGACTGCTCCAGAGTATCAGATCTTCGCAAATATAAATGGGACCAAGCAATGCATGTGAAACTTTCTTGGATGTTTTTGGTATCGATTGTCATAATTTAGGACCTTTTCTCCTTGCACAAATGTTTTGGCCTTAATGTTCCTGTCATGCCAAGATTTCTACCTATATTTCTCAACTGATTGAAAAGTCTGCTAAAAACTTGGCCTCATCAAGTTCATGCAAATCCATAACCCTCTGTGAAATTGATTCATCCTATGACATATGTGTAACCTATGTGATTTATAGACTAGGGGTAATGAAATCTGAGGAACCACAACCTATTTCCCATAGACCAAATGAAATGGAGTATACTTGTGAAGCTTCTTCATGGTCATCCTGTAATCCCATAAAACTGCTGGGACTTTGTAATCCCAATCTTCCATGTTTGGGCAACAAACCTTCTTCAAACCTCTCTCCAGAATCTTGGTAAATGCCTCTACTGTGCCATTGGCTTGTGAATGGTAGGGGTTTCTTTTATGATGTTGGATTAAGAACTCTGTTGTAAGATTTTATATTGTAATACTGATAAAATGACCACCCTGATCACTAATCAGACTCCTAGGACATCCAAATCAAGTGATAATGTTTTCAAAAATAAATATGGTAGCGGTCTCAATTGAACAATCCTGAACAACGACTGCCTCTCTCCATATTGTTAGGTAAACAGTTGCAGTGATAATATACCTATCCTTTGAGAGCTTAGATGTCAGATTGATCTGTCCAATAAAATAAACTGCCCACTTCTCAAATGCTTGCATAGCTCGAATTGGTTGAAGAGGCAATTCGTCTCATCTTGATGACTTACCTACTCTCTGGAAAACATCACAAGATCTAGTGTACTCCTTCACATCCTTGAAGAGCATGGCCCACCATAATCCATCTTGGAGGAATTTCTGCGCAGTGGCCTTTCTTCCAACATGGCCTCCTGCAACTCCACTATGGCACTCCCAGAAGATATCATGTCTTTCATGGTCCAAAATGCATCTCCTAAGGATACCGTCTAGGCCAAAATTATACAATTTCCTCACGATCAATTGATAGTACACTGATCGAACCACCATATAGCATTTTTGAATTACGGAGTATGTTTCTGGGAAGGTCCCTGTACTCTGGAAGACTGTTGTGTATTCCAGGTATTCTGGTACTGCCTCAACTAGGAATAGGTTTGCATTTGGGAGTTTATCATTGATTATTATGCCACTCTCCCTTGACTCCAATATGGACAAATGAACAGGACCCATGTTGCATATTCCAGGTTTGATTATCACCTCAAATGAAAATTCCTAAAACAATAACAACCATCAACAAATTATTCCTTCCAAGAAAGGCTTGTTAACTAGATATTTTAAAGTAGAATGATCAGTAAAAAAATTAAAATGAGAACCTAATAGGTAATGTCTAAACTTTTGTAGAGCATAAATCATAGCCAAACCCTTCCTTTCTATAGTTGTACAATTTCATTCATCTTGCGATAGCCTCCTGCTAGAAAAATAGATGGGATGATTTGTATTTCCATCTCTTGGTTGCATCAAGATGGATCCCATGGAAATACCTGATGCATCCATACATACATGAAATTCCTTTTCCCAATTTGGAAATATCAAAATAGGTGTTGTATTGAGAGTTTCCTTCAGGATGTCAAACTCTCGATCACACTCTGGTGTCCACTGGAAAAATTAAGACTTCTTGAGTAGATTTTCCAGGGGTGCATTAATATTCGCATACCTTTTGATGAACTTGTGATAGTACCCTGTGTTCCCTAGCGTTGAGCACAAATTCTTAGCACTTGTAGGAGGTGGCATATTCAAAATGACTGCAAATTTTGCTAGGTCTACCAACACTCCTTCTCAACATACTATGTGGTGTAACAGGTTTCCATGTGCCACACATAAGATACACTTTTTGAGGTTTAAATATATTTGTAGCTCCCTACACCGATCAAACATAAGCCATAGTAGCACCACATGTTCTTTTAGCAGACTGTACATCATCCAATCATCCATATAAGCTTCAATAAATTTGTGAATAAATTCTAGGAAGGCTGCTATCACAATCTGGTAAAAACCTACAGGTGCATTCTTTAGACTGAAAGGCATCACATTATAGGAAAATGAACCCCATTCTTTTATGATTGTGTTCTTATTTTTGTATTCTTCGGTAATTCTTACTTGTTGATACCCTGAAAATCCATCTGCAAATGAGTAAGATTCTTTCCCCGCAACATGTTCTAGAACCTCGTCAGTAAAAGGTGTGGGAAAAGGGTCATGCACACAGGACGATTTAAGCCTTCTATAGTCTACACATACCCTAATGTCCTATGTACCTTTCTTGCTTTGGATAACTATGGGGCTAACCCACTCTGCTTATTCAACTGGAAATATCAGTCTGGCCTCAAGCATCTTGTCTATTTCCCTCTTAACCATTGTTGATGATAAAAATCGCAACGAGGATTTCTCCCGCAAAGTATTGCTAAAGCCTATTATTTATAAGCTAATGATATATATAATACTAGTAGGTGGGACCCCCTTGTAGATTGGAGGATCAGTGATAGTCTTGTTACACATTTTATGTTGTTGTTTCGATGATGCTTACCGGGTTCTACATGATTGATGATGAAATATTGGTTTTATTTGAAACATAATGGGAGATGGATAATGGATTTTATGTGTTGATTTTGTTACTCTGAGCTCTAATCCCATGTTATGAATGGATTATTTTTACTGGGATTAAATTGCTATTGTAGCCATGATTCATCACATGTTACACCTACACAAGACACATGTTAGTGATCACAAGAGGCAAAAGAAATATGGAATAAATCCAAGAAAATAGAACTATGATAAACTATGCTATTCTATGCTATATTATATGAATTTGAAATTAAAGAAATTGATGTTAGTCCTAACTAGAAATGTTAGTGGCTATATGATTTTTATTGAGTTATGGTGCGCATGTGATATATGTTATAGTATGGTTTTGGATTAATCGTTAGTATAGATCTAGTGGTGCATTTGGCAAGCAATGTATGCAAGTTTCGATGCATGGATTAATGACATGGGTTAATGTTTGGTTGGATGTTGTGTACTACGTAATTGAATGAAGGGAGGATGGAAGCGACATGCAGTAAATGCACGTCACTCCATACTTCTCCCACTGGCTTTCACCCTAGCTTGGTTATTGTTCATTTTGATTTTCGTTGTGGTTAAGCTCTGATAATCAGGCATGGAAGGAACTTCTCGAGCAAGCTCGCATTTTTAAGGCCATTTGGTTACAGGTATGTTTTTTTCACCCATCCATGAAATCGCTTTGTTTATGAAATAAATGTTGGCTTGATGATGTATTGGTCTATGTTTTTCTTAAGGTGGGCAACTGTGTAAACTCATGGTGTTTCTCTAGAATGGCTATTTGTGTTATTCATTGCAAATGGAAAATTTGATGGTTGAAGTCACCATCTCATTGATTGTTCTGTGTGGTGGAAGTTGTGATGGCTCTCTATTGTCTCTATGGGTTTTTGTTGGAGAGTTTCATTCTATTCGGACTTGTTGGCCATATCCTCACAGTCCTTGTAACCACACCTGATTGTATTTTGGTGTTATGGGGTTGTTGTGTATGATTTGAACCACCTTTGGGTCACTGCATATCATTTTCCACCTAGTCGTGGGCTCATTTTATGTTAATGGTACTTGCACATTTGGTTATGGTGGCTATTATGCCAAGAGGCTTGCTTTAGGGTTGGTTGCTATTACCTAGGCTCTGCATTTCTATCAACATTATTCGAATTTTGGGGAAAACCATGAGGGTTATGCCCCTGTGTGTTCTCGATGTTGTTTACTGGCCAATAAGAAACCTCTTCTCCTTTGTTCATTGTCTCTCCTACCTAGGGTCGAACTGTCACCCTATCATACAAGCTAAGGGTTATAATGTGTGTGATTCCACCTCACTTTTCTCAAGGGTTTCTCACCCATTGTCGACAAGGTCGACCTCCAGTCTCCCTATGTTCATTCCATCAGGTGAACCCTTTATTATTTAGAGCCTGATTTTGATAAACTAAACCAGTTACACCTTGTCGAGTATCTTGTTGACCGTCATGAGTTGGTGGAATAACGTTGATAGTAGTTTTGATTATCGAATCGTCTCTATTGATCAGGTTGATTACACAATTGTAATCAGCAATGATTATTGGTATATAGACATTGCATTATTTTATTATGATAGTTGAATCGATAGCTCAACATTGTTTTATAGTTTGATTGGGAGTAATTAGATGTGTACAATCACATAAATGCTTCTTTGTGTTATGCATTGGTCTATATGTTTCCTACAACATGGTATTAATTGAAGTGATGGTTGTTGTTGTTGTGTGTTTAAATTAACCGATCGATATTATTGCAATTTGAAGTATGGATAATTGTGGCTTGGGTGTCCACTATATATGATTTATGGATATCGTGCATCGTATCATTTTATTGCACCATCAGAGATGGGCATGAGATTTTTAGTAGTATGGGTTCATTGCAATTTAATTGTTAAATTGGTTAACGGAATGGAATCAAGCATGTTTTAAAAGAGCTTGTGTCTGTGTTTGATTTGAGGAATTAAATTATGGGCAGTGGTAATGTTTTTATGCTGATTAGAGTTGAAAAAAATGACCGTGTGTTCCTTGTATTTTGTTTTAAATATGAAGGGGAAGTAAGTGAAAAAGAAACAAAAGTATTTTAACTAGATGGGTGAAGTCATGAGGCTTCTGAGTATGATTTTTGTAAGATTTTAAGGAAATTGAATGTGGACAGTGAACAAGTTTTAACACACAGTAATGGTTTCAACACACAATAATTGTTTAATGGATGTTGGAATAATTGTATTCAATACATAACTATTTTTATGGATTACTTAATTGATTTTTCGAACAATATCCACTCTTTTCCCCTACCATTATTTCACTTTTCGCTAATTCCAATTCCCCTCGCCTTCCGATATTCACTATCCACTCCCTGTTCCTAAAATTTAATTATAGTTAAGATAAGTTATGTATTATGACAATCAAGGGATCACAAGGATGAATTACAGTGATATATTCTTTTGGTTTATGATACAATTGATTGTTTGTTATCTGTGAGCAGTAATCATGATCTTTTCCACCTCATTTAAACATTGTTCTCTCAATACAACCCCTCGCATATCCCAGAACCTTTTTTCACCCCATGCTCATTGATAACTGTTAACTATTAAAAAAATTGTATGGATTGGATTGCATGAGTTTGATATGTTGTTGAGCCAAATTTTATTTCATATTTTAAAAGAGTTCTCATGTATGGTTGTTAAAAAAACAATTTTCTAATCAATCATGCATACTAGAATGATATTTTTCAACAGAGGTATCCATGGAAGAGGTAACTGAGGAAGAGGTAATTGGAATAGGGGCCCTAGAAGGCCAATATTCTCTATAAAATTTGATGCAGACTCGCAAGAGTTAGGCCAACTATTTCAAGATGGGTTTTAACTGGATTGGGAAAGGACTGGTTCAACCTAGGACCGAAAGGCCTCCCTTCCAATCCCCATAGGTCCTTGGTATCCTCATGCCTCCTCATGTCTCACTACAGCCTGAAGTTCCCGAAAACAATGGATGGAAAGAGAGTTTCCACCCTGTATTCTCCCAACATCGCGGTTGGCCTAACTTGTATTTACCTGCTCCCGCACCTATCAATTAAATTTTCCAAGATGCCCCTGCCCACTCACCATTTTAGTCTTCCCATGCTAGGGAAAGGTTGAAAACCAAGGACCACCATGCCCCTGAGAAAGGAAAATCCATTGATGCCCCGTCCTCACCCTCAAATGACTCTAATAAATCTATGTCCTCCCGCATGCATTGGAGATATGATTTCTCTCATGTGATCAGTGAGATTAGGCCTAAAGTATCCACACAGCCTAAGGAAAATTCAAAGAGATCAAAATGTGACAGCAACAACAAGGGAAAGATTTCCTCCGAGAGTGAAAAATATGGATTTAAAGTTTTTTTATATATTAATTGTTGAGAACTGTTGACTTCTGAAATATTGGACAACACGCTATTTTTGGATATATGAGTAATATATTTTAGAAATATTTTCAATTATCATTGAGATAAATTGTCAAATATCAATGTGATGATGGGAGTCACAAGGAGGGATGTTTGTTTTTATTTACTAGTTGTGTTATGATTTTTAAAAGCTAAAGGGAGTCACAAGGGGTCCCACCTACTAGTTATTATTTATTTAAAAACTGTTATTATGATTTATTACTTTTCCCCCATAACTAAAAAGTTGTTTGAGTTTTAGTTAACTTAACTAAGGAAGTAGTTCAACTACTTAAACCAATTCTAATTTGATTAAAGGCAAAAGGAAAGGGAGGAACAAAAGGAGAATATAAGGAGAAGCATACTAAGGTTTTCTCTTTGATTTTTTGTTTAGATAAGTCATTTTTCATTTATTCCTTAATTCATTAGAAGCCTAATTCTTTTTTATGATAGCAGGGTCCTATTGTAGAGAACAATATTCAGGGATGAATTACATCATTCCGACACTTGTTTTTTAGAGGTGTTGATATATCTTTGATATTTTGTGTAGACTTGTTTATTTCTGAATTAGATTTCATGACTGACAGAGGCTATTGTGAAGATTTGAGTGGGAAGCAATTTGTGGCAAGCTGATCCAAATTTTAAAGTTTAGTTTTTTTATTTTCTGTCAGAAGTCCTTTTGTATGTTTCATCAGGGATGTCTAAGTTTGACTTTGGTCCAAAACTTCCTCAGGAAATTTTGTAAAGAGAACGATTCTTTGATGAATTGGAATGAAATAAAATATTTCTTTATGTCTCATCTATTTTTATTATTGACTTGGTTTCTTTACCTATGTCTCTATATTTATTTCAGCATCTAATATGTTCAAACAATTACATAAATAATGATTTTTTCAGCAAGCTTTTATTTATAAAAAAACATCCTTAGCACTTGTAAACAATACTCTTGAATTAGGATACCAATTTTGATGGCTATAAACAAAGGGTGATATTCCCATCTATATTGCTTTATCTAAGCGGGATATGAAAATGTTTGAGTAAGATCATTTCATATATTTTCCTCAACATTTATTTTGGGGACCATACGGGGAGATATTCAATATCTCTTTGGTTAATTTTTATGCTTGATTAGCGTCAAATACATCTATTTTTTCTAATATTGATTCTTTGACTGTTTTATTTCTTAATGACTATGTCTGTTGCAAGGCATCCCAATATTGATCCCAATCTTCAAGATCGGACCAACATCCCTTTGAATATGTTTAACACCATTTTAGACACCGCCAATACTTGTTCTGAGCTTAATCATTCATGGGCAACAATTGAATGAGATATTAGTGCCCAAGAACATTGGGAAGCTAGACATAGACAACCTAGAAATCATCAATAACCTTCTTGTTCCTTCATATTTGGTCTTCCTTTCATGTCCTTAGACTCTCGTGTTTCTAGGAAGAGGCTTATCACTTGAAATTAATCCTATTGCTGAAATAGGAAGAAGGAACGTTGTGTAATCAACCCAACAAATTTCTCTAAGGAGAAATTTGTTTGATTCATCCATCTCATCTTTTTCTCCCTCCCCTATCATCCACAAGATGACATCTAGTGGTGGCTCTGGTGGCACTAGAAGTGCTTCCTCCTCTCAGTCTTCATCTTCATTAGTGATTGGTATCTTATATAGCCACCATATACCTGTCCAATCTACCAAAAATCCCACCAAAGTGATTAAAATGTATGGTCTTTTTCAATTTGAAGAAGACACCACAACCACACCATGGCATGTGTCCTCTCCTCTTAACCTATCACCTGCTACTCGTCCACTTCCTAAATTCAAAGAGAATATCCCTAGGTTTTTGGGGAATAACACTGTCACTACAAACGAACACCCAGTGGCATTTTATAATGCTTTTCACAACATAGGAGCCAATGACAATGATACTTGCATGCAATTATTCGTCAATTCCTTGGAAGGAAAGGCTGCGGTCGATTTATTTGACCTTCCTCCTAAGATTATGTCTACTTGGGAGGAGTTAGTTTATTGGTTCAAGTCCACCTATGGGAAATTTAAAAGACCATATAAGAAGTTATAGGAGTACAATAACATCTCCTATAAGGATGGTGAAACCATCAAGTACTTCAACTTGTGTTTCACTAAATTATGCAATCAAGTCCATGAACTCATTCGACCTCAGAACCAAGCCTCTTTCATGCATTACCTTCCCCGTATCGCCATAGGCTTCAGGAAAAATTCATTGATAACCTCAGTTCCACTCTGCATACTTGTTTAGAGTATGAAGAACAACTTGAAAGAACATTTCTTCCTCATGGAGCATCGATTAAACAAACATACATGTCCACTCTCTTACATCTAGTACAAGATATGAATAATCATATGATAGCATATGAGCAAAAGGGAAATGTCTCCCCTCTCACCCCTGGAGATTAATCCTCTTCTGCACCCCCCTTTAGAAATTGAATTGAAATTAATTTTCAGCCTAAATCTATCATGCCTCGAAGTTGGTGTAAATTTTGCAAAGAACACCACGAGGAAGACACATGTGAGGTAAGGAAGAGCACTAGAGATAATATCTTTGGTAAAAGAACAAAAAATAACATCGTTGTACTAGATTTTGCAGAGCCAGAAGATGTCATGATCATCAATACTAGGAACAAATCCTACGCTCCCAATGGAAAATATGATCCTCCCCGCAACTCTTCTAGCCTGAGCTCATCCTCACTAACTGCTACTGTTCAAGTTCCTAAGGTTCCTAACATTCAAGGAACAACTTCCCCTCTCCCCTCTTCCAAATATAATATTTTGAATCAGTTGGCCAACATCAAAGAAAATTCCACCCTCTTGGACATGGTTGTTGTCCCTGAACAACAGAGGAATCTAAAACAATTCATGGAAGGAAAATCTTTTGTTGTAGAAAACCTCTCTGAAGAGGTGAATGAAGAGGATTCATCTGTAAATAAAGTCAGTGTACATAACTTTAGATGCCCTCTAAAAAATTCCCCTTTTTATATTTCTGTAAAGATTATGGATAATATCGCCCATTGTTGCCTCATTGATGGGAGATCGGGCCCAAGTGTGATGTCGAATATTATTATGGAAGAGCTTGGCTTGTCTTGTACAAATGAAAATTCCATGAACATGCTCTCTTATAATAGTCTACAACAAACATCCATATGTGAGATTAAACATGTGACCTTAGTTTTGTGTTCTCACCCTGAAATAAGGACAACCCTTAACATTCATCTAATTCATATGCTAGTAAGCAATTACTCAATCATCTTGGGAAGATATTGACAATATTTGATGGGTGGATACCTCTCACTCGACGGGACATGCTTATCCATTCCTCATAATGGTAAAAACATTATAGTCCTTAGAGAGGGAAGGATTTCACCTTATATAGAAAGTGTCCCACAACCTAATGTGAACTATGCCAAAGAGGACCTAAGGGTGTATTCCATATTTGTTGAGGAGGATAACATTCCCTTGGAACAAATTGTTGTAGATGATGGTATGTGGCACATGCACTTTGATGGTTCATGCTCTAGTGAAGGTAATGGAGCTAGCATAATATTTTACTCTCCTATGGGGAAAATTCATAACTTTTGTTACAGGTTGGAGTTTCTTTCATAAATAACGTCACTGAATTCAAAGCTTTATTATCAGAAATTGAAAATGCCTATAATATTAGCTGTGGTCACCTTTCAATTTTTGGATATTCCAAGCTTGTTTTGAACCTTTTACATAATATATACTCTCCTAGACACAAGTTGATGAAAGGATATACCCAAACTATTTGGGAACTTATCTCAAACCTATTATCTTTTAAAATCACCCATGTTAAGAGGGAATTGAACTCAATGGCTGATCGATTAGCTATTTTTGCAGCCTCTCCTAATCAAAAACTTCTGCCACATAGACCTAATTGTACTTTTCAATCTCTATATCGTCCACATATCCCTGACAATATAGAATCTTGGCAAGTCTTCCCCAACAATGAGAGCATCTATTCTTTCATTCAAAATGAACCCTATAAGCCCAAGGAAATCATATCCATAGATGATAACAAGATTCCTAAAGTCTTGAATTGTCTAGAGAGTTCATTTTGATCGAGTGATGTAGGAAATAAAGAGAAACATAAAAAAGAGGAGACGAAAATGAAGGTGGGTGAAACCATCTCCTTGAACATTGGGACACCAGAGTCTCCAAAGAATGTTAAAATAGGTGCCCAATGTTTGGATGAAGAGAAAATGAAGTTTGCCAAGCTACTTGGTCAATTTCAAGATGTTTTTTCTTGGTCTTATGAGGATATTCATTTTTTTTATCCTAGTCTTATACAACATGCCATCCCCATCAAGGAAGGCATAAAACCAGTTAAGAAAAAACAAAGGCCAATCAACCCTGCACTAGTAGAAACTATTCAAAAGGAGTTGGAAAGACTCTTGAAAGTTGGAATCATCCTTCCGGTCAAGTATTCTGAATGGGTTTCCAATTTGGTTCATGTGCGGGAAAAAACTAGTCATATTAGATTATGCATTGATTTTCGGGCATTAAATCGAGCTAGTATAAAACATCACTTTCCTCTCCCTAACATGGAAATGATTTTGCAGCAAGTTGCAGGGTCACAGATGATGTCCTTACTTGATGGTTTTTCCGATTACAATCAAATCAAGGTAAAAAGATAAAATGCATACAAAACCACCCTTATTACTCATTTGGGTACCTTAACTCACAAACGTAATACTTTTGGCTTATTTGTTACGAGTACCACTTTTAGAATATCTATGCAAATAATTTTCGATGATTTGATTGGTAAAATTATTCATGTTTACCTTGATGATCTAGTCATGTACTCTAAAGGACTATTAGTTGTCTCTAAGTTTCAAAAATTATGGCGAGGTCCTTTCAAAATTGCTTTTGTCCTAGGTAATAACTCTTACATTTTAAAATATTTATAGGAGTGATTGTTCTCCTATAGCACTAATGGTTCTCACTTGAAACATTACGTGGAACCAACTTGAAAATTTTTAACGTTGTTTGGATTTTATGTATATTAGTAGTCTAGCTCTTCTTTCATTTTCCATTGTTTTTCATTTCTTCTTTATAGTAGTTTGATTTTTTATTTCTTTTTTTAATAACTTCCTACTGATTTTCCATTTCTGTTGTTTTAAATTTTGTAATCTTGATTTTGTCATGATTTTTATTGATTTTTCATCTTTTAGTTGATTTTTGGTCAAGAATAAGATGTTGGATCAGTTCTGCCACAATGACACTCCTTCAAGATATTGTTAGTTAATAACAATCAATCTTACACAATTGTTATGATGTTCCCCCTAAAAGCACAATTGAATTTGTTATATGCTTTCACTGTTGTCTTATAAAGAAACTGGTGATCTCTCGCTTCTTCTTTCCATTTCTTTATCCATTTGAGAATTTAAAAGAGCAAGCCCATAATTTTTTCTCCTTGAAGCAAAGAGAAGGTTCTGGTTGAATGATTATGCATACAAGGATAAACCCCCTCATACTTAACATTTTTCATGAGTTATTCCCAAATTCCCGGTCATTTTTCCATTAAAACTGCTCACTTCCCCCTGTTGCATAATCATCTTGGTTATATCTTCTTGATCTGTTGTTCTTGGTCTACGAAACCATGTGTTCTGAGTTCTTAATATGTTGGGAGAAATTTTCCCTGTGGAGTCACCAGTTTGTTGACGATAAAAATCGCAATGAGGATTCCACCCGCAAAGTATTTCTAAAGCCTAT
>JASDQU010102366.1:0-12981 GCA_032191745.1 Picea mariana
TTCCCCATCCCCGTCCCACCACTCCTTACTCTCCTTCATCTCCTCTTAAAGTCCAAAAATTAACTAGATCTGAAATGGTTGAATGGAATCTAAAGGGTCTCTTCTATAATTACGATGAAAATTATTTTGTTGGGAACAAGTGCAAGGAGAAAAATATTTTTATGGCCATTTTTAAGAATTTTGATGAAGAGGATGTCGATGATTCCCATCATAAATATATACGCCAAGAAGATTCTCATACCCCACCCTCTGGTGCCCCAGAATTTGAAACGCTTATCTCTCTAAGTTCCCCCACTGGTATCTATACTCCTAAAACAATTAAATTAATTGGCTACATCAAGCATAGGAAATTCATCATCCTCATAGATAGTGGGAGCACCCATAATTTTATTCATCACTTCCTTTCTCAAGAGACCATGTGATGTATCTGTGTTGTCAATAATTTTCAAATCATGATTACCAATTGAGGTCCCATGAAATGTGGAGTGCATTGTGAAAATGTGCGCTTGAAAATTGGTACTTACCACGTGAAAGATTGTATTTTTTCTATTGACATGGGCAGTTGCGACATTGTCCTTGGTGCTAAATGGTTGTGTACGTTAGGCCCTATTGTAACCTAGGTATGAACCCCTACCCCTCCTCTCTCCTTTCCCTATGCCTTCATCAATTTTTCCTGTTTTGGTTGGTTACGTCAGTTTCCATTTTTTGAGTGACTTGGTTCTTATTCATTTCTTTCTTGTTTTATTTTTTGTGCATTTATATTTAAGTTTTTCCTAAAGGATAAATACATGTCGTATTTGGTTCAAAATGCCTGTCATCATGTTTTCCATTGATTGAGCTCACAACGGGTCCACCAAGCCTTTTTATATGCACAATAAACGACCGTGGACAAACATAACAATCCAAAGTGATCAATTTTGGGCTCAGATTGTGGGAACAAACATGTTAACTTTCGATGGTGGAGATCCATCAGGCCAATAAGATTGATGGTTTTGGTGCATTCTGAGTGTCGAAATCGCGCAGGGTTTAAATTCAAGAGAGAACCCACCAAGTAAAAGAACTAACCTAAGCCTGAACACTCGAAGTCCCAAAGTGAATCTGGACCATCCATCAGCAAGGACACATGGAGGTAGATCATTCACTTCAGTGATTTTCCTCTGGGACATTTCCAAGCACAACATTTGAAACTTCCTAAGCTCGAAGTATCGAAGTGAATTTCAACTGTCCATTAACAAGGACACGTGGAGGCAGATCATTCACTTCAACAATTTTCCTCGGGGAGATTTCCAAGAACAACATTTGAAACTCCCAAAGCCCAAAGTCCCAAAGTGAATATGGATTGTCCATCAGGAAGGACACGTGGAGGCAGATCATTCATTTCGAAGATTTTCCTCCAAGAGATTTCCAGGCACAACATTCGAAACTCCCAAAACCTAAACTCCCGAAGCAATCTGGACTGTTGATCTCAGATCAACAAGAACCGTTGATCTCAGATCAACAAGAACCGTTGATCTCAGATCAACAAGAACCATTGATCCTTGCAACAGCTAAATGTCACCTAGATCACATATTGTCATAAAATTGATGGCTACAATTCATTGTAGGGATGTAAACTACTAGGACGTTAATTTTATAGAGAGGTCCCACAATTGGAACCATAGTATTGTTGGAAGGGTACGTGGTAGCTTGTGGGGGATTGCGGGGGCCAAGGTGGTGTGGAGCCAAACCAGTTTCGAAAACTTCTGCAATCACATGCTTATATGACAACACATCACCTCCACATCACATGTCACCTCCACTCACTTCCACTCACACTCATGCTACCGCTCAACTTTTGCCACCTGTTCCCCACCTAAATCCCGCGTTGATTGCCTCAGTGACATCCTCATCCTACATATCAATGGTCCATATCGCATCCCATACCCCCCTTGATCATCCTACCTTTAGCGATGGGGGGGGTTCAGGAAAAGTGGTTTCCCCATTGTGGGTCCCGTCTAACGTGACACCTTCCCATGTTTCCATACCCCCCCCCTCTCTAATCCACTTACTGGCTACCCCCACCTCTAGAATCCTGCTGGTTTTCCTCTAGATACCATTCCTTTCACCACCCAACACCTGTCCTCCACTCACCTCCACTCACCTCCCAACCTATATACTCCTCTCTCTATGCACCACTTATATCCTTCACTACACGTTGCCAACTCTATACTCCCGATACCTACATCCTATTCACACTTCTTGTCACCTTTCGAAATCTGTCCTCACATGTCATCTACCATCACATCCACTCATCCCACCTCCCTATTGGATGCTCACCTCCACATCTCCCCTCATGACCATTGGGCCATCAACCATTTCAGTGAAGCTATTCACAGGTAGAGATGGTAGATGATGGGGTTGACGTAGAGTGTGCTTAGTTGCCGAAATCTCTGTCACAGATATAAAACATGGAGATCGTCCCAGTTTGACCCAACCAGTTCCAGAACACTTCAGAAGACTACCTCCTTCCTCAAGTAGATATCTACCAATATAGCCAGTTGTCTCCGGTGGCCTCTAGCTTGCAGGCATGCCATCGTTCAGCGCATAACTCTATTCTTCCATTCCGAGTCCTTTTCTGCCAATCTTAGTTCCTCTAGCACATGCATCAGTTCTGTCTCAGAGACAATTGTAGTTTTTATTTGATTAATTCCAGTATTTTCTTAGATTAGAGACAAGAGTGGTCTTCTATGTGTGATAAGAACCACTCTTGCTAATTAAGTCCAGTGTCTTAGTGAAGTTAATAATTTTTTCTACAAATAGTTACCTAAAATTAGGCCTCAGTCCCCTAAGGATAGGAACCTATGCAACTTTGTTAAATAGGGGGTCTTTGAATGTTTTGAGGGTCAAATTTTTTGGGAAAGAATAACACTACATCAAACTGGTTGGACCTATTATATGCATGGATTAAAGCTCTCTACCCAGTGATCATACTCTTGATGATAGTGTTTCGATCAAATCTTCATGCGTTTTTATCTTATATTGAATGTAGCTTTTGATTTGTACAAAGTACATGCCATTTCCTTTCATCTATTGTGTAAAATGTCTTTATTGATATGCAACTTGTGAAAATAGCTAATGCTTAGTGAAGATTTGTTTTTATTGCAACTTGAAGGAGTAATTGTGTTTTGATACATGTTGGATGTCTTGAAAAGATATTTTAATTATTGAACTTATTGCAACAGATTACTCATAGAGTAGTTTGTTGTTGTTGAATAAATTTCTATTTTTGACACACTAGTTCAGTGGGAGTTAACTGACTAGCTCTATTTTAGACTTTCTAATCTTAGACCATCACTATTATGCATGCACTTATAATTATAGGATGTCATTGCCTATATGAGTGAAGATCACTCACTCATTGATTAGATCATAATATACATTGATTCACATTCTTCATTGTGTATCTCTCTTCCTTTTCTTGATAATCTTTGTTTGTGCATGGTTTAGCTAGATCTCCTCTGTAGGTTTCCATGAAACACTGACATGGTATCAGAGCTACGCTACCTGGAGCAAGCCAGACAAGCCAAAGAATAAGGAAAATTGGAGTTTCGACGAGCTAAATCCATGGTTGTACCTTTCAGTAGTGATTTCTCAAAAAATTTTAAGTTTTTGAGGAAATGGCTCACGTAGGAAGTAAATCGACCCATTCTACGAGTGGGTTTTCAACCATTTTGTGAGATTTCTCACAGTTTGCTAAAAAATAAGCCATAAGATAGCCTCTCGAAATTGATACGAATCTGTGGTTGTACCTTTCAACAGTGATTTCTCCCAAAATATTAATTTTTTGAGGGAAAAACCTATCATGTGAGTAAATTGATCCATTCTACAAGTGGGTTTTGAACCGTTTGGCGAGATTCCTCACCGTTTGCTCAGAAAGTAAGCCACAAGATAGCCTTCTGAAACCAATATGAATCTGTGGCCGTACCTTTCTACATTGATTTCTCCCAACATATTAAGTTTTTGAGGAAACCGCTTGTGTGAAAAGTAAATTGACCCATTTTGCAAGTGTTTTTTCAACCGTTTGACGAGATTCCTCACCGTTTGATCAGAAAATAAGTTGGAATATCATCTCTTGAAACTGAAACGAGTTTTCACTTGAAGTTCCCTTTCTGCCGTGATTTCTTAATTTTTCACTTGCAGATTGAGAGTAAATTTTTAGGGGTTCTTAAAAACAGTGGGAGTGATGGATATGACAACTATTATACATCCAAACTTGGTGGTAATCCTCACACCATACAATTATTTTAATTGGAAGCCCAAGGCAAAATTCCAACTCAGAAGGAAAGGACTATATAATTTGATGATGGCGACAAAAACATAACCTACATCGACAATTGAGAAGATGAGATGGGAGAACCATAAGGATGAGGCGACATGACTACTTCTTGAGTTAATATTCACTGATCTATGGTTTCATGTTGGCCCATGCAAGACTCCAAACGAGATTTGGACCACCCTGGAAGGACTCTTTGGAAAGAAGGATGAGATGCGAGGTCATATGCTTGAGGTAGACTTGAATACCTTAGACCCTAAAGGTTTTGATAATATACATGATTTCTTTACTAAATTTAAATCTTTGATTTTGAGCTTGGGTGGATGTGGTATTGACAAGTCTACACAAGAGAAACAATTTATTCTAACAATCTTGGCCAAGCTAGGACCAAATATGTTGTATATGTCTCCAATTTCTATTCTGACCAATAATTTTTGGGCACAAATTGGAAAATGTCTACGATGAATCAGTTCATTGAGTCTCTCACACAAGAGTAGACAAAACTCATACAAATGAGCCTCATAAAAGATCCCAAAGCACATGCACTCACCATGCATGATAGAAAAGGGTCATCCAAACATAACAAGAATGAGGGATATTCCAAACCATTTAATGATTCTTTAGGTTCCAAAGACTCTTTTGATTCCAAGAAGAAGAACAAGGGAAAGGAGTGCACTTACTGCAATAAACTGAATCATGAAGAATCCACATGCATGAAGAAATAGATCGATCTTATGGCAGAGGCACTTCAGCAGAAAAACCTTGGAAACTTCATTCCAGAGGGAGTCAAGAAGTGGAAGGAAGAAGATCCTTCTCCTAAGAAAGGTAATCGTCATGCTCTGGTTGCAATTAATTCCTCATCTAATTCATGGATTATAGATTCTAGTGCATCCCATCATATTGCAATGAAAGAGGAATTTTTCTCTTATTTGAGTCCATGCTCAAGACCCCCTATTCTCATGGGGGATGATACTCTAGTAACAGTAGCGGGAGAGAGGAGAGTGGAACTCCACAATGGCAGTTTTGAGAATGTTCTACATGTTCCAAACCTTTTTGTGAATCTTCTCTCAGTTTATCAGATCACTTAGAAAGGTAAAAAGGTTAAATTTACATCAGATTTAGTTTCAGTAATTGACATGCATAACAATTCCATCATTGCAATTGGTGAGGTGTATCACAAGTCAAGGTTGTATAAATTCACTAAGTTTTTTGACAATGACTCCTCTATTCTACTTACACATAAGGAGATTACTTTGCATGCACCTCCAGTGCAACATGCATATACTCTTGTGCTTCCATCAATTTCAGACATCAGAGATGATTCCATACACTCAAATTCTGTACATGGAAATAAGCTAGTAGTACAACCAGATAAGAAGCTAGCGTTGAAGATTAAACAGATGCCCAAGAAGGCACAAACCACACTTCAAGCAACATGCAACCTTGCAAGGAAATCATTGGATTTGAGGATGACTCGATCTCAGTATGAGGAGCCTTCTCATGTACTTTCAATGTCAGAACTTACGATGCCCATGCATTGTTATATGGTTCAATCTATTGATCCACATACCTACAATAAGGTTGTGGGAAATCCATTATGGAAAGAAATCATGCAAAAGGAGTATGACTCACTCCTAAAGAATCATACTTTGCATTTGGTTCCACTTCCACCAGAAAGGAATATTTTTAGGTGCAGATGGGTCCACAAGATCAAGAGGTACAAAGATAGATAGGTTTCCAAAGGACTTCATCAGATCCATAAATATTTATATCTTCACGAATACTTTCAGTGAGCAGAAGCTTCATATTTTGAGGGATTGTCTTGCAGTGAAGAAAAGAGTGTCCTAGCAACTTTCATTTTCTTCTTCTGATACATTATCTTTTGAGAGGGGGGGGGGGTGTTGTTCCCACATGGTTTTATCTCTTTCCTCACTTTTATTTAGTGTTCATTTGTTGAATTGTACATGAGTACCTAAAATGGCCTAGTAGCCAAAACTCATTTTTTACTCCATGGTGATGTTCAGGGGGGGGTGTTGGAGAAATTTCTGTTGTCAACACACTAGTTCAATGGGAGTAACACTAGTTCAATGGGAGTTAGCTGACTAGTTCTATTTTAGACTTTCTAATCTTAGACCATCACTATTATGCATGCATTCATAATTATAGGATGTCATTGCCTATATGAGTGAAGATCACTCACTCATTGATTAGATCATAATATACATTGATTCTCATTCTTCATTGTGTATCTTTCTTCCTTTTCTTGATAAGATTTGTTTGTGCATGCTTTAGCTAGATCTCCTATGCAGGTTTCAATGAAACAGTGACAGTTGTTTCCCTTTGTTTTCTATTATTTCACTGGTCTGTCATTAATGTGCCACTAGCCAAGGAGGACTCTCATCCATATCATTTTTCTAACCCAACCTTTCTTTTGTCTTGGTAAAATAACCCTCTGACCAACCAACAAAAAATAAAATAAACAACCATTCTAAACTGATAGGTGGCCTAGATTTTCCGTTTAGCAGTCAGGTGCAAACCTTAGGACCAACATGCCCCATCACCATGGATTTAAATTATTTAACCATGAGCTTCAAAGAGGATGGAAAACGATATCAATTCCAAGGCATCATAGCAAGCTCACTTAAGATCAGTAGTTCCCACTAAATAGATAAACTACTCAAAAAAGGTCACTATGGAATTATTGTAAAACTCAATGCCATTCAATCCATTGAGACCCCATCCACTATTGTTCATCCCAACATATAGTTTCATCTCTTCAAACACAAATTTGTTTTTGAAAACCCACAAGGACTCCCTCCTTCCTATGGCACCGATGACACTATAAGGAGAACACCTCCTAGTGGAGGTTTTTAGTGTTACAAAATTTGGAAAATTTTTCAAAAATAAATCCACTAGAACCTTCTATATTGGTTGTGGAGATTTTAGTGAAGGTTTTAACAAATGTTCCATATAACTAAAAAAATTGAGGGGACGAAGGTTATAGTAGATGTTTTTTTTTTTTTTTCTTCCAGTGCTTTTATTGTCAAAACACACTAGTGAACCATTCAATAAAACACCCCGATGCGTACCTAAAAATAAAATGCACCAGTTTGACATAAAAGAAAATTCCCCAGAACATACATAAAACCAAAAATGCATCGATGCGCAATTACATAAATTCCTAGAGTTGACATAAAACAAAACCACACTAGGAACCATTACGTGAAATGTTGTGGTGCATACATAATACAAAATGTGTCAGGTCAATATTACATTACTACCCCAATACATACATATGAAACAATCACACTATGCATTTATGGTTATTTTGGCCCAGATTCTCATTTTGTTGTATGTAACTCCAGTGCACTTGTATTTTATGTCCGTCCCAGTGCTCGTATAATTCATACTTTTCAATGCCTATATTAAACATAATGCCTCAATGTGTTTATCTTATTAAATGCACCAGTGCATTTAGTTTTTTTAAAGCACCAATGTTGTTATTATATTTAAAAAACCGATACGTATTTATCACATGCTCACTATAAAATTTGAAAATGATGTATATTATCACAAATTTTATGCACCGGTGCTTCCGTATAATTAATATGTATGAGTGCTTTAGTATGCTTAATATGCATTGTTGCGTATAACCCCTTAAAAAACACCGATGTCTATATCATTCCAGGAAACATTTTGTGATTTCATAACAATGCATTGATATGTATATTTATTTTAATTAAGTGGTTTTTTTTACAAATATTTTTTATAATCATATTTTTTCTATATTTTTGTTATTTCATTTTGATATAATGACAAAATTAATGCCTTATCTAACAAATTACACCTTCTTTATTTGCAACAATGAAAATCATTCACATATTAATTAATCAGTTATTTGCAACGATGTAAATCATTAACATATTAATTAATCAACACCACAACATTTTACAACATTTGACAATGTAATAAAATAACAAACCCATTTTATTATATATGAATAAGAAACCCATGGTCATACAACATGATACAACATAAAGGTCAATAATAATCAAAATCAAAGCAATATGTAATAGCTACATTTATTGGTAACATGTCATGCAATTGGGACATTATGTCCACTATATTAAGCAAAAATATCCTTGATTTTTACAAAACGATATTACAAAACATACAACTTGTAGTAACATTCAATTATATTTATTTTCATTCATCAGTTGAACGATTTTCATTGCTCGAGTTGTGTGCATCCCTCATTTCTTTATCATTTGAAGGTGATATTGTACTTTGGTTACATAAACAAATGTTTTCTTGCTTGACTTCTTGTTGACGTTCCATCTTCTCTTGTTCTATCTACAAACATAAAAATAAAGAGTAATAAGTAAATATACTTTTATAATATAGTAGAATATACATGATTCCATAAATAAATAAAAAGTGTACCATAGAAATGATTGATTCATAAACCATACACATCATTTTGAATCCTTGCCTCAGGTTGGTTATCACAATATTTTTTGTTGTCTCCTCTCCATACTTTGTTTCCTGCATGTTTAATATGCCATGACAAAGCATAGTCGATATTATTAATATAAAGGTTTCTTATTGTCCCATTAATTATAAAACAAGGGAGGTTAAAAAACATATCTACTTACAAATTGTTCAATTAAACCTTGATACTTCAACATATACTCACAACCCTTATTTAACCCAATGTTGATCAATTGTTCAGTCGACTCTTCCTTGTATGCTAGAACCTATTAGAAGACATCCATGGATCAATGTAAATTAATTATTTAAATACAAAGATTACAACAAATATGAAAACTTATGTAACATTGAAAATGCAAGTACTCAAAAACTTTGCAATCAACCTTTTTTTTCCTTGTCATCCTGTCTTATGTGTTGATTGGGTTACACATTTTTTTTTATGCAACAAAACAATTGAAAATTAGTATTTAATATGATAAGTAAATTTGATGTAAACGAAAGAAAAAATGAATGTTCACATACCTCTGATTCACGTTGTTGCATGGATGAATCCTACTATGATGTAGTGATATTCATTTATTTTACCATATCCTTGCAGACTCTTTTGGTCATCCCTACCAACATGTATTGGATTTCCCCTCATTTTTCTCTTGAAATTTTCATAATCTTCCCAAAAGACGAAAAAAGAACAATAATTTTTATTAAGTGGAAATGGAAGTAAATATACAAAAAAAAATTAATTTGGTAATGATTGGAACATATTATATAAAAACAAGTTTAGTTATAATACCTTTCATTGAACATGGCTCCAGAAAAAATTCTTGTAGTGTATGTATAACATGATTCTTCCCCAAAAGATCAATAAAACATTTTCCCCCTCTCATTAACTTCAAGCATGACTCCAAATGAAATGATGACCAAGATTCCTACATCATTTAAATCCTTAACAATTCTTTCCCTCTTAGGATGAGATTCCATTCCCTCACTATCAGTCCCTCTATAACATTAAAAAAATGTGCAATCAAGTGTTTAAAACTTGTTTGATGCAGGAGCATCGCCAACATCAAGCGAGCCAGCACAGAGACACTGGACAGCTGGACAAGCGCCAACACACATTTTGAAATTACCTTGAAGTTGATGCGCAATCTTAAATGAAGTCATTAAGAAGAGGCACACTTGTATAATGTAAATGGACCTTGAGCAATTCACTCTCATCCTTAGTAGGTAGAAGGCATTTATGATAGTAAATGTAAAGTAGATAGGATTTAATTCTAGATTAGACAGTTTTAGAGCGTAAGAGGGAAACAAGATATAGACACCCTCATTTGTGTATTGTAACATTACTGAAGAGCATAGAAGAAGAGTAGAGAGTTGTGTAAGAACACCCATGTACAGATTTTTGGATTAATACAAAGAGTTTGATTCAAATTCATGGTTTCATGTTTGTTCTCTGTGTGTTGATGCTGAATGATATGCTCATGAATGTTTGCTTCCTATTACACATTTGCTTTATGTGCTATGTATATGATTTCATGTTTGAGTTTGAAGTATGAAAGGAAGTAGGAATGAGTTTCAATTGTTTCTCTATATGAGCAAGAGTTCCTACAAGGAGTGCAGTCGAAGTGTCTGCAAGGACTGCATTGACAAAGGGTTCATATAGGTTAGCTTTTGTTCTCGTTCATTCAAAAGTGCAGACAGGCACAGGAGCCGTGCAAGGAGTGCGCAGGCTAGGTGAAACCTCAGGGTTGTGAACCTGAGTAAAGCATTGAAGGACTGCTGTTGCAAGTGTGCGCAGAGTCAAAGGAAATTCAGCACTTGCAAGTGCCTGAAGGTTGCCGCAAGGAGTGTGTGCAAGAGTCTTTTCTAAGACTCGGAGTTATAAGAAAGCTCAGGAGGTATAGGAACTTCGAGGAATTTGTAAAGGGTGGCACAGGAAGCTTGTGCCGTGGAGTGTTTAGTAGTCGTTGCAATTTTGTGCCGCAGGTGGACGAGTTCAGCGGAGGAACACTTGGTTATTCAAAGAAATCACCAAGGAAGAACGGATGGTCAGAATCCTTTGAGGAGAATTCATGAAGTCTCGTAAGTCATTAGATCTCACAGAGAAGAAGGGGAGATACTACAGGTATTCCCGAGAGGTCAAAAGCTCAAGAGGGGTAGGACCATTGATCCGAGCCATAAGGGCCGTAGGTTCTGCACGTGGAATCACCTATTGGAGTTTCATGGGTGGAAGTCCTGTGAACACTGCAATAGGAACCGTGAAGTCATGAAATGCGATATCCCGACAGCCAAAGGAACCGTGTGGGGCCACAGGAGTCGGTGAAGTGGACAAGTGGCACACCATTTTGGAGTTTTGTGGTGAGAGGTCCCGAAACATTTGCATTAGGGTTCGCGATACCGTGAAGTTTGAAATCCCGACAGATGTGATGGGGCGTTGAATAGTCAAACTCAAGAGCGTGTATCGGGGTTTCGGCTAATCGAGATTCGCGAGTTGGTAAGACAAGTTGTTCGACATTGCGAGTGTCGAAATTGCGATAGGGAAAATCCCGATAGGAGAGGGAAAGGTCAGCGTTGATTGGTTGTTGGGTTTTAGGGATATAAGATTCCAACGCTCGACCACTGACCTTGCGAATTCGCGAAGTCCGATCTTCCGATAGTAAAGAGAGGGATCCCACAAGGATTTCTCTAGGTGCAGATCTCCCAATAGGGAAATAGAAGAGCGTTAGAGTTCTTTGGGCCATGGAAGAAGGAAAGATCCTGTGTGCTGACGTGGACATTCAACCTGCGGGTTGAGGGCATCGACGTCAAGTTCTTTGCTTTCTGTAGCAGAGAAGAAAGGGAATTCGCCATGCTGCCAAGGAGAAAGGATAGGAAATCACCCGATCCATAGGATAGGGAAATGTCGTGAAGAAGAGGAAGGAAGATGACAGATCCAGGTATGGAGAGAGAAATTCATGATCTATGAGCTAGACTCAAAGACATGGAGACAATGCAAAGATGCACAGTCAATGAGGGGGATCTAAGTGATTCCGAAAGAGAATTTGAGGCTGAACATGAAGAAGAAGTTGCAGCTAAAGATGCATCAAATGAATGTTTGATCAGAGCTATTGCAAGAATGGGTGCAAGAGAAAAGATGGATATTCCAGTTTATGAGGGAAACTTGGATGCAGAGGAGCTTCTAGACTGGATTAGAGCTCTAGACACATACTTTGACTATGAAGATGTCTAAGAAGACAAGAAAGTCAAGCATGTTGTCACAAGATTGAAAGGATATGCAACATTGTGGTGGGATGAACTATAAGCTGATAGACACTGCAAGGGCAAGCAGAAGATCAAAAGTTGGGATCGAATGATCGGGAAGATGAAAGAGAAATTCATCCCCAGAGATTATCAAATTACTCTATTCAGGAGAATGCAGAACCTGAGACAGAAGCTGATGACAGTGAAAGAATACACTAAGGAATTCTAAAAGCTAAACATCAGAGAAGGTCATCAGGATAGAGATGATGAGAAATTTGTCAGATACAAAAATGAACTAAGATATGATATCTAGGATGAGATGAGCATGGTAACCATCCGAACGATGGAATATGCTTATCAGATGGCTCTGAAAGTGGAAGAGAAGTTGAGCTAAAAGCAAAGTCAAAGAGGCCAAGACAAAAGTCATCCAAGAGGCAAATTAGTTTCCCAGGATAGATATTAGAAGCCCAAGGAAGACTGGAAGAAACCTCAGGCTCGAACAGAGAGAGGTGGAAGTTCAGAGTGGGGGCAATATGCATAACAAAGAGGGTAGCATACTGAGCAGAGAGGAGATTATGTTGACAACAATACTTTTCCTTGTACTAGAGGTAGAGGAAGAGGAAGAGGTGGATTAATCACATGCTTCACATGTGGAAAGAATAGGCACAAGTCTTACGAGTGTCCAGATAAAAAGAAAGAGATTGGAGAAGCTCACATTGCTGAAGCACAGAGGTGAGATGTTGAGGCTGAAGACGCTGAAGGCGGAAGATTGCTGATGATGCGAAAAGCTCTTTTGACACCAGACAAGGAGGTGGAGAGTTCAGTCCAAAGGACCAGACTTTTTAGGACTGCTTGCAAGACCAAGGATAGGGTATGCAAGGTCATTGTAGATAGTGGTAGCATGGATAATCTCGTTTGTACAGAGATGGTAGAGAAGCTGG
>JASDQU010102366.1:23310-62204 GCA_032191745.1 Picea mariana
AGAACCACTTGTATTTCCTGCATGTATGAATCCCTCAACCGCGGGTTTATGCGCCTAACGACAGATCTCTGTGGCTTAAAGACGTTGGAATACGTCTCTACCCTGAAAAAAAAAATACGCACAATTTCTGCCAAGGAAAGTGCTCTGATACCACTTGCAAGATACCAGATATATAAAATATGCAGTTAAGAAATAAAATGCTAGAAACAGCAGAATAACAGTAAAATATCCAGCATAATCTTCACAATACACAGAAATGATATACGCAATAGCAATAGAAATAGCACTTTGATTCAGAAAGCAATGTTCACAGGCCTCTTCGAGGGGGCAACCTCCAGTTGAGCAGTGCTTTGTTACAATAATCTCCAAGCTAGGGTTCACATACCCTCGCCCCTTATTTATACTAAATATGTCTATTAAGAGAAGCATCTAGAGGAAGATCCTTCTAGAAGCGGAAGCTTCTATTAGGTCTTCTTACATCCGCCTTATTCTATTTTATTGAAAGGCCTTATTAATATTGACCTTTATTACATCCGAATACATTGATCTACCTATGTGCGGGTTAGGACCTTAACAGGTGTCCTCTATTTATACTAATCTGTCCAGTGACTTTTCTGGCTGGGTTGACCTTACTTTCTGGTAATTATATTTTTTGTTTATCTTTTTCCTGTGAAGCCGACTGGTATTCCTAGGGGATAATACCTTAATATAATATATTTCGCTGAGTCGACTTGTCTTCCTGAGTTTTCACACATCTGTTTAGGGTTTCTCTTGCTTCCAAAATATTCTATTCTTTTCAAAGGTTACATATGGAGGTTAATACCTCCCACAGCTACCATAATATCAACACTTTGGACTATGGTAATATATCTTTTCTGTTTTACTGGCAATTTTCAACATTTATTGCTTGATTTTCCAGCTTTTTGAGGGAAAAGCTTTCTTAAGGGTATTATACTCCATATTTTGTACCTAACCACAACATCCTTATAGGGTATTAGACTCTATCTGCATGAGCTATTTGCATGTATGCTCATGATTTTGTAATGATGTTCAAGTACTAGGCATTTATACTATATAGTATCATGTTCCTATATTTGTAAAAAAACACTTTTATGTAATAAGGGCCTTATCATTCATTAATGACCGGATATTAAGCTAGGGTTTTTACCTCTTTATTGGTATAAATAGGGGTTTCCCTCTATCATATGTAACTCTTATAATTTTATTAGTACGATCAATCAATTATTGGTGTTTACTAGAGAAGTCATCCTCCAATACTCGATTTTGCAGGTGCAATCCACCCTTGGGTGTGCAAGTGCCCCCTCTTTTCCTTGTTTTTGGCTCTTTATTTCTGTTTTTTTGTTTTGGTTATCTCCATAGTTGTAGCGGTAGTTCCCTTGAAGTACATGAACGTTGCACTAACCTTGTGGGACTCCTCCATATCCTACTTTCCCAACATTTCCTTTTTCTGCCCCTTTGAAGTTAATATTTATCTTCCCTACCTTTGGAGGTGGCTAGGAATCCTTGGGGAGTATTCCACTATCCTTTATTGGAAATGTACCTGTGGCTTGTATGATGTTGATGATTGGAAATAAAGGCTAGACATACTAAAGTGCTAACTTGGTTGAATATATAAAATCCATGTTTAATAGTGTGAAGCTCACAAATATGCAGTGTTATACGGGGACATACTCCCCCAAGTGGGGGTGTGCCTCCCACGTTTCCCACATTTTCAGGACAAGAAAACTCTATGGTGGACATTTCCCCACGTCCCTAGGGAAACTTGAGGAAATGTTGGGGGGAGTTTGTGTTTCCCACAAAATGGGGTAAGTTTCCATTTTGTGGGAAACTCTTGGGCATTACCCCTTCCAAAGGGAGGGGGGGGGGGGTTCCNAGGGGGGGGGGGGGGGGTTCCTAGGCATCTCCCATGATTTTTGCCCATTGACCTTAGGTGAAGTCAAATTTTTAAATCAATACACAGAAAATAAAAAGCTTAAAGTGAATGTGAATATTTATTACATGCTTTCATTGTTGATGTTTGTGACTCACCATTGTTTCTCATATATTTATTTTTTATTTTTTTTGGATCCCTTATGTCGGGGACCCCGATGTTTCCTAAAATTTGGGGGGTGTCTCCACACGTCCCCCGGATGTGTTTCCCCATGCCTGCATCCCATTGTCCTGCAGACATGGTGGAGCATTGCAAATATGCGTATTATTAAAGGTTGACCTTCTGAAATCCAAACATTTTTCTAGGATATTGTTCTTACGTAAGCATCTCTGACTGCCACTAAGATTCTGCAAAATACAGATCATTTATGTATATAAAACCTAAAAATGATTCTTGTATAACTTGGATGATTGCTACCCTTGTATGGCAGTATAATGTTATGGATTTCACAAAACTTTGATGTAGATCTCAAAACAAATCTTACATCAGCAAGCAAGAAAAAGTAATAGTAAAATCACATTTACTGTACTGCAAGAAGAGTATTACTAATACTGTTTGTAATGTTATTTTGCATCCTCCTGCAGGTTATGGAACAATGTGTAGCCAGATTAGATGTTGCTATGTTCAATGCTATACTACGCCAATCAGAAGAAGAGATGCCAACTGATCCCATATCAGATCCAATAAGTGATCCAAGTGTTCTTCCAATACCTGCTGGCAACCTGAGCTTTGGTGCTGGTGCACAGCTAAAAAATGCAGTAGGTTATCTTCATTGTTAGTTGATATTTTCTGCATGCAATTTAACTTTTGTAAGGGAGATGTATATCCTAGTTGTTTTTTAATTACATATTTTCTTTCTTTTTGCCAGACTTCATTATAGGTGTATGCCTTGCTTTTTCACATATTCACCTTGCTTTTTCCTATTTTTCACGTTAGAAAACTTAGGTTAATGTACCTGTAAATAAATAATATATTATTATATATTCAGAGATCAGAATTTGAGATCGTTTACTGCAAAAGGTCCAGACACAGAGGTAACTTTTAGGGATCATATTTATCTACCTTCAAAATGACCGCATTAGAAGTAATGCTTATTATGTCAACTGCAGAAGTTCTAGAGTAGAAGCATGCTGGCTAATGGATGAATTATTTGATATTGTTATTGTCCATGATTCCCTGAATATGTTTTAAAGGGTCTTGTTTCTGGCACAGCAAAATGCAGAATTAATATAACAGCTTTCTAATTGTACGCACCAAGAAATAAGTTACACACACACACCCACACAGAGTGACTGAATGACATCAAAATAGATTTGGACTTGAATAGACATAATGTTTCTGATGATACATGTGAATATAAAGCCTAAAGGTGCAGACCTCACATGATAAATCCTACTGTATATTGCTGCTTACATTGTTGTTTCTGGCACCTAGGCAAGTGAGAGAATCTCAGGATACTGGGTTTTGGGCTTCACTCAGTTGGCTTCTTACCTACTCTAGTACGCCGATGCTTTAAAGACATTCATAAATCTATTGATTATTTTGAAAGTTTTTGAATAGAACCATTCATATATTCTAGTGATGTAAAGTACAACATGGATGTCAATTGTATATAGAACAGCCTTTGAAATCTAAGTCAGTCAATACATCTACAAGACATAATGCTTGTATGAGGACTTGGGAGTAAGGTTGATTTAAGTCAGTATTATTCTTGCCAGTAAATGTTGGGGGATGTTCTATCAGTCTGTTGCTAGATCTCTCAAAGTCCAGTCACAATGTATAAAAGGGTAGCGACTCTTGTAAGTTGTATATCATGTTGTTGAAGCTACTGGTACATAATGGGCTTGCATGTTGAACAGTTGTGTTGGCTTGCTGTTCATACAGACCTCCTCTTCTTGCTGTGGGGAGATATCTCTTGAGCCTTGTAATAAGCAGTTTACTCTGCATTGTACTTTCCAGATGAGATTGTAAAGTTATTTAGAAGTTTGAAGGATATGCTTCATTGAACATTCAGTCAAGTGAAGAAATCTTGAGAGTAGAAAACAGAAAAGAAACACTCCTGGAAAATAATGCAAGCTTCACTGTTTTTAATAATCCATAAGCATAGGGTAAGAACTTCATGGCAATACATGTTGTTTAGAGTTTAATCTTGAATAAGTACTAGAATTTCAAGTGTGAGATGATGAGGCCGGGAGTTCAAAATTGAAAGTAATATGCCAGAAAACCGACAAGGATGAGACAAGTGTAAGAAGATTGTGTGGTCTGAGGTTTTTGCAAGAGAAAAAGGGCATGCCATAATCCATAAGCATAGGGTAAGAACTTCATGGCAATACATGCTGTTTAGAGTTTAATCTTGAATAAGTACTAGAATTTCAAGTGTGAGATGATGAGGCTGGGAGTTCACTGTTTTTAATAATCCATAAGCATAGGGTAAGAACTTCATGGCAATACATGCTGTTTAGAGTTTAATCTTGAATAAGTACTAGAATTTCAAGTGTGAGATGATGAGGCTGGGAGTTCACTGTTTTTAATAATTCATAAGCATAGGGTAAGAACTTCATGGCAATACATGCTGTTTAGAGTTTGATCTTGAATAAGTACTAGAATTTCAAGTGTGAGATGATGAGGCCAGGAGTTCAAAATTGAAAGTAATATGCCAGAAAACCGATAAGGATGAGACAAGTGTAAGAAGATTGTGTGGTCGGAGGTTTTTGCAAGAGAAAAAGGGCATGCCATTTGTGGTGGATTCGTCAATGGTGTGTGCAATCTAGGTTCCTGTTAGAAATGCAAAGAAAAGCAGTATAATTAACAAAGGACAGAAGATTTTGCTGTTAATTTTTTTATTTAGTTTGAGGTTATAGTTCAATGACATATTTCATAGGTGTCATTACAATTACCTTAATCTGAAAGGTGTGGTTGCACAAGTAGTCTTGGTTACATACAGAAAATTATAACCCTTTATAGTCTGAAGAAGTGAAATAAAGGCTGATGAAGTGAACAGGTAGCTAGCAGTAACTATAGCAAGACTGGTTCTCTTGACTGAAATTCTGTGTTGAATATGTAAAGTTGGAGACATTTTTCTGTTTTTGTTTTAAAAGAGTGGCTTTACATCAACTGAAGCCAAGAATGATTTACGAGGAATAATTTCTTCAGATTCTAGTAGACAATGTTTCTTAAGTGTTTGATGCTAATTACTGCAAAACTAAACTTCTCCCCCCTTCTCCCTTTTGACTTCATATTCCTCCCTCTTTCGATGGCCAAAGATGGCAAGTGCATATGGCCTGTTATGACTAAGCATGCTTATAGCAATTCATGTGCAGGCAAATTGTCTTGATTACACTGGTTATTCTTATTTATTTCAACCCAGAGGTGTATACCATTTGTTGTTGTTGTCAGACAGATCTTAGAAAAAGAGAGTTTCCATATATTTGCAGATGTTCCTGCTAGTAATATACTTGGGATTATGGTTTCCGGGATATAACTGAAACAAGAATCCTAATTTATGAAATTTGTTGTGTCATGGCCGTCTCATATTTGAGGCCCAAGTATGGTATTTAGTATTTACACTGAATTCCCTTGTGCAGGTTGGAAACTGGTCTAGATGGTTGACAGACCTGGTCGGTATTGATGCAGAAGATTCGCCTCGAGTAGGTGGTGACTCTCAGGAGGATAATAATGAGGATGTGGAAACAACATTCAGTTCCTTCCCTCTTCTCAATGCAACCAGTGATTTATTGATGCTTCCTAAGGATATGCTTATGGAAAAGTCAATTAGAAAAGAGGTAAGGTTATCCTGTTATATCTGAAGAGGAATGGACAATCAAAGGGGCAGGACAATAATTACGGCTGTCTTTTTATTGCTCATGTATCGAAACATTTGTTGCGACTCTGCTGCTTATTCTTCTTAGGTTAGTTGCCTTTAGGAATAAGCACTTTTTTGGTAAACATTTAATAATGGCTAATTCAAGATAATGGTTATGCTAAACAGGTTTGTCCTGTGCTGAGTTTACCTTTGATAAAACGAATTTTATCCAATTTTGTGGCTGATGAGTTTTGTCCTGATCCTGTGCCATGTTCAGTCATGGAAACATTGAATGCTGAGGTACGTTTTACAGAGGCAACCATCAACCATCAAGAAAGGTTAAATTTTAGCAGAAGATATATATAGAGTGTTTACCTCCTTAGTTACATCTGGATTCAGTTAAAGCTGTTATTGTAGATCATTAAATGAAGAAGCTATATTACGGTTTACTTAGCATTGGCAATATAGGATGCTTAAATATTTAATTACTGGAGTGTTACATAACCTTTTTCTTAATCCCCACAGGACTTCATTTTGTTGCATGAATTTGATCAAAATGATGATGGTGCAGATACCCTTGGAGCAGTGTTTGCAGGGCGAGGAAGATTCAACCTACAGTTCTCTATTGTCTGCTCCTTCCATTCAATACTCTCCACCTCCAGCAGCATCTGTTAGAGAGAAGATTGGAGATGTAAGCAGCCATATCCACCTTGGAAGAAGTGCATCAAATGTACTGAGGAAAGGGTACACTAGTGATGATGAACTCAATGAACTAGAGTCCCCCCTCCTTTCTCTGTTAGACGAAACTATGCATGGAGTTGCACCCCAGAAAATCCAGTTGCACAGTAATGGAAAGTCTAGAGGGCATACAAAGCAGCCAACTGGCAATGCAGGACTAAACAAGCGCTATCAACTACTTCGGGAGGCATGGAATGCTAAGTGATGGGAACACTCATGGTTGACAACTTTTATTTTCCTAGTATTTTGATATCAGAATGTATAATATTAAGGTAAATTTTATATGCCGTTTGAGATGCATGATCTCAGCATAGCTAGGGTCACATCATTCTTTCATGTCATAATACAGGTTCTAATGTAGATATATGTGTAACATTACGTCAACGAATTGACATCCTGAGAGGAATTGGAAGATGTTTTTGCTTTACTTGAACATTGTTCGCATATCTATTCTATTGAGTGGAATTAACATTCCTCTGTGGCGAAGCTCTATTAGCTCTTTGGAACTACGACAAAAGATTGTATGCCTTCTATAAGAGATTATTTGTTTGCAGTTAATCTTAATTGTTTCCATAGTTGGATAGTTGGAGGTGTCAAATGTTCAATCTCTGGAAAGAATGGCATAGCGTACTAAGACTGCACCTATATGATACACAGGAAGCTTGGGGAGGGCAGAAATATTCATCATTCATTGTTTAAGCAACAGGGAAATTTTGTACTGCCAACTAAGTGGAATATTGTCTTTGAAGTATTTCCGTGCCCTTTGTTGGCAGTAAACCATGCTTTTTTGCCTTCTGATATTTATTGCAATTACGAGCTTTTCTATGGAATGTGTAGAGTGGGGCAATTCCATTATTATTTGGAATGAGCTGCTGCAAATTCTATACTTAAAAACATCACCACAAGTAAGATTAAACTACAGGGAAGTTTCTAGGAGCAAGATTTAGAGTGGCTATGAGGGCTTTTTATTTATTTTAGGATATGAAGGATTATCGAGAGATTATTGACTACTTGAAGATGTATAATTTGGTTTGCCATTTGCCTTTTCTACTGGATGCTATACAATCTCAGAATTTTGTCAAGTATAGTTTGGTTTGCTATTTGACTTTTGCATTGGCTGCTATACAATCATAGATTTTTATCTTGTTTTGGATTTATACCCCTTATCTAGGGGCCGAGAGCAATGAAGTGTTGGCAACCTACTATGGAGAATTTATAACAACCTTTTGATTATAAATTTTAACATATGATGGTAACCATAACCCAAGGGCCTAAGATGCTGAAAAAAGATGTTATGTAGTTTTCTCTTTTACTTTTTAGGAATGCATCATATGTTACTTCATGAAACAAAGAGTTACATCATGGAACAAAGAATACAAGAAAATTCTTGCCCTAAAAAGTTATAAATGCTAGAAAGGGATTTGACATCCTCACAGAAAAAAACTGCATTTGACTTAACCAGCAAAGTCAATTTGTGTGTGAAAAGACTCAATTCCCCCAAGTTCATAGGGCAGGGTTCCTCATGAAAAGTAGTCGTACCCTTGTATTTCCACATAAAACCAATGGCAGACGATCGAAATTTGTCATAAAAGGTTGCCAAGTGTGTCCAAGGAAAGAACCTTTATAATAAAGCGGAGTAGTAAAGAAAAAGTTGAATACACTTTGAAACTATTCCCAAAAAGTCTTGGGAAAGGGGCATCTCTTAAAGACATGTTCAATCATTTCATTGCTTCACAAAGCCTAGTCTTGACAATGAAACTTGGAGCATAAGCCGCCCAGATACTGTTTGTTTCAAATAAGATTGAGATTCCAAATACAATGACACCTTAGCCAACGTGCCTTTGGATCCTTCACCCCTCATCTTTTTGTCTAATCGTGGAACAATTTCAGAGGTGTCTTCCAAAGTCATAAAGGTCCACATAGTTGTAGAAAGGATTCCGTCTACATCTCCAAAATTTTAAACTGTTATGAATATTCCATTTGAACAATTCATCACAATGGATCTTACAAGCTTTTGCAAAATATCTTTATTATGCAATTTTTTACTTACTTAATATTATAAATGTAGTGCTCAAATAACTGAATGAAATAAAATGGGCTACAACAATAAACGCCACACCATTCATACAATGAACACAAGAAAGTGAAATCCAATATGGGAAAATCCACCAAGAAAGTGAGGACTATGCCTTTCTCTTTTATTCTCAAGGATGAAATGTAGATACACAGAAAGATGAACTCACTATGGAATTGCAATAGACATTGCCTTGAATGATTGTGACAAGGTCTTCTACTTACCATCTTATGTTCACAATATTCCACTCCTTTGCTTCGCTTGACTATGGAACGATGAATCAATACAAGAAGAATGGAACCCCTTCCTTTCCTAGCAATGCTATTGATGTATTAGCGTTGGATAGGTACTTCCACATAGGCTCGGTGTCTAGCATGTGGAAGTAGTCCTTGTAACCTCTTAGAAAACCTTAGGAGTTCACTTTATGTGTAATTATTAAAGTGACTACGTTTTTAGATTAATTAAGTTAAATGTCTAAGTTTGATGGCATTAATAACTTAAGAGAATAGATTAATTCATCACCATCAGATCTAAAGTGAATGGGAGATTAGATTTTAGTCGTTGATCACTTTAAAAGAGATCTAGGGTTTTGGACTTAGGGTTAACTCAATGTAATAAAAGGTAGTGTAGGTGAGAGGAAGACACACTAAGTAGAGAGTGGGGAGATCTCATTGAGCGAGTGAAGAGAGTTCATCCAATTGTGCATGGGCAGGGCTAAGGAAAGGTGCAAAGAGGCAACGAGGGAGATAACAACCAGGTGGGCTAGGCTATCATTGCATTGTGATCCTTCGAAGAGCCATTATCCCAGGAAGGGAGCCTTGATTTTATAACAATAAAATCATCATAGATTTGGTTTTCCTGCAAGGGTTTTTCCAGGGGTTGTTTACCTGAAATATTTTGTGCAATGTATTATGGTTTCTATTTTAATGCTTTCGCTGATTTCGTTCAGTAACTTAGTTGTGCGGTTAATTAATAAAACAATTTTATTTGAATTAAGTGTGAGGTGCTAGGTTTGCAAACTTCAACAAGTGCAATATTTTACATGTTCTATAGTTGAGTAGGGTTAGTGTTAGCTTTTTTTGCATGCTTCAACTCTCCTTAGGGTTAGGGTTTTGGACTCTCTTGAATCTTTTGGAAAATCCACACATGACTAGCTCTGTGTGTGTAATGGGAGTTGACGTGGTATCCATTCAATATCACAATGGTCAAAAGCATAGATCAACTTGTGGGGGACACAACTTCCAATTTTTCTACTCAGGGATGACCAAAATAGATGACAAATTATATGATCCCTTTTGGATCACCAATCTCTTTAGATAAGACTTGAGACATGGAGTTGCATTTTAAAATGACAATTTTTAAGGTCCTTATATAATGTTTTCATAAGCAGGTTTGTCTGATTAATTTTAAGGTTTGATCTTGGTTAAGATCATGCCAATATGTGATTGTTGGTACTTATAGTTCCACAAATCCTTCCAAAAGAAAATGCATTTTTTGGCCAATCTTTTATGACCAAACATGGTCCAAGGAGACCTCCTGGAAACTATAGGGTCCAAATAGGTATTGAAACCTTATCCTTGGCAACCCATGGCCCTTCAAATTCTGTTTCGAAAAGATAGATGTTCTTTGCAATGCAATCCACACCCTTTTATACTATGCTGAACCAAAAAACATAAAATTCTTATCATCACTGATTATGTCACGTGCTACAAAGGGGTCTTTAACACCTTGAAGGTGTATTTTGGATATGGTGATGGAATAAAGGTTACCATGGAGCATCCTCATCCATTGCTTGTACTACCAATTTACCAACACAAGCAACACCTTGAGTTTTGATGTCGGTGATGTCCAACCCCCTTTGATCCCTTGGTCAAGTACGGATATCCCATGTCGATAGAGGAATCCTTTCACCTCAACCTATTTGCCCCATAGGAAACGTTTGAGTACCTTCTCCAACATTTTATAAGCACCTTGCTTAGCTTTTTTCCTCAATTTATTCCTAATGTAGAGATGTAAATGGTTTTTTAAATAAAGTAACATAACAACACATGAAATCTACAAGGGTAGATCATTTTAAAGTGATGGCCAAAACACTTCAGATTGTTAGTGGTTTCCATGGCTAATGTCCATTTTGCACTGGGCTCTTTGAATCTAAGTTACACTTGCACCCTATTTTTTTTTCCAAAGATTGTCCCAACCATCAAAAAAAAAATATTTCATTACATGCTTATGGGCCTCTTAGTCAATGATGCTCAATATTTGGTACTTACATTTCATGTTGACAAGAAGTGTAGAGGAAGTTTTCTAGTTATATCTTTTTGTTGAAATCCCAACCTAATAAAGTCTGTTCTAAGCATTGTGTGGTAGTACAAAGTAGGTGTGCAAGCCATGTCACTAATGACTAGCCCTTTAGGAGCTCAAGTTTTTATTGAGGAAAATGTGAAAAAGAAAACAAATAAGTTAAGTATATAGGGAAAATTATTAATGTTAGCATTGAAGAGTTCATATCAATTTGGATCCAATGAGAATGTCAAGATATTAACAAGCCCATTTGCATCTATGCTAGTGCTACCCATAATCCACTCAATTTTATAGCTATAAATAATAATTGTGTCTTGAGCAACACTAAGCTCTGTGAAAAAGAAAAACAAGTAGCAAAAAACCCATCGATGCATCTATATTGAAACAATAATTTTTATTTTTATTTTTTATTTTGGGGTTGGTTGGTAGTGGGGAAGGGTGCAAACACTTCCATTGAAGGAATCGTAGGGGTAAGGTCATATTGAGTATATAAGTAGAGAGTGATCGGTAAGGAGAGCTTGACGGTTTGATGATGATGTGGTTGCATGCACTCATTTGTTATAAGAGTCATTGTGTTGTATTTACTATCCTTTCCGCTAGTTGTTAGAGAATGCACATAATAGCAACACAAAATTATAGAGCAACAAATGAAAGAAAACCATATGAATGACTTTGCATTCATTTTTGAAATTTAAACTTATATGTGAGTACATCAAAAGGTGACTAATCCAAAAGTCTACATTGAAATAAAGTCACAAGTTCACTTAATTTCATAATGTACAAAAGTATTAGTTATGACCATTATATACTCTAATACTTTCCCTTAATGGCCATATGAAAACTAAACACTTGTTCTTGAAAACAACTTATATGGACCAAGCACATTATAGCATATCTTTGCACTATTCTTGAGTTGTTCAACCAATGAGCATATGGAAATGATATTGCGGATCTTTTTATTGGAAACCCACCAAACTACAGTCCATCATTTTGTATCCCAAAGTACTTTTTCATCGTGAAGAACATTCAACAACCCAATACATAGGAGGTATATCACTTGTGTGCATAACAATGACATTGCATATGTTTGCCAAATGTATTACTTGAAAAACATAAAAATAATAACAATAAAACTATTAATATACAAGATTGACGTACTATTATCTATAAACTATTAAGAACAACATACACATAGAAATATAACTAGTATAGATCCATTTTAACCTTGGACCTATCAAGCATCAAGAGGGATCAAATCCTTTGAAATGTAAACCTTTTTCCTTTTTAGAGATAAAAAAACGAGGAAAGATTTGCAAACTGGGGGATTTGATCCTTTTTGGTGCTTGATAGATCTAGGGTTAAGATGGATCTATGATGGTTTACACACCCCAAGATTCTCTCACATGCACCTCAAAAAATTGATTTTTGAAGCCACTACAAAAAAGAAGTAATGTTGCATATAAAAGCAATGCATTGATGTTGAGAAAGTCACCTTACCATCCCCTTAATCAACCATTGGCATTTTAGGCAAATGAGAGTAAATGTTGGATGGAAATTTCAGCCTACCTACTGCAAATGTAGAAGTTGATATCAACTTCAAAATGATGCTCATTTTTACGCCTACATACCAAAGTATACTAGAATATAAGAATCAAGGCTCTGGGGCCTACGATAAGCTCTAGAGTCCCATCAACTCTTACAGATTGCCCTTTCTGTGACTGGTCCACCCCTACAAATTTCCCTCTTTGTTGTTAGTCCACACTTGCAAGTTTCCCTCCACATGGTTGATTCACACACGCAAACTACACCTCATGTTGCTGATACACCCATGCAAATTGCACCTCTTGTTGCTGATCCACACGTTCAAATTACATTGTTTTCACTATTTCCATCTAAGCACATGCTGAATTTCCTTGGCTTTAGCCTGGACAAACCTAGTTCTGCTACAAGCGCCACAAGTGCTTTTTTCCACATCCTTATGCTCTTTCTCATAACCTAGGATTCAACAATATTTAAACAACAAACAATCAACATACACTATATCAACAAAATCTTGTTGACACTATACTTACATTCCTTTTCTTGTCTTCCACTTGTTCCTCCATTACTAAACTATGAAAGTTCCTTTTCATTTTCATCTCCAAGCCCATTCTTCTCTATCTCATCATTTGAATCAACAACTTTAATTGCTTCATCTAAATCATTCTTGGCATCCTATGCTCCCTCCACATCATCACATGATGACTATTCACCATTTTACACTTGTCTTCTATGTAGAGCAACTATTTTTTTTCAGCCTCAAACTTGACACCATTAACCTCATTTAGATATGAGTTTTCAACAATTCGTACATCCACGATTACATCTTGATTGGTACAGGTTCTAAGACCCTATATTCTTTTGATTGGTCAACATAACCAACAAAAATAGTGTTCCACCTATGGCATGATAAAAAAAATTGAACCCAATTGTTTTAAATCACTTTTCTTTGGTTCTTCCCACACCATGCCTCTTCTGGGGTACCTTCTATCACTCTAGCGGGTCTTCCATTTAGCAAGTATACCACTGCATGCATCACTTCAACGTAGTATATATTTGGAATTTTGTTTTCATGCAACATTTTCTTTACCATGATTATGACTCTTCTAACTTTCCTTTAACCATCACATTTTCCGTTTCAAATCCCCCCCTTCTTACAAACATTAGAAAACATATCAAGCTGCTATCCACTATTTTCATTGAGAGTGCTCATCATTCTAGCACATTCTTCTTCTACTTAAACTTATTTAATGCATCTAAGGTATTTGACTTATTTTTAAGCAAGAAGATCGATAATTTTTGACAATCATCAAGAAGAAGCAAAAAGTACATGGTTCCTAACAATGTTGGTGAGATCATTGGCCTATTATGAAAACAAAAGAAACCCTAGGTAAGGTTATGATACCACAAACATGATCTCCAAAAACACTGAATTATATTATTATTGAACGGTACACTATTACAATGAGGGTTCTCACTCTTATAAAGAGCTTGAGAGACGAAAACCCTAAAAGACGAAAACCCTAATTTTTAAATCTAAAGTCACTAAGGTGACTTTATTACATGGATAAACCTTATATCTCTAATACCCCCCCATAAGGCGTACAATGATGAAAAATAACAAACTGAAATCAAATACATATACTGAATGTAAAACACAAATTGAACATGAAACATTAGTAATATCTTTTAGAAGTTTATTCTTTGAACATAGTTCCCGGACTAGTTTGAGCTCCATCAGTTAGCCTCATAACCCTCGTAACGATGTAGTTGATGAGTTGAATTCCCGAGTTCCCAGATTCCACCTCCTTAAACTCCTGAATCACAAATCTTCTGAAGTCAATTATTGGACAACAATCCACATGCATGTCACATAACCTCACTAGTAGACTGCAATCCACATGCATGTCTCTCAAAGCTATATTTTCTATCTTTGACCTTTCCCTTAAGAATGTCATTGGCTTACTGTCTACAATTCCAAGTTATATGACCCAACTTCTTGCAATAATCGCATTCTATTTCCTATTTGTCTTTTGCTGATCAATTGTGGTTGTTTCTTGCATAGAATGCAAGTTCCAGTTGGCTATCACCTTAAGTGGTTCTCTTTTCTTTTGCCAGAAATGATGCAATCATTTTGTCCAGGCTTTGTGAAGGTAGCTGACTTAGGGTAAATATAGCACTATTGTATTTAGGTGGAAAATTGTTCAGGAGAATAGTCTTGACATCCTCCTCATCAACCACTGCCTTGATTTCTACAAGTTGTCTGATAATAAATCTTAGATCATTGACGTAACTTGACTTGGTGGCTTCAACTGGCATCTTAAAGCTGAATAACTGTAATTTCAGAGAAAATTTCACATTCACTGCTTGTGCCCCAAACAACTTGCTGAGATTTTCCCAGATCTCCTTGGATGATTTGTCCAAATCTACATGATGTATCTCTGAATCTGAGAGGGCAAGACCAATAATGGTTTTTTCCTTATCATATCTACTCTCCCATTCTGTCAACTTGTGCGGATTTGCAAGTGCTGACTCATTTCCTTTGACAATCCCCCAAAGGATTTTATTCATTAATTGCATCTGGATCTTCACTTTCCATGTATGGAAATTGAAACCTGAGTACTTATCTAATGACATCTCCACGACTAATCAGATCTGATTATTTTTTGCTGCTAAAAATAATTACAGTTGGAAATAAAATTTTTGAAACTAAAAAACAAAAACCCATTGAAAATTACCATTGCATATATGTATGTATCGTACAAACTGTACAATATATTGGTTTTATAGATTTGACACTCGGTTTGGATGAAAAGAAATCGACCTATAACTTTGTCAGCGACTCAAGCTAATTTGGTGGTTGTTCTTCACTAATTCGATCTAGCGGTTTAGCATTTGAAATGGCAGCTCAAGCGACTGTACAAATTCAACTAAAAAAATGGCATCTCCTTAATCTGATAGCTCTAACAACGTGGGTGGATTATCTTGGAGGATTGATTAATAAAACTGGTGGACCCTATTTGAATGATGACTACATGAAACAACAAATCATTCCTCCTAATGAATTTCTTCTTGACAACAGATATCTCTAAATCACGGCTAAATCAGAACTACAATTGTGGTTCTTCTAAATCAACCCATGATTTCAAACTTCGTTCCCTGACCATCATGCTTTGATACCATATTACGAGAACCAAAGAAACCCTAGGTAGGGTTACGATACTTAAAACATGATCTCCATAAACACTGAACAATATTATTATTCAATGGTATGCTATTACAGTGAAGGTCCTCACTCTTATAAAGAGCTTGAGAGACCAAAACCCTAAAATACGAAAACCCTAATCTTTTAACCTAAAGTCACTAAGGTGACTTTATTACATGGGTACGCCTTATATCTCTAATATGGTCTAGACATTGCACCTTCTATGGTTGTGTTAACACACTTTTTCACCCTCCAACATGAGTTGTTATAACAAAAAAAACAACGATGAAGAAGGTGCCAATTCAAGGAGAAATGCCCCAAATTCTCACGGGTAAGATCCCTCTCCGTTTGGGCTGGTGCATGCCAACATTTAGGGGGAGTCCCTAAGTATTGGGCTGCTGATTTGTACGCTGATTTTCTGCAATAAACACACAAAAAACAATATCAAAATGGCTTTGGAAAACATGTAAACATACCAACAAAGCGTTAGGAAAAGTAATTTTAAAGTTGGCAAGGGATCTTGCAGTGTTAGCACAAGAGAGAAGAAAGAAACAAGAGGAGAAACCACTTAAAAGATAGTAATATATCAAAATAATTGGTAAGAAATACTAATCAATTTGCAAGAGTAAGAACAAGATACAAACAAGAAGGAAAGTTCGTCAAAAGCACAACACTTCTTTATTATAAGCTTGCCAAAGGCTTGATTGCACCACAATAGACAAGTCCCCAACTGGTACAATCCTCTCTCAAAGATAGAGTAGCTGGACCAGAGAGAATGAGAGAAGAGAAAGAGAATAAGTATATGCCGATGTTCCCGAAATCTGACCCCAAAGCAATGTAGAAAACTCCAATATATAGTGTGAAGAGGGTACACTTTTCCACAAGAGACCAAGGAGGGCACATAGGAGGTGGAGAGGGAAAAGGAAAAACACATCGGATAGTGAGAAACCATGAAGACACATGCACATGAGGTAAGTAGTGGAAGAGTGAGCTTAACTCCCACGTGTAAGAGCTAAAGAGGAGTGGGAAAGCGTGTTAAGTGAGAAACAAAAGGAATTTGTGCCCTAATTTGTAGGGATTTAATGTTTAAGAGAAATTTAAGGGGAATTAAGTGGAATTAATTGCATGGAAAGTGAGTTAATGGCGAGTGATAAATTTAGGTGAAAAATTAAGCCTTGATTGACTCAATTATCTCCATGGGATTGCCACCTCATCTATGCACCCCTCCACTTTATTTAATTCTCTTTTAATGCTTTTACCTTGGAAAGTGCACCCTTCACTAAATGATGTCAAGTATATGCCACATGTCACACTGATTCACTACCACATGTTAGAGTTTGACCCTGCCACTTGTCCCCTTTGGAGCCAACCACCCCTGCTATAAATAGAAATTGCTAAAAATAGGGTCTGGCTCCTAAAAAATAGGAAATTGTTTAAAATGTCCAAGATGACTGTTTAAAATAGAATGTCCTCGCATTTCAATGATATTATACTCATCAGATTCAATTTTCCAAGAGGATTCCAAATATGCAATCATAATCGACATGCAAGCCATGGTGCTCCATTTGCTGAAAATAGAAATTGTTGACAAATCACCCCGAAAAAGGTCCAAAAGACTCAGAATGTCTCAAGATCAATACTGCACACTCAAAATCATGATCTAAGGCCTGGAGCTCAACCTACTAGAAATAGAAAGTACTACCACGTCGCTTGGAAAAATGACATCGGGCTCAGTATCATGCAAGGACTAACTCTGTATGCTCAATATTGTCAAATGAGTCTGTAATCATTGTCTCCTAAAAAGTAGGGTCCCCTGCCATATATAACTCTCTCTCAAATCCCAATGAAACTGTGCTAGCTTTAACTCTGAAGCAAAAACAACCACCACACCAGTCCTGTACCTGTCTCTGATGGCAACCAACCTCTAGCTCACACAAGTGCTAAACTCTGGAAAAATATCTAAATGCCAGCCCAAATGGTGCATGATGGCTTTGAACCCTTAATATTTTCAAGGGTGAAAATCTAGGGGTTAACAAGTCGATTTATCCCTGCAAATTGCACCTCTTGTTTCTAATCCACACTTGCAAATTGCACTGTTATAAATGTTTTCTTTTAAGCACAAGTTGAATTTCCTAGGCTCTACCTTGGACAAACCCAATTCTTTCATAGGATCCATGAGTGCTTTCTTCCACTCATCCTCATGTTCTTTCTCATAACCCGAGCCTCAACAATATTTGAAACAACAAACAAATCAACATACACTATATCAACAAAACCTTACCCAACACACTACTTGCCTTCCTTTTCCAACCTTCCACTTGTTTCTCCATCATTTAATTATGGAAGTTGCTTTTCCTTTTCATCTCCAAACATGTGCTTCTCTATCTCATCATTTGAATTGAAAACTCTACTTGCTTCTTTTGATGCATTCTTGGCATCCTTTTCTCTATTCACATCATCACATGATGACTATTCACCATTTTGCACTCTTCTTTTTTTTCTTAGAAAAAAATTGTAACTTCTCATTCATAACAAAGAAAATATTCCCTCCACCTAATAATGTATCATAGAAATAGGCATGGAAGCACCCACTAATTATGAGACTAAACACGAGAGACAAATAAAAACATGCCAAGTTCTAAGGAAAAAAATCCTCAATCTTGTCCTTTTTCTCTTTCTGCTTCTTCACTTCAATACACCCCCCTAAGAAGATTCCATAGGGACAATTTCTAATATAGAAGTCAAATTCCCACAATTCATAGAGGGTAGAAACTCCTTATTGGAATCAGAGATATCACATTCGCGAAGTTTCTTCATTGTTGTTGATGAAGCATCCTTAACAACTTCCATCCTCGAGGTAGACAATGTAGAGTTTCTGAGATACCTGCACAAAATATATAGCTAACAATGAAGCAAACACATGCAATGGTGTGAAGAGAAGAGACAAAAATGGAGGAAAGAATGAAAGAATTTCTATTAACTGAATAAGAGAAAAATGATACAATACAAGTGATATACTCTATATCACATAACTAACTCGCCATAGTAGTCAACTAATGCGCATTAGGAGTGTTCTAGAGAGATCCAACACACACTGACAGTCACTGGAGTCAACTACCACCTAGTTCTAGTTAACTGGGCATGCGGTCGTTAATTAACTAGCCAAACCAAAGTGAAATGAGGAGGAGATCACTTACACACGTGGAATGAGCCTTACTGGTGATGATCCCGATGCAAGTGCGCATTACTGGTGATGATCCCAAGGTTAGCATGCAACACTTGGTGATAAAACCAAAGTTGACATGCAACACTTCACTCAACTAGTCTAATTGAACGATAACTGAGAGTTGACTGGAGGGTATGTGTCAACCTTGTCTAGGGAAGAATATTCTCAATGATGAGAGAATATCTCAGACTTAAGGACCCTCTGTTAAAATAATTGATATGCTCGTTTTCACCATAGGCAATATCTTTATTTTCACCCATCCATAGGCACAAAGCCACCCCCGAGAACCTTAACCTTTGACATAATTATTCTGGAAATCCATACAAGAACCAACAGATAAATCCTAGCTACTAACTGCAACAACAACTCGAGACAAGTAGAGCGCTACTTCTCCAAGGGTAGTGCACAAGAAAGAGAGTCTCCATATCCACATAACAAGTACCATACACAACTACAACAACTGTAGCTACACTACTCTCTCAAACTTGCGCCACACTTAACAAGAATATCACCAAGAGTATTACCAAGAATATCACCAATAGTTTCACCAAGAATATCACTTGATAGCGCTAGAGAGAGACCAAGACCAAGAGATGACCATACACCCTTATTCCTCCTTGCAGCTGTAGTTGCAGCTACAATTGTAGCTCTCCACAAGACTTGCACTCTCATTGGGTGTACACAGGAGCTAAAACGTCTCTATTTATATTAATTTGTCCAATAACTTTTCTGGCTGGGCCGACCTAACTTTCTGGTAATTATATTTTCTGTTTATCTTTTTCATGTGGAACCGACTTGTCTTTCTGGAAGATAATATTCTAATGTTATTTATTTTGCTAGGCCAACTTGTCTTTTAGGGTTTTCACACCTCTGTTTAGGGTTTCCTTGCTTATGGAATATTCCATTCTAGTCAAAGGTTACATGTGGAGGTTAATACCCGTAGCTACAGTAACATCAACACTCCCTCCTAGCTAGGGAGGTATTAATAGTAATAGTCTTGATCACACACGAACCGTTCTGTCGATAGCATCATCATAGCCACACAAACTATCTCATGATCACGCAGATCAAGTCACGAGCATCATCATCACTATCAGTATCGTCTGATAGCATCATGGCATCAACATACATCATCGTTTGCATCATCTCTCGAGGCCATACTCCATCTGAGTAATCAGGCATGATGCCGAATAAGTCATGTGTTGAACTCAATGCACTCAACATAGTGTCTCGCATGAGTTACCCACTCAACAAAGTGATACAAGGACCATTATTCTAATCCATACATACATCCTAGAAGAATAGTTGTCCCAATAGATGTTGAAATCCCCACAATGGGCTACAAGGACCATTCTTCTAATCCAGACCTACGTCCTAGAAGAATGTCAATCCTCCCAGATGTTGAAAGCCACGCTGTGGGATACAAAGACCATTCCTATAGGAATGTTAGTCTCAGACTATTTTCTAATCGGGTCATATGTACCATAGAGATCAATCTCTACCCATATACCTAAGAAAATATCGGTCCCGTATCAACCAGTCTAACCAGGACGTCATGTCTTTAGGGGGCAGACTAATCAACCTGATCGGGCCAATAAATGTGCCTCAAGAGAATATTAGTCCTAAACCATTTTTATAATCAAGCCACAATATGTGCCTTAGGAAAATACCAGTCCATGATACGCCAATAATCCGTCAACCTAGACCATTCTCCACAGGGAGAATGTCTGTCCACCAAAAATCTGTTATGCCTGGACCATTCTCTGCCTGGAGAATGTCTGTCCACCATCACATTGACTATCTATCTAGCTGACAATCATCTCCAACACTAGTGGTAGTCTCCATGGCAATCAGATAGTAGCATACAACTGCTACAATGCCATCCAATAGAACACAATTGTGTCTATCCATAGTAGTACACAACTACTTCCCACTGGTACACAACCACTCCTAGTAGCACACAACTACTAACCAGTGACACACAGTCACTAGAAGTGGAACACATCCACCACAATAGCATACAACTACTGTCTAGAGACATACAGTCTCCACAACAATCAAATCATATCATCTGATATAATCCTACATCAACAGTGTCATCAACTGCATCACCTCTAAGCCGTACTAGCATGATGCGAATGCATCGTATCTAAGTTGTATTGGCGTGATCTGGAGTATCATATACATCATCTCTAAGCCGTACTAGCTGACATATATAGCATGATGTCAATGCATCATATATAAGTTGTATGCCATATCTAAGTTGTACTCACATGATGTAGATCAATGCCTCATTGTGTCATCTCTAAGCTGTATGATAAATCTCTAAGCAGTACTAGCATGGCATATATAGCATGATGCCAATGCATCATATCTAAGTTGTATGTCACATCTAAGTAGTACTTGCATGATCATATCTAGCATGACACGATCCCTCTACATCATCTTTAAGATGTACTAGCATGACATATCTAGTATGATGCCAGTGCATCATATCTAAGCTATATGTCATATCTAAGCTGTACTAGCATGGCTATAACTAGCATGATGTGGCTCGCCAACATCGTCTCTAAGTTGTACTAGCATGAAATATCTAGCATGATGTCAATACATCATATCTAAGTTGTATGCCACATCTAAGTTGTACTAGCACGATGCTCCTTAGGCCACTGTATCAACAACTCCAACCATCTGTATCATATCTGAGTTGTACTAGCATGATCATATCTAACATGATGCAAGCATCATCCCTAAGCTGTATGACCATCTCTAAGATGTATTAGCATGATACAGATCCACAACTCACTGATAGTCCATGATGCCACATATCAAAGCTCCCTCCCAATCGAGGAAGTCATCTCCTCCCTCTCAACCAAGGGAACAATCTCCACAAGTCCTAGCTTGTCCCTCAAGTATGCAAACTTTATCTTGGACATAGGCTTTGTCAAAATATCCACTCTCTGTTCATTAGTGGAGATACATTGGAGAGCCACTTCTCTCCTCTGGAATTTTATCACGGAGAAATAATACTTGATCTCAATGTGCTTTGACATGTCATGGAACACCAGGTTCTTTGAGAGCTTCACACAACTCAGATTATCACAATAGATCACAATCGAATCCAGCACCTGATCAAATAGTCCAGAAACCAGTTTATGAAGCCATACTGCTTCCGTACAAGCATCACAAGCTGCAATATACTCTGCTTCTGTAATGTTGAGTGCAACAGACTTTTGTTTCCTGCTAGCCCATGATATCATAGTAGACCCAAACTGAAACATACACCAGAAGAACTATTTTTGTCATCTGCACTCCCTACCCAATCCGAATCAGTAAATCCATGCAGTTGTACATCACTTTTTGAGGCATATCTTAAACCATAGTTTAGCGTACCATGAATATATCTCAAAAATATGTTTTGCAGCTATCCAATGTTCATGTATAGGTTCCACTTGGAACTGACTCAACGTGTTCACAACAAATACATTAATGAGCCAAACAACTGCCGGTACATGGACAAGTCTACTAGATCAAAATCAAAGTCTCTCAACTTCCTCATATCAGTCATCATGGGAGTTGCCATGGATTTGCTATCCATCATCCCAAACTTCTGAAGAATCTTTACAACGTACTTCCCTTGCCACATGAAGATTTCACCACACTTCTGCTATACTTCTAGTCCCAAATAATAATGCATGAGACCAATATCCTTCATATCGAATTCAGAGGCTAACTCCCTCTTACACTGAAAAATGAGAGGCTCTGCACTTGTCGGAAACAAATAATCAATATATAGTAGGCAGATCACAGGTGCATCATTCACAACCTTGTATACTACAAGGTATGTGAATGATGCACCTATACAAGGTGATATTGACTGCTCCCCTGTACTACAAGTATACAAGTATACAAGGTATGTGAATGATGCACCTATAGTGTATACTTGTACTATAACAACTATCAACCTTGATATGTGCAAATTTAACAATTTGATCAAATCTGGAACCTAGAGCCTCAACTACTTGTTCCTCTGAATGTATTGAATCCATGATCACTGCTTGGAAAAGGTCTCTTGTATATTCCCTGCAAAACATACTCATGCTTTTGTTGGATGATATAACATGAAAAACATATACAAGTGCATACCTTTGAAATTTGCAGCATTGTTAAGCTTGTCTTCTGATCTAAAACTATACACCATCTTGACAATAAGAGGTTAGAAACTGAATCAAGAAGGTTTAATGATTAGAACAAGTTAGAAACTCTGAAATTTCAACTTTGACCACAAAATTAATTTTGACCAAAAGTCAATCTTTGACTTTGACCAGTCAACCTTTGACTTTGACTCGTCAAACTTTGACTTCAACCCAAAAATTCAACCTTGGCGTTTTTTTCTCCCTGGGAGTACCAAGAGATGCGCTAGGCTAAAGCGCAATAGAATGTCCATGAATTATGCCAAACTTCTCACTTGAAGTGCTCAGAATGTTAGGTTAGGGTTTGTTGCAGCGGGACAATCAGAAACCCTAGTTGCAGCTGCAACTGGTGCCATAACGAGCTTAACAAAGAAATTTCACGCTACCTTCAAGTGGTTAGACTGTCTTGAAGGTGGTGTGGGCCCATAACATGTTAAAATAATTGATATGCTCGTTTTCACCATAGACAATATCTCTATTGTCACCCATCCATAGGCACAAAGCCACCCCCAAAAACCTTAACCTTTGATAGAATTATTCTGGAAATCCATACTAGAATCAACAGATAAACCCTAGTTGCTAACTGCAGCAACAACCCAAGATAAGTAGAGCGCTACTTCTCCAAGGGTAGCGCACAAGAGAGAGAGTCTCCACATCCATAGAACAAGTACCATACACAACTGCAACTGCACTACTCTCTCAAACTTGCGCCAAACTTAGCAAGAATATCACCAAGAGTGTTACCAAGAATATCACCAAGAGTTTCACCAAGAATATAATCAAGAATATCACTTGATAGCGCTAGAGAGAGACCAAGACCAAGAGATGACCATACACCCTTATTCCTCCTTGCAGCTGTAGTTGCAACTGCAACTGCAGCTCTCCACAAGACTTGCGCTCTGACTGAGTGTACACATGAGCTAAAACGTCCTCTATTTATATTAATCTGTCCAGTAACTTTTCTGGCTGGGCCGACCTGACTTTCTGGTAATTATATTTTATGTTTATCTTTTTTCTGTAGAACTGACTTGTCTTTCTGGAAGATAATATTCTAATATTGTTTATTCTTCCAGGCCGACTTGTCTTCTAGGGTTTTCACACATCTTTTTAGGGTTTCCCTTGTTTCCAGAATATTCCATTCTAGTCAAAGGTTACACGTGGAGGTTAATACCTCTCGCAACTACCGTAACATCAACACCCTCAACATAGCCAAATAAACTTAGGAAAATAAAATAAAAAGAAAATCCTAGGTGTGTGTAATATATCCAACACCCCCCTGAATACTACTAGAGAGTATACATAATGAATGAGTCTCGACAACAGAGGCCATGTTAGGTACCCATGAACAATGCAACTAATGAACACTGAAGTAAAGTGAGGAAAGAGGGAAAACCTCATGGGAAACCCCCCCCTCAAAATACAATGTATCAAAAGAAGAGAGACAGTTGCTAGGCAACTATGTCCTTCACTCCAAGATGATCACACAAACTATGGAATTTTTTCTCAGTGAAAGTCTTGGTGAATATGTCGACAGTCTGCTCGGCGGAAGGGAAGTACTACAAATTGATGACCTTGTCATGAACCAAATCCTTGACAAAGTGCATATGGATCTCGATATGTTTGGTCCGTTGTCTTTGTACTAGATCTCGACAGAATTTGAGTGTACTCTGGTTGTCACACCAGATGACAGTCGGACGATGGAACTGAATGTTGAGCTCGGTGAGGAAGTTTTGAAGCCACAATGCCTAGATGGTGATATTGATTGCTCCCCTATACTTAGTCTCTGCTAAAGATAAAGCAATCACTGACTTCTTTTTGCTTGACCAATAGATTGGGCCAGATCCCAAACTCATCATGTATCCGGAGGTGGACATGCGATCTATGCCATCGCCAGCCTAGTCAGAATCGGTGAAGCCTATGCGATCCAACTTGCAACCTGCTGCATAGTGGATCCCATAACTGATGGTGCCTTGAACGTATCTGAGGATGCACTTGGCAACCTTTCAGTGTAACTCATGCGGTTCCTGCATGTACCTGGAGACTACCCCTACTGCATATGATAGATTTGGTCGGGTGTGGGTGAGATATAGAAGGATCCCCACAAGCTGTCGATGCAAGGTGTTGTCAACCACTGGTGTATCCCAACCATCCTCAAGTCTAACCCCAGATAAGAAAGGTGTAGGTGCAGATTTGTAGTTTATCATGTGGAATCTCTCCATGAGATCCCGAGCACACTTAGCCTGAGATAGATTGATGCCTGAAACATCTTGGATGATCTTGAGGCCAAGAAAGAAATGGAGTGGACCCATATCCGTCATCGAAAACCTGTCATGAAGAATGCCCTTGACCGAGGAAATCACTGAAACTGAGTTGTCAGTGATCAAAAGATCATCCACATACAGAACTAGGATAAGAAGTGAGTCAGTGGTCCTCATCATGTAGACATTTGGATCGGATTTGCATATGACAAAATTCTTGGAGAGCAAGAAGGAGTCCATCTTTGCGTACCATGCTCTAGGAGCATGCTTGAGGCCATGGAGCGACTTTTTGAGTCGACACACTAAAGATGAATTATGTATGAATCCAGGTGGTTGCTCCATATAAATATCCTCTAAGAGATCCCCGTGAAGAAAAGCATTATTCACGTCCATCTGATGTACTTTCCATCACCTGGTTGTTCCAATGGCAAGGGCTAACCTGATAGAATCCAACTTTGTTCCTCGAGAAAAAGTCTCATCATAGTCGATCTTGTAAATCTGCTGAAATCCCTTGGCAACCAGTCTTGCCTTGTGTCTGCTCACCTGTCCATCCACTGCCTTTTTGGTCCTGTAGACCCATCTGCATCTAACAAGCTTCTCGTCTGAAGGAAGCAGAACTAGATCCCAAGTTTGGTTCTCGAGGAGAGAGTTGTACTCTTCCTACATGGATGCTTCCCAGAAGGGGTTTCCTGCAGCCTCTTTGTAGGTCTGTGGGTTTAAAGACTGAACCATATAACAATGCAGAGGCATCATGGGTTAAGTGGCAGTGAGTACATGAGGAGGATCCTCAAAATGATATCTGGTCCTCGAATCCGTTGAATCCCCAACAAGGTCTCCTGCATCTTGCAGTGTGGACTGTGCTCACTTGGGAATCTGCTTTGGCTCCTCATCTGCATGTACCAAATCTGCATCTGAATGCTTTGACTGTGCATCTGTATCCTCTAAATCCTCCGACTCTGTATCGGAACTCAAATCTATGGTGTGATCTGAATGTGTGGACTCATCATCCACAACTAGTGAAAGTAAAAAATCCTTTGCATGTGGCTCATGTGGAGCAAGCGAGGGACTTTCCTCAAACTGGACACTACGCTCAATGATGAGCTTGTTTGTAGAGGGATCGAGTAATTTGTATCCCCTCACACCATCGGGATAGCCGACAAAGATACATGGGTGGCCCTATGGATCTAAGGCTTTCCTCTTCTTAGAGGGGGAATGCAAGCCCATGCTCGTGATCCAAAGATACAAAAGTGGGTGACTTCTCGTTTGTTATCACTCCAAGCCTCAAAAGGAGTGCCATCCTTAACAGATCTATGAGGGGATCTGTTCTGAATGTGATTGACACAGTTAAGTGCCTCAACCCAAAGCTTGGGAGGAAGTGCCTCAACCCAAAGCATGTAGCATGTAATTGGCCATCTCTTTGAGAGATTTGTTTTCTGCTTAGCAACCTCATTTTGCTGCAGAGTATATGATACCATGTACTGCAACTGTATCCCAACCTCAAGACAAAGGTTCTGAACATCTCGGTTTACATACTCCCCCCTATTATCTTTTTGATAGTCAATGAGATTTGAAAACATAATAAAAATTCCTTTAGAGCATAGAGATATCTCACATTGTTTTGTCCAATTCTAGTAGATCCACTAGTACAAATGATGGAGGCGAGTACCCATTAAATTTCATATGATCTCAATGGATTCAAACAATGAGTGGAGATTTGTGACCACTGCTTTGAGACCTCCAACACCAACACCTGTTCTAATTTCTCCATGACATCTGCACTCGGCATAGAAGGGATTGAAGTAGGCTAGAGAGGGTAGTTTGTTCCTAATCACATCCTTGAAAGAAATAGGGTTGGAGGATGAAGGCCTGCGTTTGCCTACCACTCCACACAGGAGTAAAACAAGAAAGAGAGTTGAGTCCTTGCATATTCTATAATTTGATATCAAATACTAGTCATCGATTTGTTCACTTGAAAACATAAGTCGTTGTCGGTAGATAGGGATCCCTTGTGTGTGCTCTAGTTTGAAGTTAATATATGCCACATAATCTCTGTATTGCATCCACGGCATCAAAGTTTTCCCCGAGGCGCTCAATGGATTGTGGACTTTTATGATTTGGGAAGAGTCTTTCCAGTGTGATGTAAAAAGAATTTCCCGATGATTATTACAAGGTTTCTACATGGATATATACCTATTGATACTCCTCCATATGTCCTATATCAATATTCTGTATGTGATGGAAATTTCGTATGGTAATGCAGTGTTGCTATTCATGGCGGGGGTTTGAACACTCGACACAAATAATAGGAGAAGAAAGGATAATGAAATGTCTTGTTTAGTTCTGTGAGCGATTTGATTGTAATTTGAAAACATGCTTATTGTGCAAGTGTTTATTCAAACACTTAGTATGCAATCATTTCATCAAACACTTGGGGTGCATCATCAGATTGTAGGGACTATAAGCACAAGGACTCAATAATGCCTCGTACAGGGATTGTGTCAAACACTTTGCATGCAAACCTTTCATTAAGCACTTGGCAAGCAGACTCTGCTACCGTGGTGTTGTATGGTCAGGCTCTTCCGAGGAAACAACACTGGGCTGAATTTCGGCCAACGCAAAGTGGGGAATCACCTTGAAATCCTCGGGCTATGACTGCCTTAACTCCTGCCCAAAAATTTGCACCTACTTCACACTGTTGAACCCCGCTAGTCGCAAGAAAGCATACTTCAAAATGCACCCTTGTCCAACGCTTAGCACAAAACGATACCGAATACAGCAATTGGGATTCTTCGAATCATGCCTCATGATACAATGTATAACCCATTGGGGTGCAACCCATCGGCAACCTAGGGTGCCCAGAATTGGCCTTCTCCATGGCATTGATGGCCAGAAAAAGGATAGTATTGATCGATGTCTCAATTAAGCTACTGTTGGTTGACTCCAGGGTTGCAACCGCAACAACCCTGACAATCATGGGAGTTAGCGATCTCAGTCGCCTATGGGAGACGCTGCGAAAGAGCAGGTGCCCATTCCATGTAACCGAAGCTTCAGACCTGCGATAGTCGAAGCTCGCTGGTGATGTAGAGATCAGGTAGGTAGAGGAGATCGGGTGCTCAGATTGTATAACATTGTTTAATGCGGTGGCAGTGACAGAGAGCCCACAGAAGCCCGTGAGACCATGAGGGAAGATGCCATGGCGGAGGATCAACCCCAACTTTATAAATAAAAAGTGGTAATAAAAAACAAATTCCGCACTCGTGTTTTATTAAAAGCATCTGATATTTTTGCTTCAAACCAATGACCATCAACCTCCATTAGAGATGTATTGATCTTTCTGATGGCATCGATGGCCAGAAAAAAGGATAGTATTGATCGATCTCTTAACCATGCCGGTGTTGGTTGACTCCAGGGTCACAAACGCGACAACTTTGAAAACCATGGGAGCTGACAATCTCAGTCGCTTATGGGAAAAGCTGCTTGCTCCCCTTTCCCTGTGACCGAACCTTCAAACCTACGAGACTACTAAGTAGAAACTTACTGGCAAGGTAGAGGAGCTCAGGTGCTCAGATTGTATAACATTGTTTAATGCGGTGGCAGTGACAGCCCACAGAAACCTGTGAGACCGTCAGGGAAGAAGATGCCAAGGCGGAGGATCAAACCCTAGCCTTATAAGTAGAAAGTGGTATTTAAAAAATAAATTCAGCACTTGTGTTCTATGCAATGCATATTTTTCATCTTCAAACCAATGACCATCAACCATATTTTTTTCAACAATTCTTACATCCCTCTTTACGCTGACTTAATTTGTATAGGCTCCAAAACCTTATCTGCTTTTGATTTATCAACATAACCCAAATTGGTCTTCTCGACAGCATTGATGACAAAATAAGGACAGTATTGATCGATTTCTCAACCAAGCCAATGTTTGTTGACTCTAGGGCTGCAACTGCAACTATGACAACCATGGGAACTCATGATCTTAGTTGCCTATGGGAGAAATTGTTTCAAAAAGCAGGTGCCCTTTCCACGTAACCGAAGTTTCACACCTGCAAGATTACTGAAGTTGAAACTCGCTGGCAAGGTAGAGGAGCTCAGGTGCTCAAATTGTATAACATTGTTTAATGCAGTGGTAGTAACAGAGCCCAGAAAAGCTCCTGAAGCCATGAGGTAAGCTGGCATGTTAGATGATTAAACCCTAGCTGGATAAATAAAAAGTTGTATTAAAAAAATTTCCGCAGTTATGTTCCATGCAAAGCACCTGATTAAATTTAGCTTCAAATCAATGACCATCAACGTCCATTGGATACGTTTTATCAACTATTCTTACACCAACTTGATTTGTACGACGTCCAAAACCTTATATGCTTTTGATTTGTCAACCTAACAAATAGTGTTCTGCCTATGACCATTGGCTATCATCAAAGCAATTGAACCAATTTTTTTTATATCACTTTTCTACCTGCACCATGCCTCCTTAGGTATGGCTTTTATCACTTCTTTGGAAAGTATACTACAGTATGCGTCACTTCAGCCTCCTATGTATATAGAATTGATTTTTCATGAAACATTTTCTATTACTTTTCCTTTAACCATCACCTTATTGCCTTCAAATCCCCCTTTTCTTATAAAAGTTAGCATATATATATATATATATATATATATGTTAAGAGTGCTTATTGTTATATCACATTCTTCTTCTATTAATGTGTTCAACTTCTTAAACGCATATATAACGCATCTAACTTTTTCTAAGAAAGAAGATCTATGCATAACTTTTTCTAAGAAAGAAGATCTATAATTTATGTGAAAATCATCTACAAGAAGCAAAGACTACATAGTTCATGACAATGTTGGTGTGATCGCTGGTTTACAAATTTTGACAATGTTGGTGTGATCGTTGGTTTACAAATTTCACATCATGTGGTTGATGCATCTCTACAAATTGCACCTCATATTGTTGATCCACACTTGCAAATTACACCATCATGATTTTTTTCATCTTAGCATAAGTCAAATTTCCTTGGCTTTACCATGGATAAATGCAATTCTACTATAGGAGCCATACATGCTTTTTTTCACTCATCCTTTATATGTTCTTTCTCGGAACTTGAGACCTGACAATATTTGAAACAACAAACAAATCAACAGAGATTATATCAATAAAACCTTGTTGAACACATGGAAAACCTCCTACCTTCCATTTATTCCTCCATCACTGAACAATGGAAGTTCCTTTTCCATCCCATCTCTAAGGCTACAATACTCTACATCATCCTCTGTATCAAAAACTATACTTGGTTCTTCTAAATCATACTCGGCTTCCTTTACTCCCTTCACCTCTCACAAGATGATTATTCACCATTCTGCGCTTGTCTTCTATGTAGATCAAATGATTTTTCAACTTCAAATAGACCACCATAAACCTCATTTAGATATGATTTTCCAACAATTCTTACATCCTTGCTTACAACAACTTGATTTGTATAGGGTCCAAAACTCTATATGCTTTAGGTGGGTCAACATAACCAACAAAAAAAGTGTTCCACCTATGGCATCATCAAAGGAATTGAACCATTTAAAAAAAATTACTTATCTTTGGTTTCTTCTCAGACCATGCCTCAAGTATGGCTTCTTTCACTCATGTTGATGTTTTTGTAGCTTCAGGAGGTATTCCCACAAGTGGCATTAGTGTCGGGCATCTGGGAATCATCGTTGACACCACGTTACACTTTGGTTCGGTGAAAATGCCCTTGGAATGAAGTTGGGGCTTCATGGGATTGATGACGGGCTTTGTGGGCTTGTGTTGGGGATTCAAACCCACATAGAAGAATACAATATTTTAATTTAATATTGAGCTACTTGAAGGGATTTTACTCACCCTTAGAGCTATATAAAAATGTGACATAACATTCAATTCTTGAGTGAATCCTTGGTGATCTCAGCAACATGGGATAGGGGTTGTGGTGACCTTACTCCAGCCATGGAGAGGGGCCGAATAGGCCTCAAGTCTACAATTTTTCTTTGTTTTGGGAAGGTATCTTGAAGAGCATAGCAACTGCTACTTAGAGAAGGACTCTACCTAGTGGGAGAGGCCATCGACAAGCCTAGGGAGGCTCGACAAGCCTAGGAGAGGCCAACCACATGCCTAGGGAGGCTCAACCAACCTAGAAGAGGCTGCCACAGGTCAGTTGTGGGCAGTGGTAGTACGGTGGCTTGCTAGGTGAGGAAACCACATGTCCTTGGAAGTATCGACCTGCAAAAGTGAGGTAGCAACAGATTTTTTGGGTAGTGTGAAGGGTTGCTACAAGTGGAAGACAATAGTTCTGGAGGGTTGTTACAACAAATTTAGTAGGTTGTAACAAAAGTCTTTTGGAGCAGACTTTGAATAGTTTTCGAGGTAACTTAACAAAAATTATAGTCAACATTTTTTGGTAGTGTTTGGGGATGTTACAACCATCCTAGTTATAGTCTATAGGGATGCTCTTAGGCTGTTACAACCATCATAGGAAACAATCTAGGGCATCTTGTAGTAGATTGTTGTACCTTCTAGCAGACCTATGTTAAGGGCTGAGTTGAGGCCGTGTGAGAGATTTCACAATTAAARGAAGGTTGAGGGGAGCCGAGAGGGCTCAAACCCTCACCCTATAGCCACCCATGTGACTAGAGGTAGATATTGGGTGCAATAAGGAGGATTGTTTTGTTACAGACCACAATGATAGAAGGAGAGGGGCAGGTCGGGAGATGGAAAGACTTAATTGAAGCCTAGGAACCTCTGCCAAGGACAGTTCAAGGGATGAAAGGACTCAACCAGACTTGCGCAAAGAGTTGCAAAGACAGTGGAGGGTTTGAGGGAGAAAGAGATGCCCCGACCCTCAGCCTCAGGACAACAGAATTGGGCACGGAAACCAGGAGGGTTTAAATAGTGTTTTGTAAGTGTTTTGATATTGTTATTTTATGTAAAATTGGGCCATTGTCCCTGGTACTTGAGCCCAATGTTCTGGGTTTAAGAACAAGTGATTTGGGCATTAAATACTTGTGTACTGTGCATGATCTAATTGTTGGTGTGTTTTACTTTTCCGATGTGCTAAGGTATTAGACATCTCGGTGTGTTTATGTTCACTGCTCAAATTTCATTTTGGTGTATACTCTTGAGAACCTAGACCGGACTTGAGGGTAAAATATCGATGTATTGTGCAATTCTTATGTCATTTTCGTTCTTGATTAAGTTCTTATTCTCTTCTACTAGGATTAGTGTGGAAGTGCTCTACATTTCCTGACATGTGGTATCAAAGCTTAGGTCTGCCCTGACAAGTGAGTTATCAGAGTGGTGTAATGCTTTGGTGAGTATTTCAGATCTTGATATGAAAATATTTAATCTGAGAACTAAACCCCAGGTACAGTAAGAGTCGTAAGTCATAAATTGTGTTAAAGATCATGGTAAAGAATGGCGAGCAGTTCCAAAATAGAGATAGAAAGATTCAATGGCCAAAATTTTGAGCTTTGGAAGCTTAAAATGGAAGATCTTCTTGTAGATCGAGAACAATGGGAAGTGGTTTGTTTAGGTACCCAACTGACATGCATGTTGACGAAATAATGGGAGAAACTCGAAAGAAAAGAAAGAAGTATGATATGAATTTGTCTTGCAGATTCAGTGATGCTGAATGTCTCGAAAGAAGATTCGGCCAAGAAACTGTGGGAGAAGTTGGGAATCTTATACTAGTCGAAATCTTTGGTAAATAAGTTGTTTCTCAGAAAGAAATTGTATCTTCATAGGATTATCTCCCTCTTAATCCTTACTTCATGTATGAATGCATGCTCTTCTTTTCGAAATATATAATCGACTCCCTCCATCTAGGAGAGTCCACGCTTTCGTCTGCATCCTTATTGCTTTCTGCAAAGTGTCACAAGTCTTTTTCCAATTTTCTCTTGATTGTTGACTTATTTCTGTCTTTACTTCTTCTAGGTTTCTTCAAGATTGATTTTGTTTTCGGCTTATCTTGCAGCTGTTACTTATGTAATAGCTTCCACATGAATTGTTACTAGGGGTTGTTGATGTACTTCATCCTTTCATGTGCATTTCCTAACTTGTAGTCATTGTGATAGCAAGTCCTCATTTTGTTGATCTTCCATAGGTGTAGNTTTGTTTTCGGCTTATCTTGCAGCTGTTACTTATGTAATAGCTTCCACATGAATTGTTATTAGGGGTTGTTGATGTACTTCATCCTTTCATGTGCATTTCCTAACTTGTAGTCATTGTGATAGCAAGTCCTCATTTTGTTGATCTTCCATAGGTGTAGTTTCTCTTGAACATCTTATCTTCTAAGAAATAGATATGCAAGATATGTACAGAAACTATGTAAACATGGTATGTACAGGAATAATATTGTTACCTTGTCTTAGAAGAAGAAGTTTGTTTTGTCCTGCTTGGATTTCTTTGAGGGTTCCCTTTCTTTGACAACTGATGCTTCATGTGTTTCCTTCCTTTTCTTTAACTCGGGACAATGATTCTTGTAGTGACCATAATTTCGACAATTGAAGCATTGTATTTTTGACATATCTTTCTCTTGATTTGGTTTCTTTCTGGAGCCAAACTTCCTGAAATTCTTGAACTTTGTTGTGAAGGCTTGATCATCGTATTTCTTTTGAGGTTTCTCTTTTGCACTAATCCTTGATTCTTCTTGTGCACAACAAGTCCAAAGTTCTTCAAATGTAGGATACTCCTTCCTTATGTTCATGCTTGCGACAAATGCATCCCATGTCTTGGGAAGACCGTTGAGTACTAAATTTACCAGTTCTTTCTCTGAAATGATCTCTTCAATGGCTTGTAGTTGATCTCTCAACTGAGATATTCTCACAAAGTATGATGTTATGTTGTCATCATCATTCATCTTCATGTCATGAAGCTCATTCTTCAGACTCATTACTTGTCCAGTGTTTCTGACTGAGAAGAGGTTTGTTAGGGCATCATACATCTTCTTAGATGAATCAAGATGGGAGATGTAGGGTATAAAGTGGTATTTTATAGAATCCACTATGATACTCATGGCATTGATGTCATTGTCGTTGAACTTCTCCATAACTGCAACATTCTGCGGTTCCTTTTCTTTTCCTTCTTCAAACTTTGGTTCCCCAATCTTTCCTTTCACGATATCCAATACTTTGTTCTTGGAAAGGATGAGATCAATCATTGTCTTCCATGCTCTGAAGTTATAAGCCCCTTCTAACTTATTTTCTGCCTTCATAGAGTAAGTCATGTCTGCTTTGACTTGGTCAACGCTAGATCTGACCAGAAAAATCAAACTTGATTTCTTATCTTGTTGAGAGTACCAGGAGATGCACTAGGCTAGGGCACACTAATCTATCTGAAAATTAGGTCTCCCTTCACTTAATGTGCCTTAACAAGAGGGTTAGGGTTTCTACAACTGCACCTGCTAGTAACCCTAGCAACAATGGTTTAGTAACTGCTCCTGCTAGAAACCCTAGCGACAATTCTTCAACGAGCTTAGTATCCTTATGGCTATGATCCATTCCAGTGGTTAAACTGAATGAAAGAGGTGTGGGCCCATAACCTGTTAGAATATAATGGATGTGCTCGTTTAACCATAGATAATATCACTATTGTCACCCAACCATATGTTGAAGCCACCCCCGAGCACCTTAACCTTGACAGAGAAATATTTTGGAAGCAAACCCTAGGCTAGATAGCCAAACAAGATAATGCATCTCTCTCCAAGGATAGCACACCAAACATGAGTAACAAGAGATGATCAGAGAGTCCAAACCATAACCAAGAGAGAGTCCAAGCCAAAACTGAAATCTGCTAGCTGCAACAGCTGCAACGACAACTCTCGTCCAAACTTGCACATAACCTGGCCAACTGCAGTGTGAACAAGTGTTGCTTCTGCAGTTCTGAGAATGCCTACCAGAATGAAGACTTGCCTCATGTATTTATACTAAAACTGGCAAATTGCCCGGATCGACTTCTCATTCTGGGTACCTGTTTACTTAGTATATAATATTTCCTTTAGCCGACTTTTTCTCTTGGAGGCTAATAACCTAATACAAATTATCCTCTTGAGTCGACTTGTCTTCTAGGGTTATTAGCCAACTAATTAGGGCTTCTTCTTGCTTCCCAGAATATTCTATTCTCATCAAGTTTACATGTGGAGGTAAATACCTCCCGCAGCTACCATAATATCAACACGACTTCCGTTCCACATTCGTGTTAACTTCCATCGACGATGAGCCCAAGTCAGTCGTTGAGGTAGTCGAATTGACAGAGAGTAAACTTTGGAAGGACACCATGGTCGAAGAGATGGAATCCTTGTAAAAGAATGAGACATGGGATTTGGTCAAGTTACTTAGTGGAAGAAAGCATGTCGGTAGCAAGTGGGTGTTCAAAAAGAAGATGAATGCCGCAGGACAAGTCGAGAAGTTCAAAGCTCGACTGATAGTGAAAGGATATTCCCAAGTCAAGGGAGTCGACTTCAGTGATATTTTTTCCCCTATTTCAAAACTAATTTCCATTAGAGTACTGATGTCTCTGGATGCAACATTCGATCTAGAGATAGAACAAATGGATGTGAAGACAACATTCCTATATGGGGACCTGGAAGAAGAAATCTACATGAAACAACCTGAAGTATTTGTAGTAATGGGCAAGTAAGATTTGGTGGGAAAACTCAAAATATCCCTTTATGGTCTAAAGAAATCTCCATGGATGTGGTACCAGAAGTTTGACACATACATCCTTAGTTTGGGATTTGTGAGAAGCAAATATGATCACTACATATTTTCCAAGGAAGAAGGTGGGTGTTTCATATATGTAGCTTTGTATGTCGATGACATGTTTTTGATTGGAAACAACATGGACACAATAAAGGAGGTGAAGAAGCAGTTATCCTCCAAGTTCGACATGAAGGATCTCGGTGCAACTAACTTCTTTCTGGGAATGGAGACTAAGAGAGATCAAGCCGCTAAAAAGATCTGGTTGAATTAGATGAAGTATATTGAAATAGTTCTGAAACGATTCAACATGCTGTATTGCAAACTGATGAAGGTGCCAATTCTAGTGGGAGCAAGACTTACTGCTGAACAATTTCCAAAGACACAGGAAGAAATAGAGGACATGGTACATGTTCCCTATGCAAGTGCGGTTGGTACTCTAATGTATGCGATGGTATGCATTCGACGAGACATTTCCCATGTAGTGGGAGTTTTGATCAGGTACATGTTGACACCTAGAAAGGAGCACTGAACAACTTTCTAGAGAGTATTCAGGTATTTGTGTGGCACGAAGGACTATGCTATATTCTACCAAGGAAAACCTGTAGGTGACAATGGTAAATTAAATTCACATGGCTTTGTCGACGTTGATTGGGTTAGAGATCTAGATCGATGGAGGTCGAACAACGAATATGTCTTCAAGATGTTTGGTGGAGCAATAAGCTAAATGAGCAAGCGACAGACGGTCATATCCTTTTCGACAACATAATATGAATACATGGCGGTCACTCATGGAAGCAAAGAAGTGGTATGGATTCAAAGGTTGTGTTCAGGAATCGGGTTTGAGCAGAGAGCTATGAAGGTAAGTTGTGACAATCAAAGCACAATATTTCTGGCAAAGAACCCTGCTTATCATTCAAAGACTAAGCACATTGATGTACAATACCATTTCTTAAAAGACATGGTGGAAAGTAACAAGGTGCTACTAGAAAAACTAGACAAGTTGGAGAACATAGCAGACTCTTTGATCAAGTCTATGAGTGTTGTGAAGTTCTCTTGGTGTAGAGAGGAAATGGGCATCGTTGCCCTGGGTCTGTGAGTGAAAGTTCAGGAATCTCCTGTTTCAACAAAGAAGACAACAAGTGGGAGAATGTTGGGTTGTTATATTATTTGCAGTGAAAGTCTAGTCGAGGTAAATCGACTGAGGGTCGAAGTGGATCAAAAACAGGTCAAAGTCGAGGTAGATCGACAACAAGTCGAAGGTCGAAGGAGTCGATCGGATAAATTCAAAGTTGAAGATATCGACGAAAATTCAAACAACAAGAGGTCGAAGTGCAGGATTGAAATGAACGACTAGATACTGAATGAAGGTCGGCTGGTAAACCCGACTTGGAGTCGACTATAACATAATCCTGGGTTTTGTGGGATTTGTAGCCAATGATATGCATAGATTTGTCACTATTTTTAGCACTAATATTTAGGGTTTTTCCTGTTGTAAATCCTATAAAGAGGCATGTTGTAAGGATGTAAAGGCCAATGCAAGAATGTTGATGCTATAATGCTAAGGCATGGTAAATTATAGGTTGTTGGTCATGCATATGTAAGCCAAATTGGCTACAGGGTTGTTATTGCTTGTGCAAGAGGGTATGATGTCAATTGTGTCTTAGGTGTGGACCAAGGTTAGACATGTAACCTTTTATTCTGAATGTATAAAAAAACAAGAGAGAAGAACAATCAAAGGAATGTTGGTTTTCCCGATAAAGGTTTCCAGGGTAAAATATCGGTGTATTGTGTGATTGCTTGTGTCATTTGAGTTCTTGATTAAATTTTTATTCTCTTCTGCTAGAATTAGTGTGGAAGTGATTTGCATTTCCTAACAATTTTTTCATGTAATATATTCTTCACAATGAATATGATTCTTCTACTTTTCCTCTAACTATCACTTCCCCCCCTTTAAAACCTCCTTACAAAATTTTACAGACATATCAAGATCCTATCCACTATTTGTTTTGAGAGTACTTATTATTCAATCACAGTCTTCTTCTAGTACTATGTTAAACTTCTTCAAATCATCTAAAGCATCCATCTATTTTTAAGAACGAAAACCCATGATTTATGTGAAAATCATCAAGAAGAAGCAAAAATTACCTAGTTCCTAACAATGTTGGTGTGATCATTGGCCTACACATAAAAAATATACTCATGTCATCAACCTCCTTCTATTGTTCTGTTTCCAGATATGTTACACATATCCTTTCCTTATTTTGAATAGAAATGGGTTGCACAACCATCTCTAACATACTCATAAGAGAGATATGTGGAAAACACAAATGCCAATACCTTTGGTGATAAATTAACTTGATGTTGGTTAACTATCTCTCTTTTACTCTTGGGATGACCCAGGTTCAGATCTGAACAAGTTTCCAACAAAATCCTCTAAAACCATCGGCCCTCCTGGTAAACCAGAAGACAACACAACACACAATGTGCATTGTGCAGTCTCACCAGAGATAGTTCTATGGGTGACTGCAATGCTAAAGTTCTTGCAATATAGGAATGAGTGGGGATATAAGAATGTATTCTACCTTCTTTATTCATTCATCATATTATCCATTTACTATTCCTAGGATTTATTCATCTTTTTGGCCATGCATGCATTCTAACATATTCAACTTAACCATTCATTCATAGATCACTCATTGACAGAAGGTAAACATGCACTAAACAACACAGGTTTTAACATGGTTCACCCCTCCTGGGATACATCCACAAAGATTTGGATTCTCTTCTCTTTTATTAGGCCTGCTGCAAAATATAGCGCTGCACGCATTACATCGTTCTTCTTACAAGTATGAAGAGGTTCAGATCCTCTATGAGGTGGA